>NC_047563.1:63798427-64236622 GCF_902806645.1 Magallana gigas
CTGAAAGAGGTACTCATTCTATGAAGGTGAGGTTGTTATTCTGTTCTTGAAACAGATTCTGATAGAAAGAAAGAAAGAAACAAACAAAGAAAATGTAAATGCAAATTACTAGTAATAAATTTTTTCATTACGATGTGTAATTGGTCTTCCCCCACAAACTAGGTGTCGGTATAGATCTAAAACTGTGTATACTATATACCTATATATACCTGCTTGGAATGACTCAATAGACCCGCCAGAGTTTTTAACGCGATCAATAAATTTAAACTTGGTCAATAAGAAATTAGTGTTAGAGGTCACTCCTGTCTGCTCTACACAGTGAAGTTTTCGTGTCCCTCCAAAATGTCTGATCTTGCAAGTTTGTGGAAGCGCCTGAGAGAGAATGCCAGCAAGTCCCTGCTAAAGAAACACCTGACTCCAGACAGGTACGAGAAACTGAAGAATCGAAAAACGAAGCTGGGCGGGACTTTAGCGGACTGTATTCGCTCAGGTAGGAAACTCAGGTGGGGAGAGGGTGTGGCGAAATGAGGTCATGCGTTACTAAACGCTTTACCTGCATACACTCCAGTAGAATCGAGCGCGGGGAGGGGATACGGCGTGTGAAAAAGCGGGGGGTATCTTTCGATTTGCATAAAAATACACAGACATGCGCAAGACAAGCATAGGGTGACATGGCACAACGATATCTATAGAAAATATATATAGGATATTTGTTTTTAAGTGTATAGCTTTTTGGGTTATCCTTAATGCTTATGATGTATATATCATTGCACTGTATGAATGTAATTGTGCATGCATGTGGTTTGCAACACGAGGAACTGAACAATATTTTACTTAATTTTCATAATCTAATTATATTTTTGCTTTAATGTGTATGGATCTTGAGATACCTTGATGAGGAATAGATCTAAACTGACCGTGTTTTCATTAAATGAGTTTTCGATGAATAACAATTTTCGCGGTTTACGTTGTTAGGCTGATTAACATATTGTTCATATGTGTTCATCAAAGTGAAATTCATAATACCAAATTGTATTCATTGGCCACTATTTTATGCATCCTTGAAAAATTTGTTTTGTACTAATTCCGCGAAAATTGATGACCACGAAAATGTGATGAAGACATGCACAGTTTGTATTAGGCTGGGTGTCAATATATGGGTAATATTCAGTAGCTTGTTCGTGCATCCACAACCCTTGATTTTAAAGGATGCTATAAGTTCAAGGAATACGATTCTGAATGAGGAGGCTGGAGGGGACAATGTACATTTTTTATTCATTCATGCACATGCATCGCGTCATTAACAAGTACTAATATCTACGTGCTTGACATTATCCTTTCTTCCCCTCACTCTTACCCAGTCGGCTAATTGTTTAACCTTATTTCATTTTATCTCTTGTGGTAACGTAATATGGAAATCTTCATATAAAAACAGACAAATATTACATAATGAAGCTCGCTTGGTCGTAGGTAACTGCATGTTTTAACGTTTAAGGACATTGATAATAACATATGCAAATTTTCCTAGACAGCACTATTTTCTATTTTCAGCGATATTGAAAATTAATATGTGCCTTAATTAATGCCTTTTTCTGATTTAATTGACTCAACCAATCAAATCAACTGATTCATACAGTATCATCTCTCTCTCTCTCTCTCTCTCTCTCTCTCTCTCCCAGCTATAACTGAATACAAATTCATCTATTAATGTTATTTATCTATCAGTGCAAATTCTCTTCTTGTATTGTCCAGTGTTGAATCATAAAATAAATCCCTAACATTCAATAGTGCATCTCTGTAAATCTACCACCATTATAACCGCTTGGTTTTGGGTTAAGATATACAAGACTTTGGTTAAATCTCCACGTTCAATACTTATCAAAAGCAGATACATGGCGCACTTAAAGATCAATTCTTTTCTTTCAAAAATCAAAACTGGCTTGTTCGAGCACGTTCGCATTAATGCTCCAACGTATAACGGAGGTTTTTAAATTCAATTTACCGAGGATTAGCTCTGGGAACCATTTTACACATAGCAACTGCTTGGATTTTGAGATATTTTTGAGTACAGTACGTAAAAAATCGAACGAAAAAAAACGCGTCAAAATGTATAAACATTACATCGAACAATTGGAAAGCTTCAATAAGAAGGAACCGCCCGTGCGGAGATTTCAACCCCAGATGCAAGGGACGGAATTAGAACAATTGTGGGCAAATCTAAGCAGAGGAGAGAGCAAGTCTTTGCTGAAGAAACACTTAACGCCGGAAAGATACAAGTTACTTAAGGATAAAAAAACAAAACTTGGGGGCACACTAGCTGACTGTATTCGCTCAGGTAAGCTGTATTATGTACAGTTATATGCATGTGCAAGCACGTGCATTTCCACAGGTAAAAAGCTCGGTTCCGAAAATAACTGGTGTTCTCTATTGACCTTAAGACGTTACAATAAATTTGAAAAAAAAAAAAACAAACCCTTATGAGTCATGTCTAAACGTACGTACGGTGGCCTGTGTGCCATTCAAGCCTTGATATCAATCGGCCGAATACACAGTACAATGACATTAGTATTAGAAGTAGTCGTTGGCCCGATCAACCAATGAAATCGCTCGTTACAATCGCGCACTGCCTAGGTAACGAATCGGAGACATCATACAAAACGAAGCGCAATGTACAAGAAATATTGCAGCGATTTAGCCTCACAGTCTGCCAGCCAGAGTGGGAAAAGCAACACACAAGAAAAAATGTCTGATTTACCAGAGCTTTGGAAGAAACTTAGCGAGGGGGAGAGCAAATCTCTGCTAAAAAAACACTGTACTAAGGAGGTGTACGAAAAACTAAAGGACAAGAAAAGTAAATTGGGAGGCACTTTGGCTGACTGTATTCGCTCAGGTAAGATAAAAAAAATACCGGCATCTCAGATAGATGTGAAAAACGCCCAACGAGAAGAAATTTAGCAGGCTTTGGTGCTTTGCTACAGTGATAAATGAAGGAAAATGCCATTTTCTTTCAATTTGTTTAATTTCTATTCATTTTTATTCACCGTTAGATATTCCCCTTCCACCTTTATAAAATTTGCCCTATTCGACCTTTATTTCAATGCAGTCGGTCATTGTGACGTCACACTTCAGTGCCTGCGGTAACTTCCACAGAGTAATATAAAACAGTTTGGAGGGCAGCCAAACCAACATTTAAAACTATTGAACACCACCGGCGCAGCGAAAAATTCCAGCTAAACAACATACAGCATCCTGTCATTTGATTTACATAGCCGATTTATGGGGGAAATAAGCATGCTTCCATTACAATGTAATGCAGGCTAAGAAACGAAATGCACGATTTTTTCGCCCAGATGCGAGAGCTTTGAATTTCGACAATTGATTGGTATAATGACGTGTGCGGAACTCAGTGTAGATCAATGTTAACCCAAGGTCATTCAAGGGATAGGTTTTTGTCCATTGATTTTTATTCTATAACGTTATAGCTTTAAATACACCTTCTATATATTATGTTATGATTTATACCTGTAAAATTTATTATGAACAAATTATGAATAGTGGTTTGTAACACTGATAAATAATTTCACAGAGATTTTATTTAAATCTGATAAACTTCAACGGACATTTAACAGATTAAGTGGTTGAGTGAAATTTTTCTGAAATTGACTAAAGTTTAAAATTTAAATGTTCAAAACCACTAAAAAAATTGTATGCTTCAATGATAAACAATAAATTAATATGGATAAACATAAAAATAGCTCACTTTTCAAAGAAAAATAATATGGCAATGTTATCTGCCTCATTGCCATTATCACTGAATGAATTACATTAGTTCTCATCAGCTTCACATCATCTACTAATAGGTTCTTACACTGAACAAGTGGGGGATTAGTATTGATATACGTGTAAGTTAACAGGTGTTCTTGATAAAGCTTGGGAATGTGTGTGCGGAAGCGAGTAGGCTATGAACAAATATGAATAGGGTAATATCTCTTCCAGACTTCCTGTTTATATTAGCTACTTACACAAGGGTCACCTTGTGATATGGGGATTACAGTTGCAGAGCCCTCTCTCTCTCTCTCTCTCTCTCTCTCTCTCTCTCTCTCTCTCTCTCTCTCTCTCTCTCTCTCTCTCTCTCTCTCTCTCTCATGCTTTGAAGGAGACACACTACTTTTGAGTTTTAATGAAAATTTTGACATTAATTTGCAAGAGACTCCAGTTATAAGGGGAAGGTGTGAGGCAATGAGAGGTCACACATGTACACAGCAATTACTGGGTCACCTCGGGTTACAGCGCATTATGAATCGTGTTAGAATGCTAGCTGGAGTATTTCTCTGGCATGTGCTATCAATAGGAAAACACTCACTCTCACTCTCTCTCTCTCTCCCCAGTTAGACCTGTTTTTAATCATTATCTGTCTCAAAACGGAGTTAACTGTATTTATACAATTTTGGGAGAAACAAAATTAAATAGTCATTGTTTTAAAAAAAAAAAGGCAGAAAGGTGAAGTGAAAGTAGTAAATGTTATATTATATTAATGCAGTTTTCTAAGTAAAGAATTTGATTAATTACCACACCTCCCACCCCACCCCCAAAAAATATATAAATGAAAGTAAGTGTTAAAGTGGAAAAAAAAATTGTGCATGATATAATATATTAAACTCTTTCTGACAGTCAGTGTTTATACTTGCAGGTGCCTTGAACTTGAACTCAGGGGTTGGAGTGTACGCCTGTGACCCCGAGGGATATGAGGTGTTCAAGGAGCTCCTGGACCCAGTCATCATGGACTACCACAAGGTCGACAAGGTAGAGCACCCCCCATGTGACTTTGGCCCCCAGGACAAGCTGGGATTCGACCCACTAGACGCAACTGGCGAGTTCATCGTATCCACCCGTGTGCGTGTGGGTAGGAGTCATGAGGGGTACCCCTTCCCACCCGTCTCCACAGATGAGGTAAGAATGGTCATTGTGCTGAGGCTTTCGATCTACCCCCTGCTTGTAAATTGGGACTTCTTATTTTCATGTTGTAATAAGTTTCTTAGCTTAACATTGCATGCATATACATGTATAAATACACATGAAAGATGTTTCTGTATGAACAGTTAATAAACTGAAAATTCTTATTTCCATGCTCACATTGCCCTAGGTTTTATTTTGCAGTGAGGAAGCCACTCTCAGGTGGTTCCCTACTTTATTGTTGTCAATGTTACAGGAAATTTTAGTGCAATCTTTCTATGGATGCAATTTAATCTACAAAATTTGAAATGAACTTGGACCCACTTCAGTACATCTGCTTTAGTATGAATGGTTGTAAATAAACTGAGCCACAAAACATTCCTGCTACACAATATACACAACATGCATACATCTTAGCAGTTAAGAGGCAGGGAACCCTTCAGTTTTACAACTATAAAAACTTTTCCAGAAGTGAGGAATACATTCCATAATGACCTATTCATATAAGACTCCTTAAAAATATACCAGCTTGTATTAAACTCTCTGAATACACTTTGATGCTTAGTGTTACAGAATACACAGTCATCTGTGTGTTTTGTTTTTGTAAATGCAAATCTTTAATTGTGAATGTTGGAGAGTTAAATCTATAAACAACAAGAGTGGCCAATTGGCAAAAGGTCTGAAAATAACCACACATTTTTTTCTGTTTTTGTAGCAACGCAAGGATATGGAAAATAAAACCATTGCCGCTCTAAATACCCTGGAGGGAGAGCTGAAGGGGAAATACTACTCCCTGGAAACCATGACCCCCGAGGAGAATCAGCAGCTCATTGATGACCACTTCATGTTCAAGAATGACGACAAGTATGTGCATGTTACAAGAATTGCTGTATAACCGGTATTTTTGGGGGGTGCAAATTTTTGTGTTTTTCATTTGTAAAAAAAAAGGAGTTTTGTAAGGTTCTTTTTATTTATTTTTTGTGCAGTTTTTCCATTGATAACTGTAAAACTATACAAATCATTCTTTGTTGATTGTGTATTTTGTGAAAAAGAAAAAAGCAACATTTTGCCAAAACAAAAAAGAACTTACCTGCAAAAAAAAATCCAGATACACATTGATAGATAAGCAAAGAATTGTGAAAAATTCAGAGACCACTGCAACAAGTGATATAATGAAGTGTGACTTTTTAAATTTCTCATTTGATTTTTTGATTAACTGAATGCAATGTCGGAAGAGTTTTGATAAGGACTTATTTATTCAACAACTATTATTTCAATAAAAATTTCTTTGATGGTCAGGATGCTGGGAGACGCCGGTGGTTACAATGGCTGGCCCAAAGCCAGAGGAATCTTCTTCAACGACAACAAAACTTTCCTGTGCTGGATCAATGAGGAGGATCATCTTCGCTTCATCTCCATGCAGAAGGGAGGTGATGTGGGGGAGGTCTACAAACGCCTCGTTTCTGTAAGTGCACGGGAGTAAAATATATCGGGCCAAAATAAAATTATTGCTTGTTTGGAATTGCCACCCCCCTCATTTAAATACCCCCACTAATAAAATTTTATTAGTGAATAATAATAATTCTGTACTCTACTAAATTCTTCATTTTATGACAGGCCATCAAGCAACTGGAGAAGAAGCTGACCTTCGCCTACAGTAAACGCCATGGTTACCTTACCTTCTGTCCCACCAACCTGGGAACCACACTCCGAGCCAGTGTACACATTAAAGTCCCGAAACTCGCCAAGAACGAGGAAGTCCTGAACAAGATCTGTGCAGACAACAAACTCCAGCCTAGAGGTAAGTCCTAAACAATATCTGTGCAGACACCTGACTCCAGCCTAGAGCTAAAATAAAGGACTACTGGAGGTCCCTAGGAAGGGGGAACTTGAGCACCCCTCCACACCCACCCACGGTGGCAGGGAGGGTGTGGGGAGGTTAACTTAGTGCAAGGGCAATAACTCTTGATTATTATAATTCTTTAAAGTGTGTATGTCATAATATCCTTTTTTTGAATGTATAGAATAACTTTTTATTTTTATTTCTTCTCTAAACTAAAGAAAAGGGAATTTGGTTAGTACTTACTGTATTGAATTCAAGGGCCTTAAGTTTATTACCAATACTTCTCAAGGGAGTTAGCCATATTATTTGTCCTTCTTTCAAAGTTATTGACTGTGTGCAATGACTCTTAGTCTTGTTAGATTGCATTACTGAGTAATTTTTGGTCTCCTTTCCTAGGAATCCACGGTGAGCACACAGAGAGTGTGGGAGGAGTCTACGACATCTCCAACAAGCGCCGCCTCGGTCTCACTGAGTACCAAGCCATGCAGGAAATGTACAACGGAATCAAGGAAATCATCCAGGCTGAGAAGAACGCCAAGTAAACAGGAAGTGCGGACATTTTCCCCCCACTGTGTGTGACCAATCGTTTGTCAGGCAGGCGCCGATCTTGCTGATCGCCCCCCGGAAGAACTGCTATCTCTCTTGTGGCCGAATTTCTCTCTTGGTGCAGATTTATCCCATTCTCGTTTGAATGGAGATTAGAGAAAAAAAATCCTTCACAGTATTAGGAATATTTATGACATTTAAAGACTACAGAAAAAAAAATTGATTTGGAATTATTTATTTATTATGTTATTATTTGGTTGTGGAACGTATACTTAATATTTTCCTGTGTCTAACAATGGTTATATTGTTTGTTTTTTTTGGAGTAAATTTCTTGACTTGTTTGCTTACTTTGTTAATTAGTGAAGAGAAGATCCCTGATCCTTATCTATTCCTGGTGCCAAAGGACGTGCTATGTCATTTAAGCTGTAGATCTCTAGTTGTATGTGAAGACTAGTGGGCAGATTATTGCTAAGTTATACATTATTTTTATAGCTGTGATATTTTTTCTATATATTAACAAGGAGCTGTGTTATGTTTTACCTTAGGTCTGTGTTTTCTTTCCCAGGGGGGCGAGATGTGAAGGCGACGCCATTTTGTTGTGTGACATTTTTCCTATTCCATTCTGTTGTTACTTTAGAAACATTTAATAAATTGTTTTCCACTCCTTTTCTTGCTGCCTCTTTTATTTGGAAGAACCTGACCATTAAAGGGTTTCTCTCTGATGAACAATAACATCACACATTTTGTGTGTCTTTCTGAAAAAATTGAACACATTTAAAGGGCAATAACTCTATTTACGACAATAGTTCTTTAAACAAATGTTTTGGAGGATGAAGTTATGAATCGTGTTGGATTGTCTTCAAGATGACCAAGAGTGTCAATAAGATGTAAAGTTTACTTCTATTCACAAGGTAGAATGAAACCCTCGGCAATTTTTTTTCCTATTTTTATGATAACGAAAAAACATGTGGCAAAATAATACGTATTCCTTGTGTGAGCTCACAAAAATTCATTTGGCTATTTTCATGTTATGAATTAAACCTGATCTACGGAAAATATTTTGTCAATCAAAGTCCTTAAAACTCGAGCCTGATGGTCGTGGCCAATCTTAGACTGTATTGATCAGCTCTATATTAAAATATAAAGAAAATACCCAAATAAAATGTAAAATGTTTATGAATTTTTTTTTCTTACTGAATAATAATTATAGGTAAGCAATTCATATCTGAAATCTGTTGGTAGACCTGATGGTTAATTTGTTGTACGTTGAGCATCCTTGAACAAAAAACGGGAAAGATGTTCAAGCTAAGTATAGGGGTATATGTATGAGAGGAGGTGGGGGAGGGGATGTGCGTATATTGGATCAAAGAGGGGAGTGGATCAATGTTGTATTCCACAGTAACTAATGACATATTATAATTTTGCAAGGGAGACTCCTACTATTTATGATGTGTATATCCCAGAGAATATATCAAAATAGATATTAATATAAGAATAAAACGCAGAAACTTTCCAAGCCCAGATATAGGGTACGAGGTTAGTGGGGGGGGGGGGGGGGGGGGGGGGATTGCAGATATATAGAGGAAAACAGAAATGCACGAGGAACATTTTAATTTTAAAATTGTTTTACTCCATACAGCAGAAAGTATTACAAGGACTGAGGAGGGCTTATTATTGGGGTGCATTAATTAAAAATTCACATAACTTTTTAATTAATGTTCTTTCTTCATTGGACATTACCAGATGAGTTTATCTTTGTTGATAAAATATTTGTTGAGTTTTGAGATACAGTGGAAAAATGCTCTCCTTATATAATGGCCAATCAGTAATAAAGTGACATTCAGCTTCGATATACACAATTTTGGTTACATAATAAATATGCCCTTTTTTTTCTATCTAAAGGAACTCTTTGACTAACTGGTCCCACCGTTACCAAAATCTCCAATCCCTCAACTTTGTCCACAACTCAAATTCTCACTTACTTCAAAAGAAATGCACATGTATACATTTGAGGTTAAAACTCAGATTTGTGGCTGAGTATTAATTTGAGGAAACGGGAACAGCGGTACGTTCCAGTATTATTTTTCATATACATTTGCATTTATTCTGAATTAATTTATAATATATGTATAATTTAGGTGCTTGTGAAATAACTTTATTTTTAGCTTTCTTAAAAAAAAGGTCCTGGATATTCACCGTTTAAAACAGTTAAGCACCTGTTCGATTATTTAATAATTATATACTAATAATTTAATTCTGGTTGTAACGCGGCATTTGATTGGATAGAAAAATTAAGTTAAAGGACTAAGTGCGGTTTTATGCAATTTTTGCCCCCCAAAATCAAAGTTTTAGAAAGAGCTTTAAAATAAGGTGAAAGATTGTTAAAATCATATTGGAAATAAAGGTGTAAAAGGTTATCACCTCAGTGACGTCATAATGTAGAAATGACGTCATGAATATTGCATTATTTTGATAAATTGGTGTTTTGTAGCAAAATATGGGTGTTTTCCGATGGTTTTTCGACTGGGAAACATCGAGCGCAGGCTTGCTCAAGTACCATTTTTTAGTATGATATGTATAACTATCTGAAGAAAAACATAGGTTAAAATCGCACTTGAGCAGACCTGCGCTCTATACTTCCGAATGCAAAATATAGAGCAAAAATGAGAATATCTTCATTTGTTTGCAAATTTGCGGGAATTAGGTCATTTAAGTGACGTCATAGATAAACAGCGAGTGAGTAATGATGACTAAAATCAAGATTAAAGTTATAGGCATCCTCTTTACAATGATTTGTGAAGATTTCATTTTCATACGATACTATTTAAAAATTGGTTGAAATCGGGGGCAGATATTTGACCATACCGCACATAGTCCTTTGTATAACCTGGTTTGCACGTCACAAGACACGTCACAATGCACTAACGTCAAAAACGTACTAATCCGCTTGACGTTACGATTGAATTTTGAACAGATTAATATCATTTTTAAAAGTAAACGGACTCAATTTGTACAGCAAATTACAGAAAATTAAATTATAAGGAATGAACTCAATATCTACCCAAGTTATACGAGTATAACCTGGGTTGGAGCAATTTACGCTTTTTTTATAATCCGCTTCGCGGATTATAAAGCGTAAATTGCCCCAACCCAGGTTATACTCGTATAACTTGGGTAGATATTGAGTTCATTTCTTAATAAATGAACTCTCTCTCTCTCTCTCTCTCTCTCTCTCTCTCTCTCTCTCTCTCTCTCTCTCTCTCTCTCTCTCCTTAATTTGATATGGTACAATCAAAACAAAAACCTGAGTGTAAATTTAGAAAAGAATTAAATTTATTGTATCAATGCCTTATTAATCTGAAACGTCCCTAAAATAAACATTCACTCAAATAATCCGCTTTACATAGTACAAACAAATGTTTGACTATTCAATAAAAGCTAAAATCCTGAAATTAAAGGTTCAGCGAGTGATGATTGGCTCAAATGCATTGTACAGATTATTTGTGTGAATATTTATTTTAGTTCAGATTGATAAGATATTGATTGAAGAATCAGCAAAGGAAGCGGAAACATATATATATTTAACCGGCTTTAGTTTTATATATTTCAGTCCTGTCATTTTCTTCGAAAGTATGAATTACAACCAATTTCCGTAAAAAAAAAAAATAGAGGGAATCATACTTGTTGGATGCAAATATATAAAGGAGAAGGTACGCGCATCCTATGCTTGAGAAAATCCTGCTTTTACTTGGTTACTGTGAAAGGTAAGAATGACATTTCCCACCAAATGACGTGAAAGTGTGATGACGTCATATCACAGTATCTAAACAACACAAGTCAACAACAATCATTTGTTCGTTGCGTTTTAGTTTCGTTAGTTCGTTTTTTGTTTTCTTTGTTGATCATCTCAACTCATAACAATTTCTAAGATGTCGCTGGAGGAATTGTGGAACAAACTGAAGAATGCAACCGACTGCAAGTCTCTGCTGAAGAAACATTTGACCCCGGAGGTTTACCAGCAGCTCAAGGATAAGAAAACAAAGTTTGGTGGGACACTCATCCATTGTATTCAGTCAGGTATGTCATTATGAAGAACAACATGTAAATCATGGAGATTTTAATGCTGCTCTGACCTGTTCTGGATAGGCCAAATTAATGAAATTAATATTTTTCGACATCTCGCATGTAGATTGATTCGATATTAAATTGTACAAGTTTGCATTATTTGATTCTTAAAAAATGCATTTTTATAAAATTAATAAATTGATCGGAAAAGAAAGCAAAATTCATTGTTAATGTATATATACCAGGACTGTACGTTAGATATAAAAGAAACAGCCAAATCGTCTCCTATGGGAATCCGAGTCTGACATGATCATGATGACTATTTCTCGCAGTCAGTGAATTTTCTTAGGTTGTTGTAGGTCTCAACCAATGTGTTAAACGCGACATGTATTTTAGTCCTGTCAGTTTCTATACAAATCAAATATCAAATATATCTTCATCGATAATATCATTTTTCTCTGGTAAAAAACCACTGGCCAGTCAGAATACATCGCACATTTTTTTTTAACGTTCGGGTACTTTCATTTCTTTTGCAATTGAAAATCAATACTTTTTACTTCAATTAGCAGTGTATCGAAACATGACAAGCTAAAGGGGGCATTTCAAAAGAAAAATCTTGGGATATTTTCATACTATTTAATAAACGTCGTTTGAACCCTGAAGTATTTATTAATTTCAAATGATTTATGAAAATGTACTGCATAGATATCTCAGGACAGCTGACAGATTATAACTTACCAATAGACCAATCCACACTTTACAAAAGTTATGTCCCTTTGGCCGCCATCTTTGGGGAAAAACCCATATATTTCTCACAGTAGCCTTTGTAGTTTAGAGGGTTGTAACTTCGTCATTTGACATTAGAAATCAGTTTCCCTGTGAATTTTGATTGCCCCCACTTGGAGCAACCCACACATCGAAGGAATAAATTAAATTCCAAGAGATTTCTTCACAGGACGCCTAATTATTTGGTAGCATAAAGAAGGAAAAGTTGTTTTTTCCCTTTTGACCTTTGGGTTGACCCCGCAAAGGGGAACAACTTTTGCAAAGTGTGGATTGGACTATACCCGAGAAAATGCATATATATATATATAATATGCCTTATTATATAAATGCTTATACAGATAATTAGCAATGCAATTCTGTAAAGAATGATTCTACAACTTACCCAAGACAATGCATATATACATGCTTATATATACAGAAACAAACACACCTTTGAAAACTCTACGTTCACTGAAATATAGGATGTAAGAACCTGGACAGCGGCTGTGGGATCTACGCCAGTGACCCCGAGGCCTATGACGTGTTTAAGGAGGTGCTCCATCCAGTCATACAGGACTACCACAAAGTGCCCGAGATCAAGCACCCTCAACCAGACTTTGGCGATTTGAACAACCTCGGATTCGGCGACCTTGACCCGAGCGGAGATTTCATCGTCTCTACACGGGTCAGGGTCGGACGTAGCCACGCCAGCTTTGGGTTTCCACCAGTGGTCAATGCTGAGGTCAGTTAAGGAAGGAGTCTTCTCGTTATCAAACAATACTTCTTATAATAAGATATTCATGAAATTTTGACAGAGTCAAACGGATCATATTACAAAATGATTCTATCAGTTTTATTAAATTTGACCTTTTTGTTTTCGCATAAGAGCAGGTCAAGGTCACTACCTTTTTCCTCAACGTAAAGGATGATGAAAACAAGTGTAGCTCTTTGTAGTTCTGTAGTCATTTATTTAAGATATGAAGATTCTATTCTTCAATGAAATGATAGAATATTAGAATGTTTATCAGCTTATACTACTAAATTGGAATAACTATTTATACTAAAACTGATATTGCTTAGCCCGCATTTCCTCTAATTTTCTTAAATTTTGAGGGAATTTTTATTATTTTTTCATGCTTCCAATAATAAAATATTTATGATTTTTATGTATAATAAAGACTTTATAAAAAGATATAAATTGACAGAAAAGCTAATATATTGACCATTTAATAAGAGAGAAAAACTGATGTTAGTGATTTTTTTACACAAATCAGTGTATAGAAGGGCACTTTAAAAAGACTATAAAAATGTAGTTTGATAGGCAAATCATATTTTAAACACATATTCTGAAACCCAAGAATCATATCAGTTTACATTAGTGAAAAATTCCAACATTAATGTTATTGTTTTTAAAATGCTAAATCAGACTCATTAATCTGCAGCAATTTTGAATTGCGCAATATGTGATATTTTCCTACGCCAATATTACGCCAAAAATATAGTCCTTAACACTGTGCCGGATAATTATGCCAGTGCCAAGATGGCATTTTTGCACCCGCTTAAGATGCAGTTTCGGAAAAATCCATGTATACCAAATGATAGACCATTGTCTAGAGAGTATATAACCACTTTTGTTTTTAGTGTGTTTCACCTGACAGGTGAGATATTTACCTTTAAAAATTAATATCCCATCGGAAAATGATAATTCCTATAGGAGAATTGACTCTCCTACAGGAAATATTGACAATCCTATAGGATTTTTTAAAATTCCTGTAGGAATTATATTTCCTATAGGAGAATGGTAATTCCTGTAGGAATTTGATTCAGACATGTAGTTTTCCTATAGAATATTAAGTTTTCCTATCGGATTTTATCAAATCCTATCGGAATTGAAATTCCTATAGGAAGTTCTTGTATTCCGATGGGAAATTTCAAATTACCTATAGGAATATTGATTTTCCTATGGGAAAAATTATTTTCCTTTAGGAATTTAATTTTGAAAGGTAAATATATTACCTGACAGGTGAGATACACTGATAACAAAGGTGGTTGTTAACTCTTTAAGCAATGGTCTATCATATGGCATATTTGAATTTTTCGATACATTCAGCTTAAGCGGGTGCAAAAATGCCACCTTGGCACTGGCATAATTATCCGGCACAGTGTTCCTTGTTAGATTCTAAACTTTGATTACTTTTTCTATGCCAAGTTGTTCGATAATAAAAAAAGAAAGAAAAATACTCTATTATAATTTCCTTTCATCTTGATTTAATGAACAATTAATCAATTTTAATTCGAAAACCATAAAAGACTCCTTCCTTAATATAGCTAGATGTGTCGTATCAAACGGTATACTTGAAACAAAACAAACCCTGTCAGTTTGTCAGTGTGATTATCGACGAGCTGTGCAAAAGAGGTCTCCCTGAAACATAAGACTGTATTGACGAATGAGTTTTAATCTACCTGTATGGAAGTTTTAATTTTAATTAGATTGGGCATTAACGTACTTTTAGGGGATTCGAAGTATTATAATGGTAATGAAATTTTTTATAGATAATTAAGGGAACCGCTTTTTGATTTTGTGTGGTGATGTTTTTAGGTCGGGCTCATGATCAAATCCAATCAGATATGTTCTCTGTAATGATCACTCTCATCCAATCAGATATGTTCTCTGTAATGATCACTCTCATCCAATCAGATATGTTCTCTGTAATGATCACTCTCATCCAATCAGATATGTTCTCTGTAATGATCACTCTCATCCAATCAGATATGTTCTCTGTAATGATCCCTCTCATCCAATCAGATATGTTCTCTGTAATGATCACTCTCATCCAATCAGATATGTTCTCTGTAATGATCACTCTCATTTATGTATCATGCAGTCACTGCTTGTGCTCCAAGTGTTTACGTCAACCGTCATATGGTACACATCAATTTTTAAGTAATGCATATTGTGAAATACTGTCTTATTGTAAAATCTGTATTTAACAATTGATGCCAGCCCGTTCTAATTTCATCATACGATACATAATTTATTACACGTAAATGACAACATCACGTGGCGCAAGGCAAAGTACTACATATTACTACTGAACACGCCCATTATAGGCAATTGCAATGTGCCAAAGATGGAATTACTGAAAAACTGAAAAAAAATCGACATTTGACTTGTAGTTTATTACAAAGACAATGGAAAATGTAAATTATGAATGAATGAATTGATGTTTTATGGTGGATATTCGAGTTATCCAAGAACAACAAACAATTGGGTCGAGTCCTTGTGAAATTGTGTTATCACGCTTATACCATCCCGCTCTCAGATTTAAAATTTGGTATCGCTTTTAAATTTTTTATGAGAATGAACGTTTTATAAATAAATATTGTATAATTTGCAAAAAGAGTTATAAAGCGAAAATGAGAAGAAAAAACTACACACACGTACATGTATTTATAGGAAATACAAATAAGTTTTTTTTTCATACGTGAATTCTTTATTCCTTGATAGCAACGCAAAGAGATGGAGAAGGTTTCTGTGGATGCTTTGAATTCTTTGGAGGGAGAGCTGAAGGGGAAATACTACTCCCTGGAAACCATGACCCCCGAGGAGAACCAGCAGCTCATTGATGACCACTTCATGTTCAAGAACGACGATAGGTACATTGTACATAACCCCAGCGAGATTCGCCGAGACTGAAAAATATATTTGTCTTTTTCTTCTTCGAGGAGAAGTCGTGTAAAAGATGGACAAATTTTGGGTTTAAAAAAACTGCGTAGTTGTCAATAAGGGACTAGTATTTAAACCATTATGAAGACTCACCTCCGCTCTTTCGCCTTTAGGGCAAAGATGGGAAACTCCGAAAGTGATAAGGTACGAAGACGAAGGACACTTCTGTCGCTATTTCGCCTTTGCAACTCCAAACTTTCGTGTTCGGATTTTTTAATGTGTGTAGAGCTTTTTATCCGTTAAAGATGATTTAAGCGATACAAATGGTGTCTGAAGGATTAAAAAAAACGTTTGAGAAAATCCAAACATTTCGTCGTATAATGAAATTCAAATGTTTTTGTGTTTATTAGGTCAAGGTCTATATACAGTGTATATGGTGAATGATTTCAGAGCGACCTTTGAGTTCTAGAACCATTATAACGTCATGATTGATTTGATGATTTGACCTTTTTTCCCGTCATATACGGTTCTAAAGGAAAGATGTAGAAAATTAAAGAATTTCCTGACATTCTATTTGAAATCATGGGAAAAGAATTCCGATACCTATTTTCAATTTGACATTATCTTAAAGGGGAGGCCAAGAGCTTGTTAGATGCCGTTTTTGAATCTAGGCATATACATATCATAAGTCATACTTGGACAAAACTCCGAGATTTGTTACTTATTTCCTTCATGTTACATTGAAATTGTGTTTATTACAAATTGAGCTCCGGTACACCCTATCAAACAAAGATATTGCTACGAAGCACCATTAAAAGAATTCATATTCTGAATTTCATAAACCAGTTGGCACCTGTCATTTACTAGATCTTGACCCCAAGGTAAGCAGACTGGTCAGTGACAGTCCTAACATTCACTCGAGCGATTGAGATACATGTTTATGTAATCGACCTAGAGAGAGAACAAGGGGAAAAAAGGGGCGAAGGCGATCGTGCAGAATTGCATTCAAAGTTTAAATCAAAGATTTTAATTACAATTTAATGTTAAAGTTAACTTTAGAACTTTAATAATGTAACCTACTATCGCTCCTTCGCCTTCGCATCTTTGCGCTTCGCGTTTCTTCTTCGCTCTTTCGCCTTTGCAACGCAGCACTTTCGCCTTCACACAATGATTTCGCATCTTTGCCATTAAGGCTAGAGAACAAGTGGCCGTAACGAAACACCATGCCCAAAAACTAATAAACTAATACTAATAAAAAATATGACAGACAGTTGTTTCTTTTTATTGCAAGATTTGCAAATGTGTATACATAACTTAATTTTTATCTTCTCGGAAATGTTTTTGCTTTAGGCCATTTTTAAAAAGTCATTGCTATTATTACAGGTTTTTACAGGATGCCGGGGGCTACAACGATTGGCCCATTGGCAGAGGGATCTTTTTCAACAACAACAAAACCTTCCTGTGCTGGGTGAATGAGGAGGACCATCTCCGTCTGATCTCCATGCAGAAGGGGGGAGACCTCGCCGCCGTCTGGAAACGTCTTATCAATGTTTGTAAACAGAGAGAGAGAGAGAGAGAGAGAGAGAGAGAGAGAGAGAGAGAGAGAGAGAGAGAGAGAAAGATAGAGAGAGAGACGAACGGACGAACTGACAGAGAGGGGAGCTTAGAATACTAGTTTATGTATACACATGTACTACATGAAGCATAATAAAGAGGATATTCAGTCTTGTATGTTAACTAATACATGTATTTTTCTAAAAAGATTTTACTTTGATTAGATGTTTACATTTTGAATTTTAACATATTTGATGTTTGTAAAAACGGTGGTCTGCACGCATGTCCCATCTGTTGATTTGCAGGCGATCCAGGAGATGGAGAAGAAGCTGACCTTCGCCCACCACGATCAGCTTGGCTACCTCACCTTCTGTCCTACCAATCTAGGAACCACCTGCCGGGCAAGTGTCCACATCAAAATCCCCAAACTAGCGGCCGAACCCGACTTCAAGGAGTTCTGCGAGAAACTCAACCTTCAGCCTAGAGGTAATTTTGACACCTAACTAGTCTGATTAAAATCAAACCTTCCGCAAGATTAATTGGTTAGTGGACGGTTTTATTTTAATCAGACTGTTTTGACACTTTTCTGTATATTAAATATGATTACAAACAGTTTTCATACAAGCACGTATATATATAGCATCGTGTTTTCATCACTTTAAAGGTAGAGGGGCCAACTGGGTTATAGGTTAACTTCCCCAGACATAGAAAATGAAAAGATTTAGAAGGGAGGAGGGGCCAGCCCTCCACCTCCCCCGCGTCTACGCGCCTATCATATAAAGAAGAAGAACAAATACAGTATTCTTTAAGAAATAGAATATATATTTTCCTATTTAAGGAATCCACGGAGAGCACACTGAGAGTGTGGGAGGAGTGTATGATATTTCCAACAAGCGCCGCCTGGGATTGAGTGAAATCGAGGCTATCCAGGAAATGAGGCACGGAGTCGAAGAAATCATCAAGCGTGAGAAGGCACTGCAGGGAAAGTAAAAGAAGAAAATAAATATAGTCCTGGAAATTGTTCTGAACTGTGATATCTTTTATTTTATTCTGTCATTTTATTTCGTAAATTATCTATATTCAAATGTTTTCGATTTATCAAATTTTCGTTATACAAGTTATTTGATGTTGTAAATAAACTATGACCAAAAATTAAGAGATTTAAGTGAATTTTATGAACCGACATTAAACAAAAGTATAAACTGTAAGCAACCTGTCACTATTAGTGATATGCCAGTAGTACACCCCTGCGAGGCTTGTATTTTTTGTTTATCGAAGTACAATACAATAGGTGTATGGACCTCAGAAAATGGGCTGCTTTGTTCACGTACTCGCATATTTGACACATATTTGTACATAGAGTAATTACAAAGAAAGTAATCAACTACACTAGAGAGGTGAGTATTCCGGTTAAAGGGGCATGGTCACGATTTTGGTCAAATTTTATTTTTCTGTTTTTATTATTTACAATGCTTTAGAAATGCATTTCTAATGATCAAATGAAATTTGGGTGTCATTCGTAGAGTTATAAGCAAGATACAGGGCTCACAATTCTTTGTCATGTAAACAAGGCTCGTGCCCTGTTTTTGTTTAAATAGGTTCAATATAACAGTAAACGACTTTTTCCAGCCTATTTGGCTATCTTTTTATTAATTTTAAGCATAGATAAACAGTTCCTAACGTTTAAAACATTCGTTTAGGTTTAAAACTTGAATTTTTACTTCTACGTTCAAAATGTAAACAAAGGCTTTGTTTACAGAGCGAAGAATTTTAAGCTCTGTTACTCGCTTATAACTCAACAAATGACAGTCAAATTTCGGTTTCCTTTTAGTTTATAAAATGCCTTTCTGAATCATTGTAAATATTAAAATCGGAAAAATAATTTTTGACTAAAATCGTGACCATGTCCCTTAAATACCGGTTTTGTCATCGATACGCCAATTTACAATATTTACATTTCACAGATATTTTGCATGTAAAGCTACTGCAGATAGGCCTATAGCACCATAACACAGACAGGGTACTTAAAGGTTAAATCACGAATTTTAATTGTGACATCACAAACGTCGAACGCTGATGAATACAACGTCACAATCAAAAATCAAAGATCACGCTTGTGGCTGTTACTGTGGCTCTTCCATTAATTTGAATTTACCCATAGGATAATACAGTAATTTTGAGGTATACCGCGGTAATTCGCATTTGCGTACAAGGCAATAATGTAAAAAAAAATGTAAAAAATTTGTATGCACACACCGTTGCAGTTATGAGACTATATCTTTCAAAAAATAAGGATTCAATACTTAAATAAACAGCTTTTATTTTTTACAATTCTATTGGGAGTTTTTGATATGTATTCTGTAGTTTGTCCACGTTGTTTGTAAATGTTGTTTCGGTTTCCATGATTTCAAATTGCAAAGAACCTTGCGTTTTAACGCAAAGGTGTTGCGTTAATTATTGCGTTTAAACGCAAAATGTTTTGCGAATAAACACAAACATTTTTGCGATTAAACGCAATAATCGTTGCGTTTAATCGCAAAAGGTATTGGGTTTAAACGCAATAGTTATTGCGTTTTATTGCAAAACTGGTTTTTGATTTGAACATGACTTTTTTATTCAGACCAAAAGAAGAGGTTTATGTTGTCAGAACACACTAATGTTGTGCCACAATCATCCGTCAATCTGTCAATCAAACATAATGCTAGACATTTCTCGCTTTTCTCGTCGTGCTCTCTTCTCTATTTCTAATGGTTTTACATATTGTTTCTCCTAAATCTATTAGAAATAAACGTCATGTTTAAATTCAAAAACTGTTTTGCAATAAAACGCAATAACTATTGCGTTTAAACCCGATACCTTTTGCGATTAAACGCAACGATTATTGCGTTTAATCGCAAAATTATTGCGTTTAATCGAAAAAATGAATGCGTTTATTCGCAAATATTATTGCATTTAAACACAATATTATCTTTGCGTTTAAACGCAATATTTTTTTTGCGTTTAAACGCAATACTTTTGCGTTTAAACGCAAACCTTTGCGTTTAAACGCGATAGCGATTGCGTTTAATTGCAGTCTTTTGCGTTAAAACGCAAAACTTATTGCGATATAACGCGAAAGATTGCAATTAAACGCAATAGATATTATTGTATCTGCTAAGCTGGCCTCAATGAGTTTCCGTATAAAAGTGCCTGATGCTTTTAAGTTATGACAGCTTACTATTTCAGTATAAGTTAATCCAAGTGAAAACAAAAAATTAAGTCTTTTTGATGTGTCAAGTGTTGCCATCAAATCAAGCACTATGTACATATACTAAGTATTTATATAAACAAAAGAATGGATTATGATGAAACGCAAAAATCATAGCGTTTAATCGCAAAATCACTGCATTCAATCGCAAAATTATTGCGTTTGATCGCAAACACTTTTGCGTTTAAACGCAATTAAACGCAATATATTTTTGCATTTAAACGCAATAATTTTGCGATATAACGCAATACTTTGCGTTTCAACGCAAAACTTTGCTCATAAACGCAATTCACTTTGCATTAAATCGCAATTCACTTTGCATTAAATCGCAATCTTTTGCATTGCGAATAAACGCAAAAATTGCATTTAAACGCAATAACTATTGCGAATTAGCGCAATATAAATAGATCATTTTCTGAACTGGCCTCAATAAGCTTCAGTACCTTTTGATTTATAATTAAAACATTTTTTTTGTAAATTTAAAGCAAGTAAAAAATGTTGTTGAAAAAGTGTTGAATTCTACGGAAGCTCATTAAGGCCAGCTTAGCAGAAAGAATAATTTCTTTTGCGTTTAAACGCAAGGATATTTTTGTTTAATCGCAATTTTTTGCGTTAAATCGCAATATGTTTTGCGTTAAACGCAAAAAATTGCGATTAAACGCAATAGCTATTGCGTATAAACGCAAAGAACATTGCGTTTTAACGCAAAAGTATTGCGTTTAAACGCAAAAAATTATTGCAATTAATCGCAAAGGTAATAAAGTGTTTAAACGCAATAATTGTTTGCAAATAAACGCAAACGTTTTTGCGATTAAACGCAATGATTTTGCGATAAAACGCAATAATCGTTGCGTTTTTATTAAAATCGCAAAAGGTATTGGGTTTAAACGCAATAGTTATTGCGTTTTTATTGCAAAACTGTTTTTTAATTTGAACATGACTTTTTCTATTCAGACCAAAAGAAGAGGTTTATGACATACTTATGTTATGTTACAACCATCCGTTAATCTGTTTATTAAACGTAATGTTAGACATTTCTCGCTTTTCTCGACGTGCTCTCTCCTCTATTTCTAATTTGTTTTTCATATTATTTCTCATAAATCGAACTTAATTAAATCAAATAGTCCGCACATACACTGTATAAATGCCATCCATAATGCTTTACCATATCATTGTCAAATGAAAGTGATAATGTTTATTCAATATGACGGACTGGTTTGGCATTTATTGTAATTGTTATATCACTGATTTGAATTAGTGATATCACATATTCAAAAAGTGATAGCATTTATTAGAATAGGTATTATCACCCATCAATCACCTATTTATCTTGTGTTTTGAACAAGGGATATCACATATTTGAAAAAAAGGTAGATGTATCACTCTTGAGTTTGAATAGATGGAATCACCTATTCAGATAGATGATTTTACTTTTTGAAAAGGTTTTATCACCTTTTCAATTCGGTAATATCTTTGAGACAATAAATTTTCATAGTATAGCCATCAATGCAACTGTTTGTGCAAGTTCCATTGTTTTAATTTGTCACACAAATCGACATGCCTCTATTAATAAGGCCCCTTGGCATAATGCTCTTTGCGAAGGAGTCTTTTCCGTTTTTTCAATTCAACTGTTTCTCACAGTCTAGATACCAAGTATCCGGCAAGCAAACATCACTGGTGCATCCATCAATTGCCATTTCGCATGTCATCTCTAAGGAAGAATTTGGAAACAAATATAAGCAAAGACTTATTCTCTCTCTTGTATTTATTTATAGCGCGATCCTTTTTTTAATGATACATTTGCTGAAAAGTGCCTATTGCTTTAACTTACTTCATTATAAGTTATTCCAAGTGAAAACCATAAACTGAGTCTTTGTGATGTGTCAAGTGTTGTCATCAAATTACGCACTTGGTACATATACTGAAGTGTATATATAAGCAAATGAATAAACTGCGATTTAACGCAAAAATCATTGCGTTTAATCGCAAAATCATTGCGTTTAATCGCAAAATCATTGCAATTAATCGCAAAATTATTGCGCTTTATCGCAAAAATTATTGCGTTTAATCGCAAAAACTTTTGCGTTTATTCGCAAAATATATTGCGTTTAAACGCAATAATAGCCTTGCGTTTAAACGCAATATTTGTTTTGCGTTTAAATGCTATACTTTTGCGATTAAACGCAATACTTTGCGTTTAAACGCAAAAATTTGCGTTTAAACGCAATCCACTTTGCGTTTAATCGCAATACTTTTTGCATTTTATCGCAATCTTTTGCGTTTAAACGCAAAATACATTGCGGATAAACGCAAAAGATTGCATTTAAACGCAATAACTATTGCGATTTAACGCAATATAAATTAATTTATTTACTGAACTGGCCTCAATAAGCTTCCGTAGAATTCTTCAATAATATAAATTTTTTTTAGATGAAAGGTATTTACAGCCTAAAAATGGTTGTTATGTCAACAATACGGTCTGTCGATGTATCTATTTCATAATTGTCCGATATCATATGCAATGTCAACACGTGCACGTGCACGCATGGGTTAAAGTCTAGTATGATATAAAAACGGCTCTCGGGCTGATATTCTGCGACCTTGGGCTAATATAGGATGCGATATAAAAATTGCCATGTAATAATCTATATATTTCACTCTTGTATAATGGTACTCGTAAATGTAAAATCTTGTATGCTAGACTGAGACTAGAACACAGTTTCCTAAATACCCATCTTTATTCTCAAAATTTCGTCAACATTCCAGATTGTATTTGTGGTAAATTGAAACAACTCAACATTTTTTTTCTTCAATTGTCCTATTTACACAAATCTACGTAGTGTTATGTTGTAAATTTTGAATTTACCGGGTGGTAGTAAATACAAAATTTACAACATGACAGCTCCTATTTGTATAATTTCTTACGTAATAATTTAATAAAACTTTCGGGCAAATTTTGTAATAAATGTTTTGTATCACATGGCTAAGATAATGTATTTTGATTGGACACCTGCAAAGGCTGCTGGTCAGTTGGAATTCGATATGTATACTCGCGCCCACATTTGCTCATTCCATTGCGAACTCGCGAAATATACGTATTTGGGAGATGCAATATAAAGAGGATGGTATGTAAGACTCCGCATAAGAAAACGAATTGACCATTCAAAAAGTTTTTACACCGTCAGGGTCTTTTGTTTATAAATGCTTGACGTATAGCTGAAAAATTGATCGTGACGCTATCAGAAAAGCCAACCAAAGCGGTGATGATAATATATGAACATCTTATTATGTGTAATATTGTTTGTATAGTATTAATACAGGTACACTGTATTACCATTTGTGTAAAAAAGTATATGTATCAGTAATGCCCCATTCATAAGACGAAAGTTTGCTAATGTGTGCAAATAAACACATGATGATTAAGCCTATGATGATTGTATCAACTTCTGGATATATAATTTCTGTATTAGGTCCCTATCTGGCAGATTCCAAAAATTCTGATGCAGACAAATGTAGAGGACATAAGGAAATGGTTAGACGAAGACGATATTTTTATTGTCGACAGAGGTTTCAGAGACGCAGAAGCATTGCTAGATGACTTGGGGATACATGTTGAAATGCCATCCTTTCTGACTCGTCATTCAAAGCAACACTCAACAGAAGAAGCCAATACAACCAGATTTGTGACCAAGGTACTTATATAATATAACATGCCACAATATAATACTGATTCAATTTGTTTATTTTGTTGCAGGTCAAATTTTAAGCTTAAAATGTTTTCTATGTGTTTTAGTACTGTATCATATAGTACAGATGTGTTATGTGAATCTGAAGATAAAGATATAACAGACTTTTCCTTTTATGTACATTGCACTACAGTAAAACTCATATTTATATCAAACACACATATAGGGATTTCTTGGATATAACGAGGTTTTTATTTGAGTCCCCAACACTTATTTTTAAAAAAACTGTTATATGTATATTACGATTAATCGATACAACAGAGTGAATTTGTTGCCCCTAAGACTTCGTTATAACTGAGTGTTACTGTATATTTAACTTGCATGCATGTGTAATATATATATACATATTCATAGTATGTGTTGTGTGTTACAGCTTAGATGGGTTGTCGAGTCAGTGAATGGCAGGCTCAAGACATGGAATTATTTGAGCAGGACCATCCCCAATACACAGAGATACCACATATTGGCGATTATGTCCGCATAGTAAGTGGAATAGACCAGACTTGAGCACTGGAATTGAGGAGGAAGATGTTGCCATGGCTGCAAAAATGCGATTTCTTGCAAACGGAGTGAATGAGTTAAAGGATTATGTTAAGACAAGTTTGATTATGTTGATTATGTTTTCTCACAATTAAGGTTGTGGCAGGATTTTCAAATATTAAAATTGGTTGAGAATAGATTAATTGAACTTCCATTTAAAAATAATATTTTTAAGGTTTAGAGAAGCGGAGCATGAGATGGAAGAAGATGGACTCCCATGATGTAGTCTTCCCTCATTTGACAGAGGAGGAAATACGCCAGTTAACCTTGGGTGTGTACCAAATAAGATTGACAAAGTCATATGCGTATGAAAATTTTATGGAAGGAAGGTATGAAATTTTCATCAGTGATGACTTTGATGGAATCCTCTGTGCCAAGATTCAAAGTAGACACATTTCCGCAAAGAAATACTTACTTTGGATAAGACATGATGATATCAGTATCAAATCTTGGTTTTGCAAATGTAAAGTTGGTACAAGAGTTGTGGGCATGTGTGCTCATATTACCAGTGTGATTTGGCTCTGGGGTCTTGCTCGTCATGAGGAAAGTGGTGTCTGTGGTGTGCGCGATTGGTGTAGTTCTGTTGAGGATGCTGCTGCACTCCCAATTGATGAATCAGAGAGTGAGGATGAAAATGAAGAAAGATGTTCCATAACAGAAAAGGAGTGAATTTCAAAGTGACTCATCAGTCAATAAATGCATAATAATTTAAAACTTTTCAGAACTATTGTCTAACATTACATGTAATCTCTCTATAGGCAATTTCTAGTACAGGCATTGTGAATTGAAAGATCAGCCTTTCTGGGTTTTTTTAATTGATTTACAATGTATTGTTCTGTTATTTAAAGTTTATTTTCAAAATTTAACCAGTTTTTAAGTTTAAATTATGTACAATAAAAAGGCAACTCAAAATGATAATGATAAATGTACAAAACATGTTTGATAGGAGAATTTTTCTGAAATTTAGTGTATAACATTATATCTGTAAAAATTAGTGATGATTACTAAGTACCTGAATGTGTATATTGCTGTTCCGAGTTCATACCTAAATGCAAGTATATTGTTGATTGATTTAATTCTACAATTATTTTGATTGCAATTTAAGATTATAAGCAAATCATTTCATGACAGAGTTGCAATATCAAATGATTTATTTTATGAATATTGACAACCATTATGTAAAACCATATGTGTGTAAAATAAGAATGTCAGAATCACATTGTCTAGAGGCTTATTTTAATGACATGCTCTTTGATTTCTAGCTGTATAAAGTATAAAGTATTTTTTAATAATTTTATAATTTGTATAAAGTATAATGGATATGCTTTTCAATAATTGATACTGTCTGTATACAACAAATATTTTCAAACACTGTATACATTTTGTTCATAATTCTGTCTCATTGTCTGGTATTGAAGAAATGAAATACAGGGATCACCTCATTTTCTGTTACCCCACTATTTATATGCTTGTCTATCTTTTAACTTGCAAAGTATACTACTCTCATAAATACATATCTTATCTTTACTATAAAATTAAAGATATTTTTAAGTTAAATATTTTCAAAGCAATTCATATCAATATTACCTATTTTTGGGCATTGTACCACTGTATTTGAGATCAAACTGTAAAAATGAACAATGTGTTATACTTTGAAAAAAAATATTTTAATTAAACCTCCATGGAGTCAAGAACACTATCAATTTATTTTAGTTTTGTTTTATTGTGGTTAAAATCATTGCATGTAATAATTTAAACCAATACTTCACACCAGCTTTCATTGAATATTATTGACAAATGTTTAGTAATAGGAAATTTTGTATTTAAGTGCATAAAGGTCAAATATGATGTGTTATACATACAAGTGCTTCTCTTTTTAATTTAACAATAAATATATATAAGGTCTTTGATATAAATACAGAAATTGGACCAAAATTTGTTAACCTCTGAAAATAGGCCAAATATGACCCTTAGTGTACCTTGTTCTTTGACAAAGATGTCAAGTTGTATACTTTGCATTACTTCCACCCAGTAAAATTAAAGTGATGCGAAATGCAACAAATGCTGACATTACGTGAATAGAGGCGTGAAAATTTGGTTTGCTATAATTATCTATACAGATGTGCCTTAGCCTAACGGAAACGGAAAGTCTTCAAGTAAACATTTTGTATAAATTGTTAACATCAAAATATGCATTAATTAATGCATACAATGTTTTTTATAACGAAGTTTGATTTATTTCTCTACATTCTTATGCATTGCCTGTACAAGTAGTTTGAAGAAGTATTCATGTCGATAAGCTTGAAGTATTCTGATACATGCACTTTATAAAATTTTAATTTACAATGTACATATGTCTTGTAGCATTTTGTAAATGTTTCCTTCAGATTTTTGTATATCATCATGTTTATGGACAGGCACGTAGCATCGGGGGGGGGGGGGGGGGGGGCTGTCCCCCCTTTTTTTTTGCTTGTCAAGATTTTTTGGATGAGCCTGCCCCCCCCCCCCACACATATAATATTTAAAAGGGTGAAAAAACTTCATGACGAGCCCCGGTGAATCTCGTTAATATATAATATTAGTTACATACACTGTAATTATTTATTAATCATCAAGCAATTAAATATCTAATTATTTTTCAGACTGACCATACAAACGACTGAAAAGTAAATTTAAACTTTAAAGAAAAAAAGAAGAAGAGAGATATCCCAAAAGCTATTTCCCAAAAATCAGGAAATTCCTAATTTGTTGTGGGGGTAAGGGTTACTAATGTGCGGGCGGGGGGGGGGGGGGGGCGATAGCTTTCTGATACTTAAATATAATATGTTACTGTATAAGAAATATAATATTTTCTGCGAAAAAAGTGGGGGTGGACCCTCCCTGATGCTATGTGCCTGCAGATTGTTTGGTCTAACTTTGCAAAAAGTTCCGACGCCTTTGCTTATTTCCTATACGATGAAAGCAGGTTTGTTAGAAGTCGACCAAACCGGATCCTGTGACACTCAAGCAGTGGCCGACATGTAACCCCAATAACCCTATATGTACACCATATGGACATCAGTTAGCGTTATATAAAGACACAATTAAAAAAATAGAATACTAGTATCTTTATTATTATTTTTTTTAATTGCATGTATTTAAAAATTGTGAAGAGGATCTTCTTATCTTTCAAAAAAAATGGGAGTGGGGCTAAAAGTTCGGAAATGACCCGCTACACCGGGACCTAGCAATTGGGGATCATAATTTGAACTCAGTTTAAAAAAAGCTACATTATATATAATTATTATATAGCATTAAGATAATGCAGAAGATTTTATGGAATACTACATGAGAGAATGGTTCTGGATGTTTACAATTATTTCTAGAAATCACAAGATGATATCCTGCGCAAGCGCGGGAATCAACACTGTACGCATTAGAATGATACAATGCACAATATGTAAGACAATATTTTTGTTCATTTTTGTATATACTGTATCCACTTTTTCTTAATTGTCTTTAGAACATTGCTTTCATGATACTCTTTAAAATTGAAATAAAAAACAGCATGGCTGGATATATATAGAGGAGCGGGCAGTGATGAAAAATATAAAATGAAATGCATGATTTATACTTAAGTATTGAATCCTTATTTTTTGAAAGATATAGTCTCATAACTGCAACGGTGTGTGCATACAAATTGAATAACGCGCGTTAGCGCGTTATGAAAATTTGTTTGCACACACCGTTGCAGTTATGAGACTATATCTTTCAAAAAATAAGGATTTAATGTTTATATTTACATTTTTTTTTTTACCTTCTTGCGTTGTACGCAAATGCCAATTATACCTCAAATTACTGTATTATCCTATGGGTAAGTTCAAATTAATGGAAGAGCCACAGTAACAGCCACAAGCGTGATCTTTGATTTTCGCTTGTGACGTTGTATTTATCAGCGTTCAACGTTTGTGACGTCACAATTAAAACTCGTGATTTAACCTTTTAGTATCCTGTCTGTGTTATGGTGCTATATCTGCAGTAGCTTTACATGCAAAATATACGTGGAATGTAAATATTTAAGAAATAAACAACGTTATTTAGTGAACATGGCGTTATGAATAGCAATTGCTCTGTTGGCATATTCCATGATGCGCGCTAGCGCATCATGGAAAATATGCCAGCAGAGCAGTTGCTATTCATAACGCCATGTTCACTAAATAATCGTTGTTTATTACTTATATTTGCATTTTACCACTCGCAAATACCCTGTATTAGCCTAGACCTTGACATTAAGCTATTACATCAAAAGTAAACATTCAGACTGTAATGTATCTTTTTAATTCACATAGATTTGTTAACAGAGTCAATGATATGTTATAACAGTAATTCCTTTAAAATGTTATCAAAAACATGTTTTAATATTACATGTAAATACGTCAATTTTAATGGAGTTGGAGAAAAACACATGATGTATCGTATAGTGGTTTAAATCTATAACGTCATGGAAAAGTATATATAACGTTACACCTTTATGACGTCATAGTATACTGACAGAGCAATTGCGATTATAGAGAAATAATTGCAGCTCCTCCGTATGGGCTTACAGTGGGAAAGAACAATGGAAATGCAAATATATAAACGTACATGGTCTTCACTCGTTTTATTGCAGATGATTGGAAAAATTAGCAAACTTTTCTATTTAAATTCAAACCAGAAATCGGTTTTTAGTTCATCGTTTCTCTAAATTTTGGTTTTTTTTTATCCTGTTAAACTCTAAATTTTGACACTGTTCCAAATAAGTATATCAGAAATCTGATAAAAGACTGTTTTGAAGACCCCCCCCCCCCCCCAATTCAACTTCCCCGTTTTATGCATACTTGATTTTTTTTTAGCACAATCTGTTCATTGTTTGCAAATTATTGTATAAAAGGCTTACTACTAATCTGTCATGTTAAAAAATGTATGAAAAAAAAATAAAACGCTAGTGGGTGCATATTTATTTACATAATATAAACACAATTTGTCAGATATAAAGAATTTGCCCAATAGTTAACTCCCCCTTTAATCTCCGCCAGGACGTTATTTTGTCTAACCGAATTCCTTGACACCCGTCTGGAAAGTTCCTTCCATCAAAGCTAAAACCGCATCAAATTGATAAAAAAAAATTATTAATTTGTTTTGATTAACCCAAGATATTAGCCTGCGATGCCCTAGCCTTGGTTATACCCCGTTCTGGAAAGTTCCCTCCCTTGTATCCGGTTTTCGCACCTATAAGATCGTGCTTTGCAAGCGTTTATCCATCAAAACTAAAATCGCGCATTCAAGAAACAAATTGACTCGTTTTTATTTTTTTCAACAATTTTAATAATTGTCATATCTTAATTTCTACGTTCCCAGTAAATATATATTCACCCCAAAAAATGTACCATTCAATATAATTTCGTAACAAGCATATATTTTGATGCAAACTCGCACTGACTTGGATCCGCCAAAGCGTGTCCACCACTTTACTCTCATTTTTGCTATCTCAATCTGGTTTATGAGAAGCGAAAGTAGGTTTCTAATTATTTCTCAATAATTATTCATCAGGTAAAAATCAATTACAGATTATGGACATATCATATCACACGTGTTGAAATACCAAAGGTAAAAGCAGTTATTATACATGTAATATACTCTTCTGGTGCAGGCGTTTTGTAGTTTTTTGGCGAAATGTCTTATAATTTATAAGTATAGATTTTAAAAATCACGAGATTTCCGTTGACAGAGAGATAAAATATATCCAATGCATCGAAATATATTTACATATACCGAGTATGATTCCCTCTATTTCCTACGGAAATTTATCGTGAATTCATAGCTCTATAGAAACAGCCAGACTGAAATATTCACGCCCCGTTTATCGATTGGTCAAAACCTACAGCGACAAAAGAAAAATCACGGACTACATGAAATAATCATGATGTCAGACTCAAATTCCCATAGGAGACGATTTGGCTATTTCTTTTAGAAAACGTACCGATGTACAAGAACTGCAATAAAGTGATTTTTTATTTACCTTTTCCAATCAATTTATTAATTTGCGAAAAAAAAATGTAAATATAAAAAATAGAATGCTTTCTTTGATGATTCGTGCAGGTTGTGAAGGTAGCGATAATTGCTGAAAAATTTGCATAACCCACTAATTGTAACGCAGGTAATGTATTTATTTCTGCAATGTTGCCACCTTCATATCGCCACAGAAAGCATTTTATTGTTGAAATATAGTTTTATATGAAATTCTTGTGAATGTTCTTTTCATTTAAATTTCCTTAAATTGGTTATGTAATGTACTGTTAAATATTTACATCAACCGTATAAACGTACGGTCCGTATTATCTAATGGTGTTCATAAAGCCACAGACAAACCCAGCACAACGTCCATGTATGAACGCGGGTAATGTCCCTTTTCATACAATGTTTGAACTAGCGTTACCTCTAAGACAAATCGCATATCTTGGGCCTTTCCGGCAGAGCTCGGAAAATTACCTAGGCGTCCATGACAACCCCCCTTTTTGTAAAACTTGAAATAAATAGAACACATTTTACGATCTGTTGAGATGTGAGCTATACTTCATTAAAGTAAACGACATACACTAAAATATAACACAGAAGCGACATACATTACAAGACTGTCTAGCCGATACTTATTTTAATGGGAAGCGACTCCATTTTTTATTAAAATCTAACATCCGGTGATGTTAATCCATTCGAGGTGTTTTTCCGAGCTTGCCGGAAAGGCCCGAGGAGTTGCGATTGCTCTAAGAGCGCACTGAATATACTTTCACGCTTGTGTGGATCTAGAGCTAGGGGTCGGGGGTGGGGTTCATGGAAAATAGGCCTTGGACACCCCCCCCCCCCATCCCCCATCCCGGAAAACAAAACTTTCCCTGTTGTTGTGTTGTCTCGTTTATATGTCCCTGAATTAGAGCTCATGAAATTAATCATTATAAATAACGAATTTGCCATGCAGTCACTTGTTAAAAGAAATAGCGATATAGGCATCGTAAAATGGCGTAAAAAACGCCATCATTAAAAATTAAGTTACCAAGATTTTTAAAGCGCAAAAGGATTATTTAAATGTGCATTTGATTTGAATTAGTAAAATTGCACCCTCTACCTAAACTTATTCGAAAGTAGTAAGTTTTTAAACCAAATTTGATTAAATAAGTCTTAGAAATTTGAATAATATATGTTTCTTACATTTCTTAACTTGACATGCTCTCCTTTGTTTAAATAAAAAAAATCTCTAACAATTCAGTAAAAGAAATTGTTGTCATAAAAACCAATGTAGAACGTTCAAAATTATTTTTTTCCACATAGGTCCGAAAGGCCTGACGATTAAGTTGTAACTCGGCTGAACCCTCCAATTAAACTGATTGTCAACACAAGATCACTTCTGGTGCAATTGATATACTATATATAATTAAGTTGGGTTTCATATGGAATTTAAAGACTTTACTCTATAAATCCACTTGACAAACAACAAAGAAATTTTCTCAAAGAATATCCTTTTATTCTTATTTTGTAAACATAAAAAAATTGAAAACAATAATGTGTATAAAAAACATCAACAGTATACAAATGTATATGTAAAATATTTTTCTGAAAGTAACATGGTATCAGTTATTTGCACGGCACTGTTTAATGCACGTGCATCAGGGACTGTCATCGGAGACCCGCGGGCAGTGTGGGGATTTGGAGCCCTTGGTCGCTTTCTATTGAGGTTAAGTCTTTTCTTGGAGTATTACCCCCTCATTCTTTCCACAGCGAGCACTTGCCGAAACGGGGAACGAGCACGTCACTGATTTGCTGCAGAGTTGCCGCCATTGAGCCCCTGTGACGTACAAGCACCGCAGTACCCTCGAGGTTGGTCACGTGGTCTGTGACGTCCATCAACATACCGTGGTGTAGATGGTACTGGATGTTGGCGGTAAGACGCACGCGGACGATCTTTGTGACGTAATCAGGCTCGTAGACGGTCTTTTCCTCCGTCTGGTCCTCGTTGACCTCAAGAAAAGCTACGTCACCAACGACACGTGACATTTCGTCATAGATGACGAATTTGTCGCCTGCTTCCACTGCGCATACTGTAAATGCGTATCCTTCCGGTCGGCTGTCGGACCAGAAGTAGTTCTCGTTGTTGTTGAGAGTTTCTCCCGAGAAAGTCAGTCGCTTCCCATATCCAAGGCCGATGGATTGGAGCATGCGCGGTTCTCCGGTGAACAGGAAGTCTTTGGATCCCATGTAGCGAACTCGGTATCGGAACCCTGGACAGATGCTTTCGTCGACATGGAAACCTGACGAAAAAAAAAACAAGATGCTGAGGACTCTTCAAACAAACCGGTTGTCATATTATATATTTCATACGTTACAATGCATCGATTTGAATAAAGAACACTACTTTTAAACTGACTAGATTAACCGTGAAAATTCACATATGAAATACAGTGTGAAGTTTTGACGGTTAGTGAGTGCTTCAATATACTGCATCAAGAAAAAAATCACTTGGCATAATATATTCATTCAGAACGCTTTATCAAAATACATTAACTAATCAATATCTGCATGTGTTTTTGTTATAAAAGTTTTTGTGGTGCAAGTATGAGCGATTTCAATTTAAAATAAATTTAATTGTCACGTGGTATTTCATTGCCCTGTTAAAAAAAATGAGCATAGGCAGATGCCTTTTATCTAATAAATATTTTTCCCCGTTTGCATAATTTTGAATAAAATTATATATGGGGTAATTTAGAACATTGCTGTTGTGTTGTGTAGGTCTTTCCTCTTCTTCTTCTTTCCTCGACTGCTCGATCGCTGTTTCTTGGGTGAAGCTTTCTCCACGTTCAAAGAAATGTTAAAAATTATACCCCGTTCTTCAAATGCTCTATGGTAAATTAGTCTCAAACCCCAATGAATGAATTTTAGTTTTTTTTATCTTTTTTTTTCCATCTACATATACCACGTGACAAAATGACATCAGAAATAAAATCTTCAAATTTCGGCAGTTGTTTTCAGTAACGTAACATGAATATGTTACCACTTACACAACTATCCGTAATTATCTGCCGAATCGTCACAGCAGAAATCGAAGGTAACTGAAAAGACAAAACCTTTTCAAACCACAACATACGGTCTACAACACAGGTCAGAAAGGTCACTGTTTGATCAAGAGGTCTCAGGTCACATTAATTTGTAGAGTTCTCACCCCCCCCCCCCCTCACACACACACATCGATATCTAAATATCAAAATTGTCAATGTAAACTAAGGTCAACTGAACTAATATTCATAATTCGAGATTGTTAAACTCAATTTCATTCGCTAGTTATTTGTAAAATACAGAACAATTTTAACTCTTCTGTATTAGAAAATAAAAAAACCGTTATGAAGTAGCTGCGAGTATCGAACCTCCTTAATGATGATAAAACAGCGGTGATGTATATAATATCGATTACAGATGCGCACCAGATAAGCTGGAACTTTCCAGTTTTAGCAAGATCTGTCTTGTCGTTACTATGGTAACTGTCGGTCGATAAGGTACAAAGTCTCGGTCAATGATTCATCATCATAGACTTACCTAACAATACTCAATGCTTAGATGATCATCTTTTCATAAATATCAATAAAGTTAAACAACTTTGGTATACTTATGACAAAGTTAAAAAATAACATTTTGAATAAATAAAAATTAATATTTTTTACTCAATTAAAATGTTCCTACTGTACGTTTTAGGGTAAAATTACACTAAGTACAGTGTAGTGTAAAAATTCAATATATATATATATATATATATATATATATATATATATATATATATATATATATATATATATATATATATATATATATATATATATATATATATATATATATATAATTTTGATACATATTATATTAGCTATAAAATGTGTTCTTAACAAGGATTAACAAAATATATTGAAGTAATTGTAACTATAAAGCGTGGTTTTCTACTGAAATAGTTTCGTAATAATGTATCGGTTGTAAATCATTTTATAAAGGTAAAGCCTTACCGATCACGGGAAACTCGTGCGGCTTGATTCCCGCCGATTTATACTGGATGGGGAAACCCCGCCCGTCAATGACCGGGGTGTCGTCACACACTCTCTCCAGGGAGGAAGAGGATTCCCCTCTCTCCTTGGTGATGGCCAGGTCATGGCGGAGATCCCGGGCGGGCCGGAACAAATCTTGGAGAGACCCGCGGGATCCGCGCGGGGTTTTGGTCAGTCCTGGATCCGCGCCTAGAGATTTTATGTCCTCGGGGCGGATAGTGGCGTACAGGGATAATCTTCTGACCAGAAAACATTCGTCAATTTCATCACGGTTATCAAAGACCTGGCTATTTTCAATGATTGGCATTTTGACTTATTTGTTAAGAAATAAATAAGGGACTGGTGGATTTAGTCTGGTAGCTTTTTATTCTTGATCAATCTCCTTGCGTGGCAAACTGTGTTATGATTGTAAGATCAACAGAATATCGGCATTTATTGCAGACAGAGATTATTTTTGATCAGCCAATCAGAAACGATTTGTCTCGAACTGATCTCTGCCATTGGTCGGTTTATTGTTATTTTCTCACGTGTAGTCTGCATGCACTATCGCATGCACAGCTTTCTCCCATTCTGATTTCATAACTGAACTTTGACCCCGTATAAGTAAATATTTTGGTTTGGGTCACATGTACATTGTAAAATTCTCCAAAAACAAAGAAACCTTTTTGATATCGGGAACTTTCCCATTTTAATAAATAATTCATGTTTACACTTACCGGCAATAATATTTGATGTTCATTTCACAAAGTAAGTCAACAGCTAGGGTGATTTTTCCACAACTTGCTAAGTATTGTTTACATAGGCTAAAGGTCAAAGGTGAAAAGATTATTGATGTCAGACAATCTTACGAAATGTTTAATGTTATTTTTTTTCATAATATACACACTGAAAAAAATTCAAACTTCAAAAAATAAAACATTAAATCATTCCTTTAATTCCGTACGTTCACATATTTCAGGCATATAATATTATCTCTCCGCATTTCTTCGATTCCATTTTCTGTTTTTATTTACTAATTGATCTTTAGATTCAAAATTGTATGATCGAGTAGCTCCACCCCTTTTTGAACATATTACATAGGCATCAGAACCGCGGGGGGGGGGGGGGGGGGGAGGCTTAGCTAGCCCCCCCCCCCCCCCGCCCTTTCTTCTCGCAGCAAAGTTAATAGTTCCTAAACTTATCTTGAAAAGATTGAAATATTGAGAAGTTAAAGTCATAGGTTTACTATATATGGATCCGAAGCATTCATATATAGGTCTATACTGCTGTAACAGCAATTACGTGAAACTTTCTTTCTTTCTCTCTCTAGATCTCTCTATTAAAGACACCATGAACTCTCTGTTTATGCCAACGTGAATTATTTCCCTGATTCCCGATCCAACAACAATGTAAATAATAACACCCCCCCCCCCCCCAAGCAGATGAGCTACAATTATGTGCATAAACCATATATATTTTGGGGAATGTTTCAGGCACAGATTATATCATTTTTCTTTTTAAAAAATGTCCCAGAGCACACGTATATATATACACGTACTATATATTCCATATCAACTAAAACATTGCTGAGTTTCTCCACTTGTCTACAAGAGTCTCAGTCCGCCTATAAAGGAGAATCCCTTTACCGTGGTAAGTACATGTAAGCATGAAAACGTGCCTTTTTCTATTACTCTGAATTTAAAAAGTATTACATTAATTTTCGATATCGAAAGAGGGCAAGATCTGAAAAGTACGTCCTTAGAGCAGGCGATGGTTATGACGGTGATCAATTTACCTAAAATTCTACAGGGACCATCTCTTATAATGTGAATACCTAATTGATCTGCAAAAAAGTAAGATAATCATATGCCAAAAGAGAAGATAGCAGGAACTTCTTTTTCATTTTTGGAATATCTTCGCATCATCACACTATTGCGAATTTATTTAGTATTCTTTAAATCCTACTGTTTTTGTGTTGTTTGTCCTCTATGCAAACTGCATGTTGGGTGAGGATTAATACTTCCTATAGCACCGCCTCCTAGCTCCTATTGATCAGCAATCAATCTTTACATTATTTTCATTCAAAACCATAAACTGATACACGAGGTACATAAACAAAAGTAATATTTTTACACAATTATATACACCGACACCGATGGTATAATATAAGCACTCACAAATCATATGCCATCACGAATCTTGAGAGATCCTATATTATAACATTGGTGATATATGTATCCATTTCATATACCGTAAAGATTGCTTGTTTCAGAAAGAAAAAAAAAATATTAATTAGATCTGTACATTTAATAAAGAAATATTTTTATACATCCAATTCCAACTGCATTCAATACACACATGTACATTAAATTATTTCTTTAGTTTACAATTAACGATGATATACACACATTATGTTTACAGACATATGTACATGTATAAAACACACATTCTATTTACATATGATGTACACATATATTATATACAGTTTTTCTTATAAATAAAATGCATACACATAGTTTGTTTACATATAGAACAAAATAGTTTATTTACAATGATACATACATACAGTTTGTTTCTAATACATGATATAATACTTGCACATGGTTTGTTGACATATACACATACAATATGTATATACACACATATTGTTTACATATAATACATACACACAGTTTGTTTACATAAAATACATACACAATGTTTACATCAGATATTGTATTTTCTTCACTTTACCTGTGAATAGTTCAGCCACAAAGAGGTTGTCTCTGATGTCCACACATAAACCCCATGGAGCCTGTAAATGACAGTTGTCAATGTAGCGGAGGAACTGACCGTCCTGATCCAGGATGTGGATACAGTCGTTGTTATACTCTGCTGTCAGGATCCGACCCTGGCTGTCTGTTGTGATGCCGCGTGGATTAAATAATCCCTCGGTAGTGTAGGTAAACCGGAGTTTCCCGGCCTGATTGACCACCACTACTGCACGGGCTATATAGTCTGACACACAGATATCTAGGTTCCTGTTCTCACTGATGTATTTAATGTCACCAGATGAATAGAGAGGTTGTCCTTTATCGTCGTACTGAATACTTTGTTTCTCTGTGGAGCCAGAGTAACACACAACTTTTGTTTGTTTATCATCACTGTCCATGACAACCAGGAGGTCACCAGAGGAGGTACTACAGACACCCCAAGGTCTCCACCCCTGTAGTCTGATCACTGTCTGTATCTGTGTATTCTTCACTATGTTCACAGTTCTATCATTGTAATCAGTATAAACTAGATCCCCACGCCTTGTCACTGCTATGTCCCGTGGACCGTCCCCTGACTTGGTTTGGACTGACTTCACTAGTTCCCCCTGCAGGTTGTAGAGACTCATCATCTTACTATTATAACTACACGCCCAGATTTCTTCATCACTATGACAAGTAACACTGGATAGATAATTAGGAATGCCTCCATACCGTGTCTGTATGGTGGAGATGATCCGTGGCTCATCAAGCAGTGGTGTGAGAGGAGAGGATCCAGCTTCTGAGGTTTTCATGGTGTAGCCATGTTCCTCTGTTGTAATGGAGAATGCTGACAGGGAACCAAATTGTTGGTAAAGTTGTTCTGGGTTAATTTTCTGAGGGGTGAAGTTTGGTAGAGAAACTGTGAGTTTAGGAGGCAATCTTCTGAATTCAGCAATCCTGGATTTGTAGGCAGAGACAAGGCTGACATCATTGGAGTCCTGTAACTTCTTCAGATCAGCAATGCTCTGTGTGATTTCAGAAATGGTGTGTGTAATTTCATCTTCCTGTTTGTTTAAGACAGCCAGGTGTTTGGCGTCCATTTCATCAAGATCAGATTTCATTTTCTGTATAATGGTGTCTATTTCTCTGTGCCAGACTTCTCCATGTTTGTCGATTGCGGTTGCCAATTTCTTGGAGTTTTTACTCAGATCAGCTTTCTGCACTGTTATTTTGTTTGCAATCTCTTGGTATTTAGGAGAAAGGGATTTAACAAGTTCTTGCAAATCTTTTTGTAGATCTTCTCTTTTCTTTTCATAGTTGGTATAAATGTCTACTAACTTATGATTTTTGTGACTTTCAGACGAAACACAGTGGGCACAAATAGGAATGTCACATTGTTCACAATGAAGCTCACATTGCTTGGGGGAATGTTTTGTGCAAATGGGATAATTTGGAGTAGATCCTCGGTCTTTGAACGGTACAACCTGATGTTTTTTGGATAAATCCAGCATGTGTTCCCCAACACAAACTTTGCAGAGATTGGTCTGACAGAAGTCGCAGTGTAGTGGGGGGACAGGGGTATCACACACATCACAACGCACCACATCCTGGGCATTGCTTCGGGGATCCATGGTCAAGTCCTTTATGTATGGTGCATCTACCCTGAAATATACATGTATATCATTAATTCAAATCCTATTGGAATAGATTATATTTATATATACATAAATCTATGTACATTTTGTATCCTGATAAAATGCTTTTCTTATCATATTAATGTGAACGAAAGTTTTCAATGTAATATGCATAGCCATTCTCTCCTTAACTATGCAATCAAGCATACTAACAACATATCAAATAGATTTAAGTATATTTTTCATGATCAACAATTTATCAAAATCAAGATCATTGAAACAATTATCAGACATGTCAAATGTTGGTGATTATTTTATTCCATTTCTCTTTTTAATCCATTTTTGAAACTTGTTATCTCAATTAAATGAATTACTGACTATAAAGAAACAAGAGGCCCATGGGCCACATCGCTCACCTGAGGAACAATAGGTATGATAAAGTCAGCTTAATGGAGTCATAATACAATCTGGACAATGAACATTAATAGCGAGCGCAGCTCGCCGGCGCGCAGCGCCGGCGAGCGAAGCGAGCTCTAAGAACCAGTGTGCGCGGGAAAAAGAACGAGCTAAACCTACAGTTCATCAAACAAAATTTTTTGTCTACGTCCCATAATGCTCTCTAATGTTTTCACCCGTGGTGCTATGCCAAAAATGGCCGACTTTTAACTCGTAATTTACAGTGACTTAAAGTTTGAAGACACGTTTTGAGTACCGCATATGCTTTGGCGAGACTCAAAAGATTTGTTACATGCTTCCATACCTCCGTAATGAGTCGAGAAACGTAAACAAAGACGAATAAAGTCATGGATGACGTCACAGTGCACTCGCGCTATATTTCCCGCGATAAATTTAGAGGTGGATCAAACATCTGTAATGCGTGTACTAGCTATTTCAGTACAGACTGCGATACCTGCCTCATTGACGTATGATTTGTTTTTAATTTTTTTTAATATAGAGATTTTATGTATATATATTAGCAAGAGCCATACTTTACTGTCATATCGATCCATTTTTAAGCTAATTGTGCATGAATGAGTAGGGAGGAAATAAACAATAGGACATTTTGAAATAAATTAAAAAGAAATAAAATAAAAAAATAAACAGTTAAAAAAATTATGTAGATATGGGATATAGTCAGACCATTAAATTTAAAAGTGGGAAATTACACACCTACAAACAGGTACCGGGCTCTCTCTCTCTCTCTCTCTCTCTCTCTCTCTCTCTCTCTCTCTCTCTCTCTCTCTCTCTCTCTCTCTCTCTGGGAAGTGGGTTGCGCTGTATGTATCATAACCATTAAAATTAGTACCTTTGGCTTACTTATTGTAGAGCAATACTCTCTCAAAAATTCTTTGACGTTCGTTGATACCTGAATAAAACTATAAGTTGACAATGATGCAAGGTATGTGTATAATTCTTGCTGCGCTGGCCAGAACGGTAGCACCGTAAAACATATTACATGTAGATCCTGTATAAATAAAATCCATTTTTCCCCCTTGGAACTCGGATAGCCCTGATTGCTGAAAATATTTACAAGAGCAGACTTTAATCACCGCTCCTGTACATAAATAGGGACTCAACGTTATGCAGGCAGGGATGACCGCGCACCTACGCAACTCAACAGGTACCAACGTTAATGCAAGCAGAGATAACGCAAGCAGGGATGACCTCATACTTGCGCGAACAGCTCAACCTAACGCAGGGAGTGCCGCACACTTGCGCTAGAAAGGCCAGAACACCAGCAGGGATGACCATACACTAGTGCTCCGCCGCAACCACCACCAATACAAGCAGGTATGACCGCACACTTGCATTAATGCGATACAGAGCAGAAATGACCACACATTCTGTATCGTTGGTTAGAAAAACACGAAGATTAGAAAGAGCAGGGATGTCAACATCCTCAATCTCTCCGCACCTGTTCAAGTTTAACCCCAAACAGTCGCTCGTCGCAATGCAATAGACACTGTCTCTATACATGTGCCGGCCTAAAATAATTCATAGTATCTAAAAATTGGAAATCAAAAATAAACAAACTAATCCAGCCTAACCAAAATCTACTTATGCAGAACAACTTATATACATTGAATATTTATTATTGTATAAAAATAATCATCACAATAATTGGTTAACAGTGGATGCATTAATTAAAATAATCAAGAATCAATAAATCAAGGGCAATAACCCAAAACAGTAATACAAAAAGATTCTAATGAAAAAATAGCTGCCTGCTTCAATTTTATAGTCATATCACATGTTGAGTATTGCAGTTCTCAAAAAGATCCTTTACAATTGTTTATATATGGGATATTTAGCTACATCAAACTCTGAACCTTCTTGTGAGGCCGAAGAATTGTCCTGGAGCCAAAGTCTTAACAATTATAAAGAATCATCTTGCTGATTAGTTTCTGAGAAGAAGATTTTTAAAGATTTACTCTTTATTCCTATGTAAAACTTTAACACCCCCCCCCCCCCCTATGTGGCCTCACCCTACCCCCAGGGGTCATGATTTTCTCAACTTTGAATCTACACTACCTGAGGATGCTTCCACACAAGATATTCCTATGTAAAACTTCAACCCCCTATTGTGGCCCCATCCTAACCCCAGGGGTCATGATTTTCACAACTTTGAATCTACACTACCTGAGGATGCTTCCACACAAGTTTCAGCTTTCCTGGCTGATTAGTTTCTGAGAAGAAGATTTTTAAAGATTTATTCTATATATTCCTATGTAAAACTTCGACCCCCCATTGTGGCCCCACCCTACCCCCGGAGATCATGATTTTCACAACTTTGAATCTACACTCTCTGAGGATGCTTCCACACAAGTTTCAGCTTTCCTGGCTGATTAGTTTCTGAGAAGAAGATTTTTAAAGATTTATTCTATATATTCCTATGTAAAATTTCGACCCCCCATTGTGGCCCAACCCTACCACCGGGGGTCATGATTTTCACAACTTTGAATCTACACTACCTGAGGATGCTTCCACACAAGTTTCAGCTTTCCTGGCTGTTTAGTTTCTGAGAAGAAGATTTTTAAAGATTTACTCTATATATTCCTATGTAAAACTTTGACCCCCCATTGTGGCCCCACCCTACCCCCGGGGGTCATGATTTTCACAACTTTGAATCTACACTACCTGAGGATGCTTCCACACAAGTTTCAGCTTTCCTGGCTGATTAGTTTCTGAGAAGAAGATTTTTAAAGATTTATTCTATATATTCCTATGTAAAACTTCGACCCCCCATTGTGGCCCCATCCTAACCCCAGGGGTCATGATTTTCACAACTTTGAATCTACACTACCTGAGGATGCTTCCACACAAGTTTCAGCTTTCCTGGCTGTTTTGTTTCTGAGAAGAAGATTTTTAAAGATTTATTCTATATATTCCTATGTAAAACTTCGACCCCCCCATTGTGGCCCCACCCTACCCCCGGAGGTCATGATTTTCACAACTTTGAATCTACACTACCTGAGGATGCTTCCACACAAGTTTCAGCTTTCCTGGCTTTCTGGTTCTTGAGAAGAAGATTTTTGAAAATTTCTCGAAATTTTTCATTAATTTCTAATTATCTCCCCTTGAAAACGGGTGTGACCCTTAATTTTCACAACTTTGAATCCCCTTTGCCTAAGGATGATTTGTGCCAAGTTTGGTTGAAATTGGCCTAGTAGTTCTTGAGAAGATGTTGAAAATGTGAAAAGTTTACGGACAGACGGACGACAGACAAAATGTGATCAGAATAGCTCACTTGAGCTTTCAGCTCAGGTGAGCTAAAAAAGCCAGTTCCATTCCTATTAATTTTCTAATGTACTGAAACTCCATTTACTACAGGTTTCAAGATAATCCATTTTAATGGCAAAAACAGATTTCAGTTGACTGGTATATGACAATTATTGTGGTCTGTAATTCATTAATTTTGGCTGGCAATTAATTTTTACAAATTTAGTTAATTAAATGCTATGAAACTTAATGGATGATTGGCCTATCAATAACAAGTTTAATATTTTAATAGATATGAAACCACAATATTTGTTGTTACCGGTCTACTTTATAATGATTTTTACTGATACATTCCTGTAGCACATTACATCTACAAACCTTGTACACTTTGGTTCATGTTGACAATGTACAGATGTTGTAATGGAAGTTCAGCTGGGGACCTCTGCAGTTTCTCAAAAGACAGGCCTATAAATAATAATAAACAAATCAAAATCAATTACCAAATTTTGGTGTATAAAAAAACAAATTTCATAACACAGATTTTAGCATCTCACATCAAAGGTTAAATAAGGTATCTAATCAGTAAAAAATCTTTTTCATCCATAGACTTTGTACTTTCCACTACTGTTTTCTTTTATAACAACTTTAATTTTAAATGACATTGGAAAGTAACCAACAATAGATACTGGGTCAGTGTTCCTTGCATTAATGCACGTCGCGTCAATCTACGGGGGGGGGGGGGGGGGCACTGTGTTAAGTTCCTTTTCTTTAAAATTATAACAATTAACATATTTTCACCTGAATGTGTATATATTCAAGAGAGGACTATGTTAACATCCTACAAAGTATTTGTGAAAAAGTGTTGGTTAGAACTTAGAAATCTACTGGCGTGCGACCAGTTCTCGCCTAGTACCATTTCTCGCCAGTACATTGTGACGTCATTTTTCGTCTATAGTTTTATGTGTTGATAAAATGACGTCACAATGTACTGGCGAGAAATGGTACTCGGCGAGAACTGGTCGCACGCCAGTAACGTTAAATAAGCGAAAAAGTATATATCTATCTATCTTTTGTGTTTCTTAGCCAAAACATGTTAAACACCTAGAAATAAACAAAATCCATTTGATCTTGAAACAGACCTGAACAATACAATGTTAAACTATTATCATAACCTGATCTTGATTAAGCTGTATATAAATAATACTTGTTATGTTCAATTTTGTTTTTTGATAAACAATTCTAAACTTTGTTCATTGCCCAATAAAAATACAAAAAATGTACTTTTAACTGTATAACACATTCTGACATTCATGCTCCTTGAAAAAAAATCCCACAATAAGTAGGCCTAGCACTTACAATGTTTCTTGGCGTCAATATCATTACATTTTAACAGCGTTAAACGACCGATCGAGCTCCTCCAAAAGTTCGTCCAACATGGCGATTGCAGCAGGCGTTCCGACCGTGGCCTAGACCTATTTGGGTTACGGGGTGATTCGTACCGAGACGTTTCGCTCTGACTGACGATTTGTACCGAGACGTTAAATCTATCACATGACCCGCCGTTTTAAAAAGGACCACTGACCAAGACGTTTAACGTTTCAAGATTAAGTATTTAATTAAGATCAAGACTTATTGATAATGAAATTAATGATTTCAGAAAGTCTTATTTGGTGTTAGATCCATTATGACGCCTTAATTAATTGATCAATTTGAAATTATATCTTTTGGCCTTTATTTTTGGAGAGAATTGTTTAGTCTGTAAAACGTAATTTGAATTTAATTTTGTCAAAATTGTTAACGATAAATACAGTATTATTTTTTTTTTGTACCATGTTCTTATCTGAATTTTATTTTTTTCCTGGTTCATAATATTTCACATAATATATCATTGCATTGTATAAGATTCAAAATATCTATTTTATGACTTTGCCAAGCATAGTTTACAAACAAGAGTTATTCCCTTTTTTGCATTACTACATGTAACTGTTATATGTAATTCTAATTAGATAGTTATTCACTCATGATAATCAACATTTAAACATATTTCATTTCACTCTATAATTGACTTATTTAGCAAATATAATATGCTTCATTAATAGGCAGTATTATAAATAGCACAAAGTATAAAACAGTTACTTACAGTCTATAGAATTACGTCAGGATCTAATACAAACTCATCTAGTCTGTAGGAAGAAGATCAGATCGTAAAAAAAGACAAAGCAAAGAGATTTAATTTAAAAGACTACTGGAATTGAGAATTCAAATATAGAATTGACCATGTGATGTATAATCAACTACATCAGGTTTAATACTGACTAAAATGACCGTTGTGGTAGTAAATGCCCAAAACCTATAATTATAAAAAAAAAAGCTCTTAATTATCAATTTCATGATAATACAATTACATGTATGACTTAAGTACTATAAAATATCACCCTATCACATAAATATGTTATTTAGGTACCTCATGTACAATTACATGGTTGTTTGAGTGAAAATAAACTGAATTAAAAGTTGGAATTCCAATTTCGCCTTAGTAAGCTCTAAGGTGAATTAAGACATGGCGGCAACTTATATTAACATCTAATTAGGTGTAATATTGTTGGTATAGTATTACTGGTATACTGTATTACCATTTAAAATTATTTGTTTGTCAAATTGACTGTTAAAGGAGAGGGCTCAAATAGGCAGATTGCCTGCTGCCCAATCCTATTATGTGATATTTTTTTTACATAATAAAATATTGTTTAAACTAAAAAAAAAAAAAAAAAAATTATTTGTTCTTAATTAGGTATGAGTAATGCCCCATTCATACGACGAAAGTGTGCAAATTAACATGAGTAAATTTACACACATAAGTAAAAGTTAATTTGCTAAGCGTTCAGACGAGATTTATCTACCGTAAGTAAATCCTTCAATTGTCATTAAAAATAAGGCGATGGACAAATTTCAGACGTGAATTTTTACAAAAGGGATATTCTGGGTGTTCCTAAATCAAGGACATTTGACAACTGATTGGTACGACAGAACAGATTGAAAAGTTGAATTTTTTTTTATTGCAGAACGGAAAATTCTTAAAATTGTGTGAAAAGTTGGACAATGGTTCGGCCCGGCCTAAAAAATTGTAAAAGAATCTTTGCAAGTAAAGAAAAACTTAGCTATTGCCATTTTCTGGTTAGTGTATCGGACGATTGGAAATCTTTTTATTGTTACGACAGCATATATGCAAAATTTTATCTACCTACCCAGGTGCAGATAAAGGGTGTTTTCCATTTAACCAGATTTTCAGGCGTTGCCTACATCGCCGATTGCTGGAAGACGCGTCGCCGGTGTAAATACGAAAATGACCACTGTAGAACACTGTCCCGGTGGTGAGATTTCTACGGAGAAAATTGATCCAAGGTCAGTATTCTATGACATGTAGGAACCTTTTCCCATAGTAGAAAATCATTCCAGACCAACCCCCTAAACGTTAAAAACTGATCCCTATAGAATTTTGACCTCGTTTATACGCCACATGGAAATTTAAGGCGATGCGTGTTGTATTTATGTTTCGAGGGGAGGGGGCGGCAAAAGCTTTTGAAAGATTAGGCAAAACTATGGATTTACCTCCCGTTTTTACATTAGTTTTAACTTCCTTTAAACAGAACGATGTCTATGTTTATCTTAAAGTGATCGTAAACTTTTGGAGCCCCTTCGCTAAACCTATTTAGGGTTTGTTCTCCCCCTAAAGGGACATTAATGACGATATACACTCGCTTGCGCTCCATTTTTGCATTATGAAAGACGGTAATGGCAGGACAGTCTCATCTACTTGCTTTGCTGAATAGGTCCCACATTGTAGTAGATGATTTCACAGATAAACCTACGTAATGACCTGTGTACGTTCTGCAGAATTTTAGAAAAAAAAGACAGGTGTTGGTTTTGCATTGATGATCGTTTGTTTTGCGTCGGTCTCTGTTGATTTTGCAAGAAGATGTTGATTTTGTTTTAAGCTAGTCTGTTTGTATTTTTGCATGTTTTTAAAAATAAGTTGTTCCTTTTGCATTAACGTCTTTTTTACTCTTTCAGCCGAATAAACTTTTTACTGTCAATTTATTTATTTGTTAAAAGAAACATGCTTCCTTTGATGATTCATGAGGGTTATAAATGTAGAGATCACTGCAGAAGAAAGCTACGTCGTTTTCATTTTTTTTTTTGGCCTAAATTTAGGGTTAGTGGAACTTTTTATAATTAGTGTACTTTAATTAAAAATATTACTTTTTAATTATAAAAATACAGACAGACAGAGATAATGACGATGGGCAATAACAGGTGATCAACAAGCGTTATTCGAACAACTTGATACGGAAGAAATACATAATATTTAATAATAATTAATATACACATTCAGTGTACATTTGCCCCTTTCTTTGCATTGGAAATCTGCAACGTTCAGTTTTCTATGAATACACTTTGATAATTCATGTGTCATGTGCACAATCATAAACGTCTCCACGTGTTTTGAGTATAATTATTTTTGTAAGATTAAATGAGAGGTTCAGAATTACATAACAAATTTTTTATGTTGTTCTAGCTCACCTGAGCTGAAAGCTCAAGTGAACTATTCTGATCACATTTTGTCTGTCGTCCGTCTGTCTGTCTGTCTGTCCGTCTGTCTGTAAACTTTTCACATTTTCAACATCTTCTCAAGAACCACTGAGCCGATTTCAACCAAACTTGGCACAAAGCATTCGTAGGCTAAGGGAATTCAAAGTTGTAAAAATTAAGGTCTTTTGCAAAGGGAGATAATTAGGAATTATTGAAAAATTTCGAGAATTTTTCAAATATCTTCTTCTCACGAACTATTAGGCCAGGAAAGCTGAAACTATTGTGGAAGCACCCTCAGGTAGTGTAGATTTTAAGTTTTTAAAATTATGATCCTCATGGGTAGGGTGGGCTCACATTGGGGGGTCGACTTTTTACATAGGATCTTTAAAAATCTTCTTCTCAAAAAACAATCAGCCAGGAAAACTGAAACGTGTGTGGAAAAATTTTCGGGTGATGTAGATTCAAAGTTGTGAAAAATGACCCTCGGGGGTAGGATGGGGCCACAATGGGGGTCGACTTTTCACATATGAATATATAGAGTAAATCTTGAAAAAATCTTCTCTTCAAGAACCATTTGGCAAGGAAAGTTGAAACTTATGTGGTAGCATCCTCAGGTAGTGTAAATTCGAGGTTGCGAAAATCATGACTCCCGAGGGTAGGGTGGAGCCACAATGGGGGTTGAAATTTTACATAGAAAATATATATAGAGTAAATCTTTAAAAAAATCTTCTTCTCAAAACCATTAGGCCATAAAATCTAAAGAGGATGTAGAAGCATCCTCAGGTAGTGTTGATTTAAAGTTGTGATAATCGTGACCTTTTGGGGTAGGGTGAGGCCACAATGGGGGGACGAATTTTAACAAATGAATATATAGAGTAAATCTTTAAAAATCTTTTTCTCAAGAACAATTTGGGCAGGAAAGCTGAAACTTGTTTGGAAGCATCGTCAGGTAGTAAGAGTTGAAGTTTTTTCAAATCATGATTCCCGGGAGGTAAAATTGGGTCATGTGGGGTGGGGCAAATTTTTACATAGGAATATATAGAAAAATATCTTTAAATCTTTGTCTAAAACAACATTTGTCTAGAAAAGCTGTAACTTTAGTGAAAGCAACTTCAGATAGTGTAGATTCAAATTTGTTCAAATCACAATCATTAGGAGTAGTGTGGGGCCACATTGGGGATTCAGTTGTACAAAAAAACCATTTTAGTTATTCACAAAAACTGAAATGTTATTATATATGCTTTTACTTATATGCAAGCATTTTTATATATTCCTGATTCTTTAAAATTGTTTAAACTTTGGCCCCTGGACGATTATTGGGCCTCAATAAGGGTTCAAAGTTTGATGTAGGTTTATATTCTGTTCAGAAACAATTGTTAAGGGTCTTTTTGAGAACTGCAATGCTGAATGTGATATGACTATAAAATCATTCTGTTAGAAAAGGGACATGATTATAAATATAAGAATATCCAAGGGGAAACAGATTTTTTTGTATAGGATCTACATTATACCACATTGTCCAGATATTTTGTATTATGACTCCATGAAGCTGATTTAATCATGCGTATTGTTGAGCAGGTGAGCCATGTGGCCCGTGGGCCTCTTGTTTATATCTTCTCCTTAATAAAAAGGATTTTTCTCTACAAAGTTTCTGGCACTATATTTTTAGTCGCGGAAGCGAAGTAAATAGCATGTTAATATGGCTGTTCCATGTATGTTTCAAATCCCTGACTAAGAGCGCAAATAATGGCTTTATAGCGGCGATACACACTATCTTATACAAATAGACATCAGTATATAAATATAAGGATTGAATGAATGTTTTATGTCGTCTGTCCTATGACACACCAAGCGGTGCAGACAAATTATCACACCCCGCTAACGAGCGCTTTTCAATTCGTCTGCACCGCTTGGTGTGTCATAGGACCGATGCCATCCAAAAATAAGCATTCAATGCTTAAATTTTTCAGAACCACTGAATCCAAATAAAGTTTAAGGAGCGGGTATTGCTAACGCTAGACGAAGCTGACAGAACTGATCGTGGCCCTAAATGTATCTGAAAAAAAAGCACAAAAAAGGTACTTTCCGTTTAAATACGGGTGTAGGCAAATAAAAAAAATAATAAAATGAGAAAAGGTGTAAGTTATATCTCATTTAACTGCATATAGTTATAAAATTATAAATATTCAAAGTCAAATATATTTAATGCTTACCTAAAAGGGTCGGGTACGCTACCTTATATGGATAGCATTATTTAACATGTGATAATAATTACGTCAAACAGATTCTCCAATCCACTGAATGAGTCGCAAAGCATGACGGTCTACTACCTGTTTACGAGTCAACAGACACGCGTGATTTTTGTGTTATACAGAATTATAATTAATTGCTTTCCGGAAAATATGTACCACTTGCTTTTACTTTAAAAGGTAAAAAAGGAACTTTTACGTACCATAGACTTTGTTCCATGCTAACATTGAATAACGGTTGTTTTTTAGATTGTCATTTGTTGCTTCAAAAGTCGATCAGTATCAAAAGTCTGACAAATATACGCATACAAGTACAAACAAATGTTGATAGGGAAACACTGCATACTAGTAATTGTTTATTGGTGACTTATTCATTGAACACCAAAAATAAATACAGGTAGCTAAATATTTCTAACATACTTGAATAACCATGGCAATAAAAAACACAAATATACAAATACATCCCGAATTCCATGCTCTGGTTTTGCTACTTTTAAATTTGCTGCAGGTATATGTTTGCAGTCCAGAATAGCATTTGTACCATGTTGATTATGTCCGGGAAATACACATGGGTTTTGAAATGGCATTAGAAATACATGTAAAACGAACACTAGCACAAGAAAAAAATTTGTGAACGTTAAGCATTCTAATTGTTTTTCCTGAAGAAAATTTTCAAAGTGCCTCCTACTAATGTTGTCCCAAACTAGGGATATCGCATGAGAAATGTGCTCAGTGCTTTTAATTTATTAGGACAAACCTTTTCTTTGAGCTTTGACGATGGGGCATTTATATAGGTTGATATAAGACCTCACAAGCATTAATTTTTTTTAATGTGAGAATAGAAATGAAAGATCAGACATAATTTTCCATATTTATGTCATAAATTCTGACACAAAAAATTGAAAATAGTTTATAAAGGATAATTCAAAATGGTAAATTATATTTTCAATACGCCTAGTATACACTAAAACGTGTAACAGCGCATGATGAATGTACCTTGCAATTCATTACCGGATTGCCATGGTCTGTCGATAAAAGGAAACAGATAGTTAACGGAGCGTGTTTTGTGCCGACACAGTAATAGTAATTTGAAAAAAAAATGTACACTCCTGTAAACACCATTTTTAAGAAGTGTTGCAGTGATCGTCTCAACACACAGCTCTAAGATGTCGCTGGAGGAATTGTGGAACACGCTAAAGAATGCAACTGACTGCAAAACTTTGCTGAAGAAACATTTAACCGAAGAATTTTACCAGCAGCTCAAAGATAGGAAAACAAAGTTCGATGGAACACTCATCCATTGTATTCAGTCAGGTAAATGTCATCTATGTAAGAAATAAACAATGTTATTTAGTGAACATCATGAATAGCAATTGCTCTGCTGGTGCTAGTGCATCATGAAAATATGCCAGCAGTTGCTATTCATAACGCCGAGTTTACTAAATAATTTGTGTTAATTCCTTATATTTGCATGATCACCTATATTAGACCTTGACATTTAGATATTGCATCATAAATAAATGTTCATTCTGTAATGTAATTTGTTTTATTTTTCAACTCTCATAGATTGCCAAAACAGAATAAATGATACGTTATAACAGGTATTTCTTTAAATGTCAATATAAGACATGTTTTAACTGCACCATTTTTAGCAAGTTGGAGAGAAAACACATATGTTAAAGAATTGAATGTTTCAGGATAGGGCTGCCCCTAAAAGTATCAGCTCTCAATTTAGTCCTTTGATCAAAACTTATCAAAACATTTTAGTTTTTCCGGGCAGACCTGCCCTGATGGATTTCTTGGCCAGAATTCGTGCAGAAATAGACCGATCTTTTTTGTTGTTGCAAAAATGATGTTTTAGCCATCCTTGAAGGTTAATTTAAAAGTAATTACTCCAATTAAGTGAAAAAATAAGTAAATGTATGTATAATAAGTTCACATATATTGATCATTTTTATGTATAAATCCTTTTTCTTGGTACCGGGGATGAATAAACACAAAGAATAAGTCTAATGCTCAAACAACTTGTTTGAGCATTGGACTTATTCTTTGTGTTTATATATATATATATATATATATATATATATATATATATATATATATATATATATACACATGTATATATATAGGCTGTAACAACCTGGACGGCGGCTGTGGGATTTTCGCCAGTGACCCCGATGCCTATGAGGTTTTTAAGGAGGTGCTCCACCCAGTCATAAAGGACTACCACAAAGTGGCAGAGATCAAGCACACAAAACCAGACTTTGGCGATTTTAACAACCTCGGTTTTGGCGACCTTGACCCTAGCGGAGAGTTCATCGTGTCTACGCGGGTCAGGGTCGGACGTAGTCACGCCAGCTATGGGTTTCCACCAGTGGTCAATGCTGAGGTCAGTTAATATAGCTAAGTGTGTCGTATCAAACAGTATACTTGCCATGTTTGAAACAAGACAAAACCTGTCAGTTTGTCAGTATGATGAACTGTATAAAGAGGTCTCACTTAAAAATGACCGTATATTGATGAATAATTTTAACGAAATGCCATTGAACAAGCCATTTTGAGACAAGATGCTAACAATGGAAAGAATAGCACACTTAGTATACGATTTTGCCAACAATATTAAAAGCACTACAGCAAACATAAGCCAGTTTCAATATTTAACAAAATTTATTTAAAATATCTTTTAAAAAACACAAATTACACAATAACCAGGTTAAAAGAGTTAATTATTTTACGCGATATCATTAAAATCTTAAGGTTTTGTTAAGGACGTATAGAAAAAATAGTATGCAATAAAACGTTGGATATTTAAATAATTGAACCCATTCTAAACCAAAGAAATCCCATTAAAATGATGTTTTACAGGTATTACAGTACACATTTACATTGAATTTATTTTGGTTTAACGTGGTCTTCATACTGAAAATTAGACACATATTTTGAAATTGAAAGGCATTGGATTCCTGTGTTGTATGCGTGACCTAGTGGTAACGCGTATGTCTTTTTGATTTCGTGGTCGCTGTATCGAATCCCCTAAGTAGTAAATATATTGTTGTTTCTTTTCTCGTAAAGCATGATAAAAATAGAAAGTATAAATTACCTGTATCTTATCTGGATTTTAAAAACAAATTCTCTTGTATTATTCTAAGCATGAGCATCAGAAATAAACAGATTTCCTAAATACTTCTACACTGTTCACATTCATTGCATTTTGCTGGAAGTAATCACGGTTCAGAATATCAACTGAATTTATACACAAGGGTTCTAAGTATATGCTGTCTTTCATGAGTAAACATAACATCAGTACCCAGGTTTCGGAAATCATATTGTGGCAAGTACCTGTATTCATTTTTAGTTAAAGGTACTTTCCGTTCAAACACGGGTGTAGCAGAAATAAAGGGTAAAGGCGCTATACCTCTAACAGAAAAACCCCCCAAATTTGACCAGTACATATAGTTTTATCACAAAGAAATATATTATTAAAAACGATTGACGTTTGTGGAGGATATGCGTATCTTATTATGTTCGTAGTTTTGAGTCGAGATCTTGTAACTATATGACATCATGCTGTAACTACGAAAGACGAATAGGGCCACATAAAAACATATTTTTATTTAGTAATTACGAGAAAAGATCTCGTTATTGCTACATGTAGTTAATTATCTCGTTATTACGAGAAAAGATCTCGTAACAACGAGAATAGATCTCGTTATTTCGCGTTAATTTTCTCGTAATTACGAGAAATGATCTCGTTATTACGAGTAAAGATCTCGTTATTACGAGTTAATTTTCTCCTTATTATTATACTGTATACATGGTTATTTTTTAGCCATATGCAATTTGCCCCCTTCTTCACTTGCAAACATGTTTGTCCCGTCTTGAATTCGCCCAGACACAGTTGTGTTTAAAGAGAGATAATTTGAAACATATGTCTTTTTTCGCCCGCTGACAACGATCGAGGGCGAAAGTGGCGAAAATAAAAAGGGACGAATATTTCCCTGTATACAGTATTTGCATACGTATGTATATATAGATTGATGTGAAAACCCCCCACTAAAACACACACAGTGACACATTTATAGAAAATGCAGTGTTCTTTTTATACATAAGCTCCTCTTTCCTTACAGGAACGTAAAGAGATGGAGAAGATTTCTGTTGATGCTTTGAATTCTTTGGAGGGAGAGCTGAAGGGGAAATACTACTCCCTGGAAACCATGACCCCCGAGGAGAACCAGCAGCTCATTGATGACCACTTTATGTTCAAGAACGACGATAGGTACATTGTACATACAAACAATTCCAGCAAGTTGATGTTATATATTGTTCTCCCTTTATCCTTTTCGTTGCCTAGGCAAGGAAGTAGATGCAGACTAGGTGGTAATGTAGGTGGCAGGTGTAATGCACCGTTTTTGTTGTATCAGTTGTAAACTAAGGAGTTGAAGGACCAATCGGCAGACGGACAAGATCGCAAAGTAATTTTATACCGATGAGTTTTAAACAAAAATCCACTGGATGTGACAGTTTTAAAGAAATCCAAGATGGCGGCGATGTTAACCTTGTTTATTATAAGATAGAGGGACTTTATTTATTATGAGAAAAATACATAACGTCAGGTGCCTTTATGGTTAAAGGATAATCCAATTTTGTGTTCAAAAACATGCTAAATTAATCTTTAAAAGACCCATAATTTAACTCAATTATTCATGTTGATATTCTATTTGATCCAAAGTCTAATGTGTGGGTTCTCTAATTTGGCCAAAATATTTATTTCAAGGTAGCTTACCACATCGAGGCTTATACTTTTTATGACACTTCATCACAAGATGGCTAATTACATTATCACAATATGTTTTATATTAAATTGAATGGTTAAAGTATCAGGCTTGTGAAAAACAGAGTAATGTTTGAATCTGCCTGGGGGGTTTTGTTTATTTTTTTGGATTTATTTTTCGAAAATCATATTAAATCTTTAACAAAAAGTGTTCTCTTTTTTCGCTTATTTGACTTTTATACTTCTTATGGATCATGCTTCCGTTCAAAATAAAGTAATTTTCTGCTGATTTGAAAAGCTATTTCGAGGTGAAGTGAGCCACTTCAATCAATTATTTTTTTTTCATTGCAAGATTTGAAAAAAAGGAATAGCTCCAAGTTTATATGTTTATATGTATGGTGAACTTGGAAGGTATCCACTTATTATTAATATTAAAGTTAGAATGATTTCATTTTGGGGTAAATTAATTAATTCCCAGAATTCTAAGTTATCTTCAAAACTTTTTCATGTACTCAAAAACTATAAGAATCCATGGTGTGTATATGTAAAGAACATTTTAGATAATTGTGGATTGTCCTATTTATGGCAAGAAAATTCTATAAATATTCCTTGGTTAAAAGCGAAAGTTCGCAGCATACTATTAGATCAGTTCAAACAAACATGGTATAGTGATGTTCAAAATTCACCAAAAAGTATAATGGAAGAAATACTGTATTTTTAGAACTGGTAACTCAAAACTACCTATTGAGACAGGAAGATGGTTCAATATTCCAAGAGAAAATAGAACTTGCAAATAATGTACTTGTAATGAAATTGGAGATGAATTCCATTATTTGTTTAATTGTTCTGACCGTTGTATAACTGATGCTAGAAACATGTATTTACCAAAATATTATATATCATACCCAAATGTTTTAAAATTTGAAGCATTGTTTAATGTATCAAACAAAAAACAACTTATCAAGATTTGTAAATTTATAAATACAATTATTGAGAGAGTTAGCTCTCTTGGTTAATGTACATGTACTAATCCTTCTTCACAATGTAATTTTTGTATATATCTTCTCTACACTGTAAACACAGTTTATTGAGAATAAAGTTCATTGTCATTGCCTTGACACAATTTTTTGTTCAGGGCAAGGAACTATTTTTTTAACTTTTTTTCTATCATAATTGCAGGTTTTTAAGGGACGCTTGGGTGTACAAGGATTGGCCCATTAACAGAGGGATCTTCTTCAACCACAACAAAACCTTCCTGTGCTGGGTAAATGAGGAGGACCATCTCCGTCTGATCTCCATGCAGAAGGGGGGAGACCTCGCTGCCGTTTGGGAACGTCTCGTCAATGTAAGATGTGGTCTCATAACTGCAACGGTTATGAGAGAGAGAGAGAGAGAGAGAGAGAGAGAGAGAGAGAGAGAGAGAGAGAGAGAGAGAGAGAGAGAGAGAGGGGGGTGTAGGGGACGAACGGACAGACAAGCAAGGCTGGGCAGAGAGTATTATATAATTAATAAAGGATGTTCAGTCTTAATTTTTTACTATACTATTATCAAAAAAAAAAGTATCAATAGGATTTGATTAAAAATTTTGCATGTTAATGTATCTGTTGATTGATCCGCACACGTTTCTTCTTTTGCAGGCGATCCAGGAGATGGAGAAGAAGCTGACCTTCGCCCACCACGATCAGCTTGGCTACCTCACCTTCTGTCCCACCAATCTAGGAACCACCTGCCGGGCAAGTGTCCACATCAAAATCCCCAAACTAGCGGCCGAACCCGACTTCAAGGAGTTCTGCGATAAACTCAACCTTCAATCCAGAGGTACTTTAACTACTGTTTTATAGTTTTTACAACCAATTTTCATATAGACACGTAGATCCATTTTTCATTGAAAAAAAGGAGGTTGTACTGACTAATATGTTTCTAATGATTGAAATAAAAAAGGAGATTTTTAAAAAGTTGAAGAACCAACCCCCTGTTAGCAAGCACGGGCGTCTGATATAGAAAATAAAGGGGAATTCAGGGCTTGTATTTTCCATTTTAAGGAACTTATGGATGGTACACGGAAAATGTGGGTGGAGTCTATGATATTTCCAACAAGCGCCGCCTGGGATTGAGTGAAATCGAGGCTATCCAGGAAATGAGGCGCGGAGTGGAAGAAATCATCAGGCGTGAGAAGGCATTGCAGGGGAAGTAAAAGAAAAAACCAAAACTGAATATGCATCGTTGGAAAAAACCCGGAAGATTGTTCTGAACTGTGATATATTTTTTATTCTGTCATATTATTTCGTAAATTATCTATTTATTCAAATGTTTTCAATAAAGGTGTGGAAATATTTTATTTTTATAACCATTTATATTTCTAAAATTGTAGTAAAATTCAAATTTTAAAAATGTCGAAATTAATATGCTTAGAATATATCGAAAGGCTTGTGTACAGCTCCCTTTTTTCTAAACATTGGTTAATTATATATAATTATGCATGGATTTCAAAATAAAATATTGACCAGAATTTGTATTTCGACTGATGTTAACGTTCATGCCATCAAATCAACTTAGTAATATGTTCTCTTTGTAGAGTATTTATCGACCGAGTAAACAAATTCAAAATATCAATTTAAATTTTGAAAATTAACGATATCATTGTTATTTCAAAATCTTATTCATTTAAATGATGAAGGCAGATATCTGTCAAGTGTGCGATGAGGGGAAAGATGGAAATGCTAATTAATGACAATACACACATTTCCCATAAATATTTCTGGCATGTATATTTTTATAGCCAAATAATAGATATAGGGGGCAAAAATGAAAAATCCGAATTCCTCTTTTGATTTCTCTCAATCTAAGTAACAGAGTAAGATGTTTATATAATAGAATTGCACCGATATTAGTATTCGAAAATTAAAAACCTATAAAATACACGGTCAAGATCTAGGAAATGATGGGTTTATGAATTGAAAATGTACTTTAATAATGTATGTAAAAATATATAGCATTAGTCTTGTTGAAATCGATCTGTTTAAATAGTAAGTGGAAACATGTTTATCGCTACATACGCTAGTTCAATACAAAATTAAACGCTTGCCGGTGCTGTTAATTACGTCCAAATAACTGGTTTTGTTTTTTTTCGGATTTTTTTAGACACCACTTTTAGCATTGTTTTCTTATTTTTTTTTGATGGGGGTGGGGTGGTTAGGGTAAAGGATCCCCCCCCCCTTTTCTGGAAAAAAATAATAGTATAACCTAAGAAAACATTTGATCACTCTTACCCATATGTAGATTTTGCATGATATATATAATCTCTAGAGAATTATGTATTCACCGCATTGGCGATACGTGTACCAAGTTCTGCAAGTATTGCATGTACCTAAATAATTTAATCTTTAAATAATTGTAAAATGTATATCAAGAAAGCAAATCTTACAAACAAGGTTCGGTATAAACACAAATATAAGATTTATAACATTTTGGAGTTTTGATACCGACTGCATGGTGCGTACAGCGTGGGGTATGGTGGTTTTTGTCTCCCCCCTCCCCACCGCGCAGTTTTCTTTAATAGTCGACTTAGATGAACAATATTTCCCACATATATCACACATGTGATGGACAGGCTCCGCTACTTCTTCGAATTCAACAAAACTGTTACTCATTTCACTCTACAAAATTCTAATAACTGAAAACATTTTGATAGACTTTAACTTGTGTAACAAATCATTCTCGAACTTTATATTTATAAATATATATTTATAAACTTTTGATCAAAAGAAATATTTACAGAGTCGAAAATATACATTTTTAAAAGAGAATATTTACTAAAATTAAAAAAAAGAAATTCATGCCCCTCCCTTTGCCACAGGATCTTCGCCCCCCCCCCCCCCATTCCACGCCTCATAAGATTCTTGGTCAAATACTTTACATTTTATAGTTTTTGAAGTTTGAAGTATTTCTTTAATTATTTGTAAACTATTAGATACTATATCTGAGAGAGTTAGCTCTCTTGGTATCATGCCTGTACTAATGATTTTCGTTTATTATATTGTATAGTTTGTACATACAGCAGACAACTATTTCCTTTACACTCTAGTTTCAGTTACGAGAATAAAGTTCATTGTCATTGTCCTCAACATGCTGATTTATTTTTTTAGAGGAATGTTTTGTTTAAAAAAGTAGAGAATCACGTTTTTGTAAATCAAAGGCACCGAAAATAACATGAGTCGCCTCCCCTCCCCACATACTGACAACGTGTTCCAAAGATATTTAATCCCCTAGTGGTTAGTAAGTAACTGTATTCTTCTATGCAAAACTTTTGGTTAACTAAATCTATTTTAATTACACGCAGTAAGTCTTTGACTACTTACTAAATTATTACTTTCTCCGATTCAAAATCACCGCCCCCGCATGGCATGAGCGATTGCACGCGGTGAATATTGAATCTCTAAAATTATTGGTTTAGACTTTGGATTTATTTGATGTTTTTAGGTCTTATACGTAATATTGCATCTTTTGAAGTTGTTCTCTTTGCCTAAAATAAAAACCAAGGTATGCCTCTTATATGCCCAGGTCTCAAAGAATCGAATATTCTTAGGCATATAAATTATTTCAAAAATTTTGCGAGCGTTAGCGTTCACTTTGTATATTTCCTTCCTTTTTTTTTTAAAGTAAGACTGTAAATTTTTCGTTGTGTTATTGATATTTTAGAAAATACATATTATATGATACATGTTATAGGGTAGAATACAAAATATTATGTCCGGGAACTTTATTCCGAGGGCAATTTTCTTCCTAAGCATCGGTGCATATCGCCCGACCATGATATTAATTTTTTTCCCGGCTACAAACAGATCAATAAAATAAACATTACTATCAAGAATTGATATTTCATTCTATTATTTATTTCTTGCATTAATCCTATCGATGGTGGGATTTTAACACGATTCATTGCTAATAGCTAATCAAGAGTTTGGCCGTACAATTTAGATAAACATTTAACAATTAAATGTGGAGAAAAAACATTCTTAATATTTTTCAAACAAGAGCATTTTGCTTGGACAACATGTAGATTTTACAACTTTCAATATACAGAAGAGAATATCAAATATTCTGTTTTATCGTGATCTTTGATATAAGCTCAGCACTAATAAAACATCATAACGTTGCGTTTGTTTTGAAATAAAATAGACTGGTTGAATAAATTGTGTATGGCCTGAATAAAATCTTGCATACATTGACAATACTATAATAATATGCACTGAGGACATTGACTTGTCAACACATTTCCTGACAGTTGATCGCATAACACTGTATCGGAATCCAATATACCGCTTTATCGCCCGTGTCTTTGTAAACACAATGTGCAAATTCAGGAGAGGCGAGAAAAATCTCGACGCCGTAGGCAAATCTCGCGCCTCCCGAGATCAGTCCGAGAGGGAAAGCGCTGTGCCTCGATTTGTTCGGACGATTAGCGATTAAATGATGACAGGTAGAGAAAGGAGGTCAATCTGTAAACTCTAGAGTTCTACAATTATCACTGTACGACACTGGTCCACAAATTGTAAAACAGTTAGAATTTCTACGATGACACTAATAAAATTTGTCAAGAAACGCATATATATCTAAAGTTTGTATTTGGTCCGAACATAAAGTTGGAAAGCAACAGAGAATTCAGATATATCCACTCCAGTTTATTTATGTTAAAATGTATCTTAATACTATAACAGCGAATATGTGTACATTAGAAAACAAAGATAATCCGACAAATCTCCGCAAAAAAGCCAAAAGAAAACGCAAGCATATTCCGCACGCCCAGCGGCCTTCGGAGTATGTGGAGAAAAGGAACAAGAGAGAGAGGAACCGAATACGGACAGTCAACAAAGCCTTCGATGAACTCCGAAAGAAAGTCCCATCCTGTGGACAAGACCCGGATCTGAGGATTTCCAAGATGGAGGTCCTGACGCACGCCATAGGCTACATTGAGGACCTGTGTGGGTGCCTCGGGTACGGCAATTTTGCGGAGTACTGGTTTCACGAGGGACAGTTCACGAGGGTAAAGGAAAACACTGGGTCCGGACTCCAGGTAAATAACAGTGCATTGCATCATTTAATTAACTTAATTTGATTAATTAATCAATTTAATTCAATGAAATGTTTGAGCGTTCGAGACCCGTCATTACGGTTGATAATTGTACTGCCAAATTTGTACATACAGCCTTTAACAATAGGAAAAACCTTCTACATATGTAAATCGTTTCGAATTCGTTTTGTATTTTGTCATACTTATCTTAATATACTTTTATGAAAATTTAATTTTAAGTCATGAATTTTGTCTAATAGAGTTGATTTGTTATCATAAACATTATTTGAGACAAATTAAATCAGACTTGCGTGTAAACCTTATCTATCAAGTTTAAAATATTATAGAGTGAAATATAATACTTGCATGTCAATCTGGCCAGGTACAATAAATTACTTAAACTGGTTAACTTTGTGTTACACGTATAACTATAATAAAATATTTACTTACATGTAATAACTATATCAATTTTTTTTTTTAGTCTTTGGATGAGAATATAGCTCAAAGTATCCAATAATATGAAAATAGCATTTCCTATTCTATGGTAGAAAGATCATAAATTTAAAAATTATGTAAAAATTTCTCGTTATTTCTAATGTTATTTTTATTAACAGGAGCGGAACACTGGGATATCTGGCTTCAGTCGTCCGTCACTTCCGATGTATAATGGCGTCCTTAAGGAAAGAACGACAAACAAAGCGGATTCTACGTCACTTCCTCCCCTTTCTGAGCAACCCTGGAGATCCTCCTCGTGTGTCCGCACCCACTCCACGCCTGATTATTCACATGTAACGAGAAAATTGTGTGGCCATAACCCAGTCACTGAAACGAATAATTTTGTAAATGATCATTCGTTTGAAGCTGTTCACAACAGTTGTTTTACACGCCATCCGGGTGATGGAGAATTCCAAAATGGAAATCAGTATGACTATGTGTACTGTGAACCGAGTTATTTCCCCAGTGATGATATGGACGTTGGGTCATTAGATACTTTCCATAGAGTCTTAAAGTTTTACCATTCTACCATTCCCTTTATATGATAATATTGATAATAATTAAAAGTTCTAAGCTACATGAATTTGCAATTAAACTGGTTTTACAACCACATAACTTAGTAAAATTGTCTGTTTAAACCATGGGGTGAAATCATATTATACAGCGTCATTTTGATCTGGACACGACAATGTCCAGGCTTTCAGCTAAATGTACCCTCTCTGTAAATCATGAATTTATTTTGTTCATGATTAAAAAAAAAAAGATTTTGACTATCGTCAATTGTGTAAAAATGATATACGCAATTTCTCAACGTTGCTAGACACACCTATTTGTCATTTTATTTATCTCGATCTTTTCCGAAATATGATTTAACAACTAAAATATCGTTGTTATGTGGATATGGTGGATAGCGGTGGTCAGTCAGATTTATCGTTAATCATTTATGGTTTCGCGCCATACTTTTCACAAATTATTTATATTTCCGCTTTTGTTTGATAAGTCTATTGCTTTACAGGTTTTTAACCAATTTTGCCAAAACATGCATTATAGCTACAGGGTCAAATATGATTTTTAAAATACGATTTTTGCCATCGTCAATTAAATTTGATTTTCAATTTCGAACCAAAATAACTGCACCAACATGGGTTCTAAAAAATTTTGAATTGTTTTTAAGTTTACATGTAGTTCTTTGAAGCAAATACTGGTACATGTATGATAACTCGGAAAATGAATAAATGTGAAAAAAAGATAAGACGACGAACAGTCGAGACATTTAAATATGACATTTTCAAAAAAGGTTTTAAAGAATTAATGTTCAACATCACTTTTTGGAGAAAGTCTAATCAGTAGAAATAAATGGAGTATAAGGTGCAATGTATGGGTACCATATTGTATATATATTAAGTGTGATTCCGATCCGTGCGTGGATCAAGAAATATTTTTCGCGAAGGGGGGGGGGGCGCGAGGGATAACCTTTTGGGGGGGGGGGGGGGGGGGGGCCCCCCCCCCTTTGATCCACGCAAGCGATTACTATCTATTTTAAAAATATAAAAGAAAATGTTATGAACGATAGTAAATGGTACAAGTGTCTTATATCATATTTATGATATTGTTGATTCCAGATGAGCACTAGCTAGCGCGTGATAATAATGACATGAGTGATACAACTGTACGTATACAAAATCAACCATTCTACTGTATAATATGAGGTAACTCGGGTACCACTTTAAATGTCCGATGGGCTGCGTGCATGTATGTTTTAAAAATGTATTTAATTACAATTAATGATACCCGTATATAAACACAAAATAATCTGTAAACTTCACTATAAAATAAAACCATTTACTCTGCAAAAAAAGCCAGTTAAGGGTATCATATGTCAATTATCTTGTCTGTATATATACTAACACATGTACCTATAAAGTATTTTCTTCTTCCTCGTCGAATCAATTCATAAACAGTAAATATACTTTACTAGTAAACAGGTAAACGTGACACCTCACCATAACCCTCAAATTATGTGTTGATTTGCTTTGGTACTTGTTACATCACAGAGTGTAAACAAACGTATTTGTATTTCCCCAGATAGGATATTTAAATACTACACGATGAGGTATACCTTACTATGAATGAATGAAATTGTTAAAAATAGGTCAAAACAACAGGAAAATACTTTCTTGCCCCTCCCCCTTGTGACGTCACACTGGTCTTCCATTTTTTCCGCTGATATAAATGTTATATATCGCGTGGTCCCACTCAAACCGCAAACTACCAGGAAAAATGCTCAGCTCAACATTGAAGCAATTCAGACACTGCTCTCGCTCATTCTCCAGGCTCTGTGCTATACAAGCTCGGGCACGGGTAAGTTATAAATAGTACAATGTAGATTACAACGTTCTTAAAATACTATAATATTATACTGTTACAATTATGCTTTGTATATATATAGAGAAATTTCAATACATCGTTTTGAAGACATCTCTTTTTTAAATATCTTTCCAGAGCAATGTAATATGTAAATTAAGCAATAGAATGTTTTATGCATTTAAGTGTTATGTATTTGTCTTTGTCCCTCCGTATGTATTGTCTGTTTGTTGTCTGTCGCTATCTTTGTCTCTGTGTCTGTACATTGCACACACTCTCTCTCTCTCTCTCTCTCTCTCTCTCTCTCTCTCTGTCTGTCTGTCTGTCGTCTGTCCGTCTGTCTGTCTGTCTGTCTCTCTCTCTCTCTCTCTCTCTCTCTCTCTCTCTCTCTCTCTCTCTCTCTCATACTACATAAACATACACATATTGTATGAAGAGCTTTTATTTTCAGCAAGCCCCAGGAGCCGCTGTGTCCAGTAAAGTCACCCAGGGGTCAGAGGGACGCCGATTTTCCACAGGTAAACCACAGCTGACCTGTTTTAAGTCGGTGCAAGTGGACTTATCTTTTGATCTGGGCATCTGTCGTATATTTTTAACGTGTATTAGACCCCGGACAGGCAAAGATGACATGAAACACCTTGAAATGTTAATGTAGATGAAAGTTTATCGTAACAAAAAATAATAAGCGTCAAAAAAAATTCTATTTGTACAAAGTTGGATCATTAATTGCAATCTAAAAATTATCGATCCCAAGATGCTCAATCTTGTAGATCTATGCTGTAAATTGTGAAAGAAAAGATTTACTATAGTATGCGCAGGGATTGAATTATTATATATAGAAAATTTTATTGTGTAGCTTGGAAGTGTACATGTATTTGTATGTCCTATATACCACTTTAACTTCTTTATTTACATGTAGGATGCAAAAATTTGATAAATGTATAAAGTTGAATGTTTTATGTTGATAAAAACTGAAATAATATTTCTGCCGAGGAATCGTCTGCTTACATGTTGTTTACAGCGTATGACCTTGAATATTTCGGATATAACGATTGGCAAAGGAAGATTAATATCTGCTAGCGCGGCATCTTCTTTTATATCTAACACGAGCTGCCTCCGATGTATTGTAAGACTTAGTGGGATTTATGAGAATAATGGTATTGCTTTACCAGCCTGAGAATCAATACTCGAAGCATTAACTTGGACTTTGCCAAAAAAAAAAAACCCACACAAACGTCGTTCGATTCTGATGTTCTTTACAACTTTTATTCCTTGCTCTATCAATGATCTTTAGGATTATCCAAGTTCAATTGCATTTTTTATCGATTCTGTTTATGTTTATGACCTTCACTCGTGAAACACGCACGCATCATAAAATATAAATACTATTTGCTTTCTTTCCAGATGAAACTCAATATCTGCAAATCGACTGTCAGGAAGTCTGCTTTAAGTCCCTCATCGCCGACCATGAAAACGGCATCATGTCCAAAGTGGAGGAAAGAAGACCGGAAGTGGTTCTGTTAGATCATTTACACGAGTCTGACTTTTGGGGCAAAATACAATCACTCATGCGCCATCTAGGATACACCGGAAGTATAGAAGACTCGCGGCATGGCCGAGTAAAGGGCGTGTTTATAAGGAACGACTTGATGGGCCGCAGGAGTCAAAGCGAGGGAGGGACATTCTATAAGTCAAGAATGCCCGACCCGTATTAATGTCTATAAAAAATAGACAAACTTTTGGCTCACCCCCTACCTCAAATAACATTGTAGTGTTGACATTACCTCCCTTAAATGTCTACCTCAGAGTATATAGTGACGCAAAAAAGAATCTCAATTAATTAATGAGTCGAATAGACCAGGGCAGCCTCCCGCTGTCTACAATTGTTGTTATGTAAATATTTTTAAAAAATATTTTTACTAGTATGTATTAGTTAACTTGTACTTTGGGCAATCCACATGTGTACATGTTTTTTTTTTTATTACATTGTTTATGAATGGTTTATAAAATAAAGAAATGTACAAAGATTATTACATGCATGACTTACTGTGAAATTATCATTGTTCGTGGGGGGGGCAATGTTCGTGGCTTTCGTGGGTAACCCTAGCCCACGAATTTACATCCTCACGAACTTATATACAAGTATTTGTTTAATATTAATTAAAATTATCCCGAACTTTCTACCAACAAAATTACGTCCCTACGAACCAGGAAAAATTGGCTACTCACGTACATTGATCCCCCCGAATAAAACTGATTCCAAAGTATTGTATTCACCACCACGGACTATAGCTCGCATCATTCTCTGATTAAAGATCGACGAAAACAATGTGCTTAAATCAGAACCCGAGAAGGTCGATAAAGTCCCTCTATTCTCTTTTGTTCACAAATAATACAAATTTATATTATACACAATACTGACTGTGTAGAGGAAAATATTCGCCCCCGTTTTATTTTCGCCCCTTTCGCCCTCGCTCTCAGTAAGCAAGGTCAAAACCAGTTTTAGAGAAAGATTATCCATTTCTAATTGTGTCTTGGCGAATTCAAGACGGAGGTAAACCAATTTAAAGTGAAGAGGTGTAGAAAAACACAGGCCAAAAATAACCCTGTATACAGTATATATTATATGGCGAACTTAGATGAGTGTTTAAACAATAATCACCGAATTATAGTGTCAAGTTTTATATAATGAATTCCGAAATTAAATAATTCTGTGCTGCACTTGAGCCGCCATAAATGCATGTAACTGTATAAATAGTTTTAAAGATCGAGTAAACGTACTATTAATGATTGTACATAAAACTATAAGAGTTAATTTTCACAACCTTGAGCCATTAGCCACCCCATCAAATACCGTGCGACGGATCCCTATGTAAGATATAAGTACATGAAACCCGACCCACGAAATCTACAAACCCTAAGACTTCACGACAAGTTAACCCAGATATACATGCATGCAGTGAGACAAAGAGAAGATCAGGTATAGAGACAGATTCCATCTTGCCGCCGATTTTGTATGCCAAATAATGTCGTACGATTCGTATCGCCTGCTTTACGGTTCAGCGAATGCTTAGAAGACACACGACTCTGACACCGCCAAACATGATCATAAAACCTTGGACTGAAATAACTCCGAATAAAAAACTAACTAACGCTGATATACGCGTTTTGTGTAAACCCAAATTACCCCAATCCTAATACAGAGACAGTGTGATCAATAGATCCTATAGGCATTTTTTTTATTTGGTTCTAAATAGGAGAGTGCACTGAACATAGCAGGGAGATGTTTTTAGACATAGAGTCATTTCACGTCTTTGCTGTAAATCTTTCATCTTGCGTGTCCATTAGTAGAATACATTCCTGGTTGTTCTAGCATGCTGTGTTATCCAGATCGAATACAAGTAGCCGTTTCTATAGTATAATATTTATTAGACACATCGAGTGAACTGAAATGCATCATCTTAAATGTCAGTACACCAACCTAGTAATCTTTTATAAGGTATTTTATAAGTAATGCGATGCGCAATTAATGCGTACGCAAATAGTGATATGATTTGCCGGATGTCTCAAACAGACACATCTTTGAAGCTGATCTCAACATATTTTTTTCTCATCAAAACCGTAGGTGATTGATAGGTTGACCGGACGGTCGATGGGATAAAGAATATGTTCAAATATACAACTAGAGACATACACCTGTCTTTTGACACCCCCCCCCCCCCAAAAAAAATGCATTCAGTTTACCGCATACAAAGCACGAACCCAGCCCAGAGGGGTTCAAACATTACATAGAAATATAGGCCGAAAATGTTTAAAATCTTATTCTCAAGAACTACAATTACTATGCAAGCATTCTTAGAAAGGGTAGATTGTTTAAATTGTAACTCTCGACTAAAACTAGGACTCCAAGGGGTGTTCAATATTCAACTTTAAAATATATTGGAAAATATTAAACTAAAATAAAATGATACGATAAACACTTGTTCATGTGAGCGACGTGGCCAATGAGCCTCTTGTTTTGGTTATTACAGTATCAAATAATTTTTCATACAAACCAATAATCCTGGGAGGTTATAGAATTTCGCCTATTTACACCAGCAGAATCAGTCTCCATTCACTGCTCAGCCTAATTAAGCTCGCGTCCTTATGTTATGTGTATATATACCACTGTAAGTGAGTCGGAAACGCTAGATTATGAGATCTATCAACTATATTATTGCCATTACCACTTAACTTATCATGTACAATACACAACAGATATGTAAGAAATAGTCTGTTTCCCGCATACAATTAACCCCAATCTAATAATGCAGTTGGTCTAAAATATACCACCAAATATAAGCACTCCTCTTAATAATATTTTTTTTTTTTTTATATAGATTTATTCAGTATATCAGTTTTACATCAAATATAACAAACAGAGATAACATCAACAAAATATAGAATATACATATGCTCTAATTTGATTTTACAAAATTTTGGAAAATTCTATAGTCTACGAATGAATTGTGACTTTTTAAAACAGAAGCATAGAATACAGTAGATACCTTTACATGGTTCAAAATATTGTAATTTGTTTCTTCTAAGGAATGTACCCGACAATACATCTTATATTTATAAATTCTGTATGCTATAAATGAAATGAGGGTATTCAGTGATACAATTTTTCTATTTTGTTCATGAAAAAAACCTAAAAGTACATGTTTCCACTTAATATCAATTTTAGTGTAAACATTTAAAGCATTCCATATTTCAAGTACATTATCACATTCAAAAATAAGATGCTTTGTATTTTCATTCTCCTGGCATATTTTACATTGACTGTGGATTTCTTTATTCCATTTACTTAAATAAACATTGTTACAAAGAATATTATTTAATACTTTGTAATTGAATTCTGCTAGACGTTTATCAGAAATATCTGATAATTTACATTTGTAGATATATTTCCAATCAATAGAATCAATATCATATTCCTTTTGTAAAACAGTCTGATAACAAGGTTTAGTAAACTTCTTATTTACTAAATTCTCATAGAAAAAACTACATCTTTGCCCTAATACATTCTCATAACCTGAATGAAAATTAAAATAATTATTATTTTGTATATTAGTAAACTTACAATTTGAAAAATCAAATTTCCTACATAAAGGCTTGAAAACAGAGGAAAGAATCTTGAATTCACATATCCAGTTTGATTTATTATTTATACAGTCTTTGAAGTCTAAAAGCGACTTGAAATTTCCTTCATCATTTAACAAGTCGTTTACATATAGAATTCCACATGTAATCCAATTTTTAAAAAATAAGGAGTTTCCCTTATACAAAAAATTGCAGTTGTTCCATATCGGTTGTTGTACAATTTTAATTGATGAAATATTTTCTGAGTTTTTAGGCTTACATTCATTGAATGAACATAACACTTGTTGATAAAACATTGGTAATTTTCCTAATTTTTGCATATTTTCTATCTTTTTTTCTGAAAATTGTAATGCGTAATTTACATCTATGTTTATTTGTTTACAGTAAGAATCAAAAATTTTGTACAGAATGTTTTTGTTTTTTAAGAGTCGAGGAACCCAAGAGGCTTTTAATGCCTTTATTTTACATTCAATATCAACAACTGCCAGCCCACCTTTTAAAACATTACCTATTAAAGTATTACGTTTAATTCTTTCGGTTTTATCCCAAATAAAGTTATAGATTAAGCGTTGAATTTTTTTTATAAAGTCATTTTCGGGAGAATTAAGTATTGAAGCAACGTATGTGAGTTTGGATAAAGCAAGTGTGTTAATAATGCATGATTTACCAAATAAAGTTAATTTTCTTCTTTTCCAAGACTCAAAAAGCTTTTCCACATCATGATAAACTTTCATCCAGTTCTTATTATAACATTCTACTTTATCGTGCCCAATGAAGATTCCCAAACATCTTACTGCTTTGTTTGTAGTTTTGATACCATAGAGCTCGTCATAAAGATTTTTTAGAGTACCTAATAGAATACATTCTGTTTTGTTTATGTTTATTTTAGATCCAGCGTGTTTACAAAATTCGTTAAGCACGTCTAAAGCATGTTTCATTGACATTTCATCTCTTAGGGCTATACTTAGATCATCTGCGTGTTGAATGTTTTTTATTTCATTGTTGTTTATTGTTATTCCTTTTATGTTCTGATTACTGTTTATCTTAATAGCTAGAATTTCAGCTACAAAAAGATATAGCAAGGCAGAAAGCGGACAACCCTGTCTTATTCCACGAGTCATTGTGCATGTTTTTGACAACCAGCCGTTATTTTTCATCTTAAATATTGGATTGGTATAAAGTATGTTGGCCCATTTTATGAAGTTATTGCTAATGTTAAATTTTTCTAGAACCTTAAACAAGAAATTCCACTCCACGGAATCGAATGCTTTTTCAAAGTCCAAGAAGAGTAATATGCCATCAAGATTTTCTGTTTCACAGTATTCAAAAACATCTAGAATTAATCGAGCGTTTTCTCCGATATACCGCCCTTTAATGTATGCAGTTTGTTGTTCGCTAATTACAGGTAACTCTCGATAGCTCGAAGTCAATGGGACCGAGGAAAAAGTTCGAGGTTTCAAGAGTTCGAGTTTTCAAGAGTTCGGAATTTTCCGGGTTGACCGATGGGTTTTAAAATTAGTCTTACCGGATGTTATGATTAAGCCATTTATTTAGTGCTAACCTTATGCACGTGCATAAACAACGTTTTCTTTTCAGTTAAATATACAGACCTGTATATTTTAAAAAGTAAATAAATAAAACTAAAAGAACAAATATTAAATTAATTCATGGTACACTGCAATTATTTGTCTTATGCGTTATATTATGATCAGATTGCTCAATACTACTCTACTGCGAGACGACATGTTAAAAGTTAAATAAATGACTATCACCATGATCACCCATTGTTCCCTTTGTACGAGTCCTTCACCAGTTGTAAGAACTTGTTAAGCATGATCAATATAATTTCTACAGTTTTTTAATTCTAAAATTTTCACCATGGCTCAAAATTATCTTTTCGTCTCAATTAATTTTTCATTTTCACTGCGTCTCCAGATTATCGCATAACGGTTCGGGTAAATTATAGATAAGGTATCGATATGGCCAATCATCAAACAATTATCACCTTGCAGGACAAGTGTCGCTTGAATAAACAACCCGTGACACGGGTCACCTGTCTGACGCCTGGAGCCATTTAATTGACCAAGTAGGTGTTAATTAGGTAACGCTTGGATATACACAGCCACTTCGAGGTATCGAGAGTAAAAAACTATAGATTATGAATAACGGGACTGCAGTTTGACTTCGAGGGATCAAGGGTTTCGAGAGATCAAGAGTTCGAGAAATCAAGAGTAGATTTGCTTAGTTATATAGGGAAAAAAATCGGGACCCTAGACTCACTTCGAGCGATCAAGAACTTCGAGCGATCGAAGTTCGAGCCATCGAGAGTTACCTGTAGTTTAGTTAATATTGTTTGTAATCTTTTCGCAAAAATGAAAGCAATGATTTTATAGTCTGTATTTGTTAAACTAATTGGTCGGTAATTTTTTAAGCTATCTTTTTCCCCTTTTTTGTAAATTAAAGATATCACAGAAAGTCTTTGAGAGTATGCCATTTCACCTCTTTGAAATATTTCATTAAGAGCTTTGTAGAAAAAAGGACCGATTATGTCCCAAAAACATTGATAAAACTCACAAGGTAAGCCATCTAAACCAGGCGATTTTTCTTTTTTCATGTTATTTACTGCCTCTCTACATTCTTCATATGAGGGAAAATTATCTAAATAATTTCTATCATCGTTATTTAGCGTAGGATTTTCGCTTATTTCCGACAGATATGTATTAATATTTTCAATTGGAATATTTTTACTTGTATAAAGATTTTGATAGAACATAAGCATTTCCCCCAATATTGCATTCGTTTTGTTTATTTTTAATCCCTTCTCTGATTTTATTTCTTTAATTACATTTGACGCCTGATTATGTTTTTCTAGGCCCAAAAAATATTTAGAATTTTTCTCCCCTTCTTCTATCCATTTGATTTTAGATCTTATTTGAGCCCCTTTGGCTTTTTTATCGTACAAGGAATCTAATTCCGCTTCTAATGTTTTTAGTTTTTTGTAATTGAAACTGTCAGCGTGTTCATTTTCTAATTCACCTATTTCATGTTCTATTGTCTTTATTTTCTGTTTAAATGATTTTTGCTCAGTTTTTGCAAATTTAATGGAAAATTCTCTTACATTTCTTTTAATCAATTCCCACGTAGTAAGTGGGCTTAAGGATGGATCTATGTTATGAACGATATCGCTAATTCCCTTTTTGTAGTTACCATTTTCGAGATAAGAAACTCCTCTTAATAATATAAAGTTAGAAGTTTTCAACAATCGGAAGCAGACGTATCCAAACGAACCCAACATCCGGGCTTAAATATATACTTTTGTAAACAATACAAGGACTTATGCACATGGTATGTAAAGCACGTGAAAAAACGGTACGGTATTATGTAACATGGGCATTGCATCTCGTCCCAGGAGTGTCCTTTAACTGGGTAAATAGCTGTGATACTCAAAATAACAACAAAATGCCGCCCTTTAATATAATCGATAACTACAACGTATGACGTCACTCACAATACCACGGAAATTCATGAATGAGAACATTCTCATGGGTAAATCGCTACAGTCAGAATATGCTCCGCTCAATAGTGCACGGCGTTAAAAGGTTCAATTTCATCCGCGGAAGTCCGCGCGATTCTTTCATTGCGGTAAGACACAGCTGCATTATCTTTTTTAAAAATAATTAAAAAAAAAAATGAAATATTTTTGTGCATAAGACATTTAAACCTTGCCGTGGTATTCAGTGAATTTTGTGGTTTTAATTTAGCCGTCTATATTTGTTTCCTATTTCAGCAATGTGTGAACAGCGGTACGAAAGGTTGCTTCCAGAATCAACAAACTATTAACTATTGCACAGGTAAGAAATTATGCAGAAAAAAATATTTTGATATATGTTACTGCTAGTTTCTTCAAATATAGATACATTTTAAACTTTTTGGGGGGGAAAGGGGGGGGGGGGGTTATGTGAATGAGTATATACTTCGGTAACCTTTAGTTGTAAACAAATAGTTTCTGAAAGTAAATATGTATGGTAATCAATTATTCATAATAAAACGAAAGAAGATTAGTCTAACCTGACTTTACTCCTAATATCAATGCCATTTACAATAAAGTTACGATACGTTAGGGGCCGGGGTGTCTACAATGCCTGCCGATTAGAACTTTCATACAGCACTACATGTTTAGATCGATCGATTCCTCTGTCTAAGACTATTGGTATATATGCTCACCATGAAACGATTACTTAATCTTGATTGCTGAAAAGTTTACAACGAATCTTTATAAGTAAGCAAAATTGCATAAAACAAAATGAGTTAATTGGTATCTTACACCAAGCCACTAGAGACAACGCAGGCCATATACCCGATACACTGGTATGTGGAATGAACCTTGTGTAACAGATCAAATAAAAATCCCATTGATACCTGAGTCTTACCAGTGACATCATTTTGTCGTTACATATAATTAAAAGTCAATATTGAAATAATGGTATGTTACATGTACATATGTAAAGTATATGACAATTAATGTAATATATATATCATAATTTTTTTAATTAATAGATATAAACATCATGATAAGCAACATAATACAAAGTCATTAATTTACTGTTTTATCTTTTATGGCGGATTATTCAGAGAGTATAAAAATCAACGGAAAAAACAACTTAGCAATACAGGCTGGGTCGGTCTGACCAACCCCCTGAACGTGTGACGATACAAATCATTTCTATTTGTTCATTAAAGTTTACATCAAAGCTGGGTCAATCCCAGCGGTGACCTTGACATTGACCTAGTTAGAATTAAGGAGGATTTAAACATGGCGTAACTGGTTGTGTATTGACATAGGGGACATCACGGTCGACATATCAGCATTTCTATTGCCTTTAAAACACCCCTGCGAATGTTATTGTCATTCAAATTTTAGACCACGTGGTTTTATTTGACCCTTTCAGTTTCGCAGTAAAAATCGTACCTCGTGTATACAGTCTATTTCACAGTTCATGTATCTAGGTTCTTAATATAGTAGTCAAATATAAAATCTAGAGGTTTATTGATTTTAAACTTTATCTTCATTAATTGGTGAATAAAATGTGTTCTAGAAATAAATGTGACTATACAAAAATTAGTTTTTGTCTGCTGTTGCAACAACTAACATGCTTAAAAGAGATCCCTCCTGAGGATTAATTTTCGATCCGCGCCTGACCTAGTAATAACATCAATAGTGAAACAGACTATACCATTTTATGCAGAATGTTCCTTGAAAATGTCTCGATATACTAAGTTTTAATGCAAAGCAGACACCCATTATTTTTTTTAAAACATGGTATTGCACACCACAAGCATCAAACATGGCTATGATTTTATTAAGCAACCCAATGGTTATATTTTCAACCACTCTACACGTGTTTGAAAACGAACGATAACTCTGTTCTGAATATTATCGTTTAATATAAATAACTGCTAGATGGTAAAATAAGACATACATCTTGAAAGCTTTTCCCGTTTTAACATAAAACACAGTAGGATATGATATGAAAAACGACCAGTACTTACGTATTTTGAGAATATTATCCGAACACTTATACTTCCGCTCGAAATTTCACAGGAAGTGAACAAATATCGGTGAAGTCTCGTGAACTTTCATTCGAGCACCTCTGGATTTATTACTTACTTAGCAACGATAAAGAAAACATTCCGAACACATTCGCAGGGGTGTAAAAGCAAACAATTAAAGCAGGCGAAATTTCTTGAATACATTCCGGCTATCCTTACAGAATTCTGGGCTTTGTAATCAAATGTCAACATTTCTCAACTTAATTCTAAGTCGACCGTCGATAGAATATTATTAAAATTAATCAAGAATACATTTTTTCATATAAAATCATTCGTTAAATATAGAAATCAGTTAACTTTTTTAATGTTCTTTAGGTGTAAAAAAGAAAATTAAAATAAAAACAAAACCCTAAAATATAGTGATTACAGCATACTAACACAAAGCATTATTATCGCTTAACAGAAACTGACACACGTAGAGATAACGGAAGGCAGTCTGTGGACACTCTTGACTTATACAGCTGTTAAAATTAAAACTAAATAAGTAATGCAAAACAATTTTTGTAATAAGAATACGGGATTTAAAATATGATTTAAATTTTCCTATTTGCACGAAAATTCATTACCTGAAAAAAAGATATCAATATAGATCAATAATTATTACAGAAGTAAAATAATCATACAGATATCAATTATTTATTCTAGGTTTAAAATGGCTGCTTTATGATAATGAAATTTATGACTAATACTTATCCAGGCAATTCAATCAAAGTACATAATAAAACTTACTATTGTAATAAATGAACTACATGTATTATTATCTTTAGTTATATCCAGACATGAAATTTATGATAATGTTAATAATGAGAAAGGTGCGTGCAATCATTTCGCATAGTGTCATTAAACCCTCGCATTTAATCTGGAAAAACGAACTAAATACTAAAGATTCCCCAAATACGTAAAAAGGAAGCGCCCAAAGATTCCCCAGAAACATTAAGAACAAGCGAATCTGTTTCCAATTAACTATTAGTATCGATAGACCTGCGGTATATTTGCTATTTGTTTGTAACTAAAATGCACAGCCTGTCAGAATAGCTTAGCTTCTTTGTAGATATCTTAGCAGAAATAAACACTGGCGAATGACATCTGAACCCAGTGAGACGTCATATTTTATGTAATAATTATTACGTAACAAATAGCAAAGCACACCTTTAGATCTGATATACAAATGAAATAATAAATAGATGTTAGTTAGGGTGCGATAAATCGTAGCGTAATTAATTATGATAACAGTAGGCGGTATAGCAAACGGTATCAGCTAATGACTGCACGGTCGAATTTACACCGATATTACTTATATAGCTACTGGTCAAATTTACCCACTTAAAACAACACATTTCTAACAAATTAATCAAGATTTTATTTTTGATTTCGTAGCAACGAAAAGAAAGTAACGATAAAGTTGTTTTAAAAATCATTTAATATTTATTCGTTTGATGAGATATCGGCGCTTCTGATTGGTCGAAAAATTTCTTTGATTTAAGAAATGAAGATAATAATTTTTCTATTGATCGACGTATCAAAGAAAAAATTGACCGGAAGTAGCGCATTGATGAAGTTTTCCGGTCAATTTTTTCTTTGATACGTCGATCAATAGAAAAATTATTATCTTCATTTCTTATCATTTAATAAAACATTTTCAAATAAAAAAAATGTGAAGTGTCATTGATCAAAAATGTAAATAATGTAAATGAAGCGGCGCGTATGAATACAAAACAACAACAGCAACAATATTCAAAATGGATTCGCCTTCAGCTGATGCAAAGCTACTGGGCCGAATTTAATGGATTAAACACAAATAGTGAGTTAAAATCTGAACCAGCTGAATTGAAAACGAAAGGAAAATACATGCGATAGTTTGTGATATCATTCACTGTGCAGAAAAACTCGTATTAAAACTAGTTTTCATGTGAGATCGCTGGAATATGCAACTGGACATAACCATCCAAGGAAAAGCGATCGTGGACGAAAATAGCTGATATGTCGACAGAGAATAGTATGTATAAGCGACTTTTGTAAACTTTGTGGTAACTAGATAGCCAGTGATGCACTTAAATGGTATATCAGCCGCTTGGAATGCGCAGAAGGAGTTGATGCATCACTCATAGCTTTTCTTTACGACGCTTATTTTGACCGATCATCTACGTGTGTAAATATAAAAATTATCGTTACCAAATTTGAACAGCAGTGTTACCGTGAAAGTTTATAGGCCTATATGTTCGTTATAATATTCCTGGAAAAGGAACAGCCAGCCTCGCTGTAAATGTTGATTGATCTCAAGCAGACGAAATCGTGAGAAGACGCTTAATTTTCTATTTCGTGAATCTGTTAAACTTTCAAGTTTTTATATTCACAAGTTTGCATTTTGTTTGCTGACAATAAAACAGACACAACTTTACATTTTGTTGACAGTGTTTATCTTGGAAATTCCCGTTCTATAAATAGTGTTAACGTTAGATCAGAGCAGTTGAGAAAAGTAGATCCGGCCAAAAATTTTATCGAAGATTTTTAAATTTACACACGTACATCATCGGTCATCAGAATAAGCGTCGTAAAGAAAAGCTATGAGTAATGCATCAACTCCTTCGGCGCATTCCAAGCGACAGATATACCATTTAAGTACATCACTGGCTATCTAGTTACCACAACGTTTACAAAAGTCGCTTATACATACTATTCTCTGTCGACATATAATCTATTTTCATCCACGATCGCCTTTCCTTGGATGGTTATGTCCAGTTGCATATTCCAGCGATCTCGCTTTTATTACGAGTTTTTCTGCACAGTGAATGATATCACAAACTATCGCATGTATTTTCCTTTCGTTTTCAATTCAGCTGGTTCAGATTTTAACTCACTATTTGTGTTTAATCCTTTAATTCAGCTCAATAGCTCTGCATCAGCTGAAGGCGCATCCGTTTTGAATATTGTTGCTGTTGTTGTTTTGTATTCATACGCGCCGCTTCATTTACATTATTTACCTTTTTGATCAATAACACTTCACATTTTTTTATTTGAAAATGTTTTATTAAATGATTAGAAATGAAGATAATAATTTTTCTATTGATCGACGTATCAAAGAAAAAATTGACCGGAAAACTTTTTCATCAATGCGCTACGCGCATTGATGAAGTTTTCCGGTCAATTTTTTCTATACGTTGATCAATAGAAAAATTATTATCTTCATTTCTTAAATCCAAAATGTTTAAACATTACTTATTTCAATATTTCATCAAAAAGTATAAAAATCATAAAAGTCAAAAATAACAGAAAGTTGTAAAAAAAAAACACGCCATTAGGATTAATTAAGTGGTCTCATTTTAATACTTATTGGTTATCTTTTATATTAATAGATAACAAAATTTATTTCTGTGACATCGATTTTTAATTTTTTTTTAAAGATTACACGGATTATGTCGTCATCGATTTTTCAAAGCGTGATTTTGATGACGACACAAGCACAGACCTTGACGTCAAAACGATTTCCCCCAACTTGGAAAGCAATCCCAAGTTTGTGTACTTGGAGGGCATCCAGGAGAGACATTACTGGGGAAAGATCCGCTCCCTAATGAGGGGCCTCGGGTACAAAGGGTACCTTGAGGATCTCAGGCATGGGCGAGGGAAGGGGATCTTCATAAGAAACGATGTGGCGGATCTAGTGAAGCCTTACGGGGGGACTGTGTATAGGTCTAAACGACCCAACCCCTTGTAGGCGTCTGCTTGTGATGCTGGAGAAGGCAAGGTCGACACTCATTGGAAAATCTACTTGACACCAAGAGCAGAAACATAAAGCAATCATTTCTTTTTGAACATCAGTTATTGTATGTGGTGATATAATTAACAATATACTCATATGTTTACAGTTTTGTTTGTGGAACTGTTGAAAAATACCGGTATTTATAAATTTGTTGTTCCAAAACAATTACTTTTGTTTTACTGTTTAATTCCTTCATAAAAACTTTCAGGCCCCAAATATGAATTCTAAATTTTGAATTGCAAACTGCGTTCTAGAACGCGGTTCACTATTCAATTGCGAACTGCGTTCCAAAAACCGATTGCCGGTTAGGAAGTCTATCATATGGCATAGAAATTGTTATTGTAATGACCATGAGATGTTTTATAATATAATTACCACACAAAAAAATGATACAGATAAAATGTTTCAAATCAAGTTCATAGGATGAAGAAGGATAAACAATTTTTTGGTCCGGCATTCTAAAGTTTTCAAAATAACTGCTTCCACTCAAATATTGGAGGATTGTGAATCCTGACTCCCATATGCAAGTGTATAAGAATAGCTTGGCAGCAGGAAGTGATAGCAGAATGTCATCTTAGATAGATAAAGCACTGTGTCGGATAATTATGCCAGTGACATGTTGGCATTTTTTGCACCTGCTTAAAATGAAGTTTCATAATAATCCATACATATTAAATAATAGACCATTGCATAGTGAGTATATATACCCACTATTGTTTCATTGTGTCTCACCTCAGAGGTAAGATATTTACCTTTAAAAATTATTATTACATCACAAAACAATATTTTCCATGGGAGAAATGATTTCCTAACAGGAAATATTGAAATTTCTGTAGGATTTTCTAAAAATCCTGTATGAATTATATTTCCTATAGGAGAAAAGTATTTCCTGCATAAATTAAGTTCAGACAGGAGGTTTTCCTATAGGAAATTAAGATTTCCTATCGCATTTTGAAATCCTATGGGAAATTTGTTCATTTCCTATCGGAATTTAAAGTCTTACCGGAGGTTCTTTTAATTAAGGTTGAAAATTCCAAACATTTTATAGGAAAATTGTTTTTCCTATGGCAAAAATTGTTTTCCTGCATAAATTTATATTGCAAAGGTAAATATCTCAACTGTCAAGGGAGATATAGTAATTACAAAGGTGGTTTTAAACTCCCTACGCAATGGTCAACCCTATGACATGAGTGAAGTCTTCATTAAAAACAACTTCGATGGAAGATAAATGCCACCTTGGCATTGGCATAGTTGACCGGTACAAGTTATAAGCTCTGTACATGAAATTGAAAACCAGGGAAAAAACACACAGTGACAGACCAAAGTATCTATGGGCAACAAATATCTAGTCTGTACATCAGAGTAATTCATATAGAATCGCTTGGCATTCACTATGGTGTATAACGAGAGAGAACTCGAAAAACAGCAACCAAAAAAAAAAAATAATAATAATAAAAAAAAAATTAAGAAGAATTTTTTTTATATCGAACTTATTCTTATCAATACCAATAAAAAATCTGTTATAAAAGTGTATAAAAAAAGGAAAAAAAGAAAGAAGCATATAAAAATTTAAATGACGAAGTGAGGTATCTAATTCAAGTTACAGATTTTAATTCAACACAGCACTTAGTAAACTTGATATGAAATGGAGGGGGGGGGGTCTAAAATAGAACGGAAGACTAGCATGAATCTATTTATATCTATAGTAGAATTATATAAACTAACTACTGTTTCGTTCATTAAATCTTATCTTTATATGCTGCGAAAGCAGAACTACATGAATCCTAGATTACGGACATATTGAACGTGACAAAGAATGCTAGATTATGTAATACTGCGCAGTTAGCTCCCATAGTAATCGAGGATAATGTTTATGAAAGCCTGTAGGAGCGTTGTCCGTCGTCCGTTTGCCGTCCACTGGACAGGTGTCAGGGAATCGACAGTCTATCTAGATGTAAGTAGTCGCTTTCTAACTAGTGTAGCACAGTCGGCTAGCAGCTGATATATAATGCATCGTATACATTACACTCGTTGGATAGCTATTAATATACTGGTATAACACTCCATATACCATGTACCCATTACTAGCTCGTTCACGGGATGAACTCTATGTAAATATATAGATTTCTTGAGTCATATCACTTACTTTTGCCGACTATTTACTACCCTAAGTGACAGGTGACTGTGTACATGTACGACTGTAGCTAATTTTATTCCCTTAAATCTGGAACATTGTTCAACTCCTGTAATTAGTTGTTGGTGCTGGACATAAAGCTTTCAAACTATGTACATGGTTTGGAGGTTTACATGGTGAGGGAGTTTACATGTTGAGAAGGTTTATATGGTAAGGGGGTTTACATGGTGAGTACGTTTACATGATGAGGATGTTTACATGGTGAGGAGGTTAACATTGTGAGGAGGTCATACGGTTAGGAGGTTTGCCTAGGGAGGAGGTTTACATGGTTAGGAGTAAACATTGTTAGGAGGCGACATGGTAAGGTGGTTTACGGTTTACATGGTGAAGAGGATATAATGATTAGTAGGTTACATAGTACATGTAAGAAGTTTTGCATAGTGAGGAAGTTTACATCGTTAGGAGTTAACATGGTGAGAAAGTTAACATGGTAATTAGGTTTTTATTGTAAGGAGGTTTACAAGTAAATGAGGTTTACATTGTGAAAATGTTTACATTGTTAGCAGGTTATATGGTTAAAAGGTTTACATGGTGAGGAGGTTATATGGTACTTTGTAGGTTCATATGGCAAGAAAGTTTGTAACATGGTAAGAATAATATATGGTGAGGATGTTTACACTGTGAGGAGGTTTACATGGTGAACAGGTTTTATGGTAAGAAGGTTTATATGATAAGAAGGTTTACATAGGAATGATGTTAAATGGTGAGGATGTTTACATTGTGAGGTTTACATGGTGAGGGGCTTAACATGGTGAGTAGGTTATATGGTTAGGAGGTTTACATGGTGAGTAGGCTATATGGTTACGAGGTTTACATGGTGAGGAGGCTGTATGGTTAGGAGGTTTACATGGTGAGGAGGCTGAATGGTTAGGAGGTTTACATGGTGAGGAGGCTATATGGTTAGGAGGTTTACATGGTGAGGAGGCTGTATGGTTAGGAGGTTTACATGGTTAGGGTGAACATAATGGTATCTAGCAAAATTTTGAAATAAATTCATGACTATTTGTTCTGGGTTCTTGTTGTAATGGATTTGTGTTATGTAATGACTAAAAATATAAATTTACAAATAACTTGATGATTCACGATGCACATAATTGAATTTTGAGTTTAAAACGTGATAGCTTACTGATCATGTCTGAGTCCAACATCTAGTATCTCTCTACAGAATTATTTACTTGACATGATGAGTTATACCCTTAATTATCAACCTGATGAGTGAATTTTTTTTACTGTTGATAAAGTAATTTGTAAGATTAAACAATGTATGATTTGTAAAATTTGAAGAATAACAAGTGGCCAATAGGCCTTAACGGTCACCCGAGTAGCAAATAATCCATACACAAACTTATCGAGGAGTCTCATATATGCATTTAATTAGGTTTCATTCTGGAGTAGAAAAATTATAAATTTGTAATGACGATTTTTTAAACATTATATACATTAACACCCATATATCCATTTTAGCCCTGCCCTAGAGTCAAAACATATACTCCAGGGGACATGGAATTTTAAATTTTAGTAGAGGACTTCCTGGTAAACATAATTATGAAACCAGTTTTTCATACAGATGTGTGAGAATAGAGACGAAGGTTTTTAATCGTTATATGCATTAACACTATATTGCCATATTGCCCACTCCCCATGTACTGAACCCCTGACCCAGGGGCCATGAATTTCACAATTTCGGTAGAGGAGTTAGTGGACATCATAATCATGAATTTAGTTTTTAACAAATATATATGGGAGTAGAGAAGAAGATTTTCTAAGATTTAATACATTTTAACTATATGGTCATATTGGCCCAACCCTAGAGCCAGAACCCCTGACCCAGGGGCCATGAATTTCACAAATTTGGTAGAGGGCTTCACATCATAACCACGCAACCAGTTTTTTCCTCACATGTGTGGGAGTAGACAAGAAGATTTTTGAAAATTTGGCTTTTTTTTTGCATATTTGGTCCCACCTGTGCCCCCCCCCCCCCCCCCCCCCGGGGATGGTAGAGCCATGAATTTCACAATTTAGATTCCTCTTACCATAGAGATGCCTCACACCAAAAATGGTAACAATTAGCCTTGTAGTTTTTAATGGAAGTAAAAAATGTAAAATTGTTAACGCAAGACGGACGACGCACGACGACGGACGAAGACAGATAACAAAAGGTCACCTGAGATTTGAGCAATGAAAACGTGTTTCACACTTACGCATTCTACTGAAAATCCCTAATTAAACGCAAGGAATTAATATCCGCGTAAAATTGCGAGAAGCATCTCTCTCAGATATTAAAATCTCGTATCATTTTTTGAGAGTTGATCACTTAAATAAATTTTGACAATAGTTCCATATTGGCGATTTTATATTCTCGCGACTTAATACAAAACAGCGGGATCTCGGAATTGAAGGATTTGTGACACAATTTTGTTAATCTTTTATTTTCCTGTAAAACATGCTAATGGAGCTGATAAAAAAAGAGATAACCAAGCGGTCAGAATATGCATAATTCTGAACTGATAAAGAGGCTCTACGTCAGAGGTTCGTCCCAGTTATCAGCATCAGTTCTTTGTTTACAATTGAGATATAGAGGTTACACACGTTTTTAATGTATTAGGTCAACTGTGCTGCATTTGGTTGCAACAACAAGGCAGGAAAGGGTAGTGGACTTAGTTTTTTCCACTTTCCAAAAGATTCTAATTTGAGGAAGCAGTGGATTTATTACTGCAGAAGGAAGGATTTTACACCTGGAGATGGACATAGACTGTGCTCAGTACACTTTTCAAACAAGTGTTATGATCAGGATCCTGAGATGCTGAGTACTCTAGGCCTAGAGTACAGCTTTAGGAAACGTTTAAAACCTGATGCTGTGCCAGATATACCACTTTTGTTTGAAGAAGAACAAGGCAATTCAGAAAAACCTAGTAAAGTGCGAGGAGCATATGCAAAACGGCAGCGAGCAGAGGTAAGTTTTTTAAAGTAAAATTTACACTATAGAAAAATTTGTTTTTCTGTATTACAGTATTTATTCATATTCTTTATTATTATATTTCAAGTCTCTCAATATGCTTTTGGTAAGCATAGATGACAGTTAATATGTGCAACTGAAGCTTTGTTTTTAATACTGATACAGGTTCTAAATGAAGCTTTGAATGAAAGTTTGTCACTCCCATTTGATGATTCTTTGGAAAATATAAGTATCCCTGAAAACCTTTCCACAGAGCCCTCCAAAGAAACTAGAAACAAAAAAGTTCAGGTTGATCTCCACCCTCCTCAACGCACAAGGTCCAATCAGACAGACGAGCGAATAGTTTCATTGAAAGTAAAGCAGAGATCATTTGGCACTCAGACAGATGAAACAATAACCCAAGTTCAATCGATTTCATCATTGTCAAACCAAGTTATGGAAGATATTCCAAGTGATGAACTTGAAGATAATGATGAAGATTGAACTGAGGAAGAAGAGGAAGATTCAGACGAGCTTTATCTTCCAGATGACTCTGATCTTGAAGCTGATGATGACGAGGATGGTGAAGGGGAAGTTCAGACGGCGACTTACAAGTTAAGACAGGATACAGCACCCATGGATGAGAAGCAGTTCTTAGTCAGTGAAACTGCACTAGCTGAATTGTTGTCTGTATGTCGCTACTGTAGTGCAGAATGTACACCTGTTATCAAGTTTTTTAGAGGGACATTCATTTACACATCTTCAAAATGTTTAAATGGGCACGAATTTACTTGGAGTAGTCAACCATGCCACAACACTTTGCCTTGGTCCAATCTTTTCACAGCTACTGCCATACTGACTAGTGGCTGCAATGCTACCAAAGTATTGCAAGTATTTAAGAACATGAACCTGCAGATGTTCACTGCTAGGACATACAACAGACTACAGGCATATTATGTTGTACCTTCTGCGACGAAAACCTGGGATTTTGAACAGTCCCAGTTGTTAACAGAAATAAAGGATGGACCAAGCCAAGATGTTGTTGTAGGTGGAGATGCTAGGTGCGACTCACCCGGATACTCTGCTAAATATGGGACATATACAATCATGGATCTGGAAAGGAACAAAATTCTAGATTTTCAGCTTGTTCAGGTAAAACATTCAGATGGCATTTTACCAAAGTTATGCACATTTACTATCATTTTCATAGATGGAAACAATTTTCTTAAATATACTTTGTATCATATACTTTATGGGGTTTTTTTTTGCAGAGTAATGAAGTCAAAGGATCATCCCACATGGAACTTGCAGGTTTGAAAAGAGCTATGGGATTTTTAAAAGATCATGTGAACATCAAAACACTAGTCACTGATCGCCATTCCATGGTCAAAAAGTACATGAAAGACTGTCATGCAGAGAAAAATCATTACTTTGATGTCTGGCACATTGCAAAAGGTAATTCAGGTTAATGCATTTCTAAATATATTGAGATTTTCATTAAATTTCTATTTAAATAACCGGCTTCTACTTTTATACTTTACTAAGGTGTATCTAAGAAACTTGAAACAGCATCAAAAAAGGTCAGCGGTGAGCAAATACGACCTTGGATTAAGTCTATTGCTAACCATTGCCACTGGACAGCTTCATCAAGTGAAGATGATGGTGAACTGAAGCAAGCTAAGTGGGCATCTGTTGTCAACCACATTGCCAACAAACATGAAAACCACTCCAGGAAGTACCCTAGATGTGAGCATGCTCCAATCAATGATGAAAGACTATGGATTAAAGAAGGTAATGTTTTCAAAATCAGTTCGGTAAAATCAAATAATTTATACTTGTTGCATTCAAGATTTAACATAATTTTTTTTAACTTCAGGTTCGGTCCCCTACAAGCTGATGAAAGAAATCATTTTGAGCCCTTTCCTTGTAAAGGACATTGCCAAACTTTCACCTGCTCACCAAACCTACAGCCTTGAAGTGTTCCACTCCGTGGTGAATCACTATGCACCAAAGAGCACTCATTTCTACTACCCGGCCATGTATGCAAGGTATTCACCAAAATACATTAACATTGCATGATAATTCTATACAGTTGCAAATACAATGTATACCATGCATATTTTTTTTCTCTTAAGATTGAGTGTTGCAGCTCTGCATTTTAATGAAAATAGTGGAAGACAGCAGGCATCTTCCAAATCTGGTGAATTGCAGTATGGAATATCTTATCCGAAAGCAAAAAAGGGATTAGAGGCAGTCGTCAAACCAAAGAAAACACCTCCAACATTTAGTATGTAAATCAGTATTTACATGTACTTTTTAGAATACTATACATGTATTATAAATATCTATAAGTTTTGTTTATTGCATATTTTTTTCATTTTTTAGACTATGTGACAATAATTAAACAAGCTGTTCATGAACGGAGAAGTTCAGAGTGCCCATCATATAGATCAGCTGCACTGGATATTTCTGTCCTAAATGAAGATGTTCCAGTGCCACTCACTCAGAATTTTGAACATTTCGAGAAGGCAGCTTTAATTCGCAGGCATTCATCAAGATATGCAAGAAGATAAATTATGAACACTATAAAAAACTACATTATACAAACAAGATGAAATGTATAACTATTTATTAATGATAGGACTGATTGTGTGAGATGTGCCTTTTCTGTTTGCTTTTCATCTGGCATATCTAAAACCACAATATTGTTCTGATGGAAATGTCTCTCTTATTTTGGATACCACACATGCAGGTAATATTTTTCTGTTGCTTTTTCCTAAGAAGTGCCATATCCACCTGACAAACCGTCTATAGGCAAGATGTCTGTATACCCTGGAAACAAAAAACATTGAATGTAAGACATATAGAAACTGGGTGTTTTGGTGCACGATTTTTTAATGTCAATGTACATATATTTTCAAAAATTTATAAATTCACAGAACTTACTGGTGAGATGGTTGATTGTCATCGATTGGTCCCACATTTTGTAAATATTCATACATTGAAACGTGTAAAACATGTCGATTTAGACAATTGTCTGTAAATATTGGACTTTCTGTTATGCATTGGTGGGCCCCTGCCTCAACTTCTGCACTAATTGCTGCTATTTCCTGACAACAAATGCACTCTTGTTGAGTTGCCATGGAAATGCAAATGCCACATTCACACCTACAATTAGAAAATAAAATCCTGTTTTATATATTATGTGATTTTCTATAAATTGTTGTCATAATTATAATTTTCTATCTGGATTAAAACTGATGAAAATCAGAATAATTAACTTACCAATTAGTATTGACTTGTCTATCCTGAAAGTCCTCTACATCAGAACTATCATTGTCTGGTGTAGCACTTCTTGGAGTTTCACTAGTGTTAGCCAAAGGTTCAAACTGATACGGTCTAATGTTTTCAGCATCAGAAAGATCAACGTTTGGAATTTCATCTTCCAGTGTTTCCATTATTTTAAACTTGCTTGAATGATTTGTTGTGTGTTTGATAACAGAGAGGAGAGTGATGTTTGATAACAGTGGGGAGAGTGCTGGCGAACCTCTGACGTCATGGCCAGAGCTCATTAACGCTAGCTGCTGGACTCAGCAGGCTGCATTTATCTCTGTGTTATCAGTGAATGCAGTAAAACCTGACCAGTGTTACATTAATTACAGACAGAAACTGATTTATCAGAGATATTTATAGGATATATAAAGTTAATAAAAATTGTGTCACAAATCCTTTAAGTACTCGCGTAAAGTAAAGAATCTGCCACATTTTTATTTGCTACAGTACAAACCCCGCCATATTTTTATTAAACTAAAAAGTTACCAATAACTTGAATAGTGCTTACGTAATTTATGATTTCTAGTGTTTAACTTACTATAATTGAAAGTATGCTCACCATATTTGAGCGAAACATCTATCTGTCATCTTTATGAATTAAAAAATGACCCATGGCAAAAGACCGCTTTTAAAATTGTTATGTATGAATTCATGCGACAGGGGTCATATACTTGCCTTTTCGACGTACTCTTATTTTTTTTTTTTTTTTTTTTTTTGGAGCAGCGGTCCTTCCAAGTGATTGAATTAGACAGCATTAAGAAGGAGCGGCCGGACAGAAGAAAATACATCATAGGTTTGGTTATGTTTCGCTGTTTTATTTTCTGAAAATATTATTTAAAGGAAAACTATTTTTCAAAAAATGTGTAATTATCAGAAAAGAACAACTCAAACGGAAAACCCAAATAAAATCATAAAAAACTCTTGAGTCAATGAAAAAAATCAATGGATTGTGATCAGACTTTTTTTTCAAATACTTTGCAAAGCAGATGATATTAAAATTATTTTTTTATTTAAACATTATTTGCTTGATAGCTTGCAAGTCTTTCCAGATCATAAACCAAATAAGAATTTGCAATTTAATTTTTAAAAAATAACTTAATTAATGCATTTACCTTTATTGCTATGTAGAAAACTTTGACTGCCTGCGCATAGATCTGACAAAAGATGACACAAGCATAGGGACTGTGACCGGAAGACACGCAAAAAAAGAATTCAGCCCTTTACACAAACCGGAAGTGGTAATTATTGAAGGCATGGCGGAGAAAACGTTCAACATGGAAATGAAGTCTGTCATGCGCAAGCTCGGATACTCGGGTTTCCTGGAAAACGTGAGACACGGCAAAGGAACGGCCTTCTTTATAAGGAATGATAAATTAAAGAAAAAGAAATCGCTACCAGCAACAGTGTTCGCTTTTACATTACGTTATCCTTTAGTCTAAACAAAGAATCACCACTTATTGGACTCATATTGAATGATCAGAGAGATCTAGAGCTATACTTCTTGAAGGATCTATGTCCATGAAAAAGATCAGTTTTTAGTTTAGTACAAAGCTGTTATTTTGTAAACGAAAGTGTATTGATGTGTCTATTGTAAATGTATAGTTATGTATGTAGAAAGTAAATGTTATGACGATATTAAATGGAAGTTTTTAAGATTCAAATTATAACAAAAGATTTAGAAAATACTTCAATCAAAACCAATAATTAACATACTAAAATAAATAAAAATAAAAGGGTAAGCAATATTACACATAACTTATCAAAACAAACCCTGACTATTTATACAAAGAATCTATACGTATATGATACACATTTTGGAAACAAATATTTAAATAACATATAATAATTTAGATGGATGTATCAATCAAAATTATCTCTAAATTAAAAGGACATGATCACTTTTGATCAACCCCCCCCCCCTTTTTAATGTTTACTATGCTTTAGTAAAGGACTTCTAATAGTCGACCAAATTTTGAGTGTCATTTGTCGACTTATAAGCGAGATTAAGAGATTACAGTTCTTTGTTATGTAAACAAAGCTTAGATGAATTAATGTATTTGTTTACAATAAGAAAATCCCAGGTTTTAGCTTAAAATGAGTGTGGCGAACACTAGGAACTGTTTTTTTGTTGTTGATCAAAACCAACTAGCAAGATAAAAAAATCAGCTTGAAAAGGAACAACTTTTACTGGTATACTAAACTAATGTAAACAAAAGCATGGCACAAGCCTTGTTTACATAGCAAAGGATTGTGAGCTCTGTATCTTAGTTAAAACTCTTCGACTGACACTCAGATTTTGAGTGATCATTAGAAATGGATAGATAAAACATTGGAAACAATAAAAATAGACAATATTTTTGACCATGCCTCTTTAAATAATACAAATAACAATCATACCATGCTTACAAAAGAAAATAGTGTGTTTATGACCAATATGGGGTGTTTAAAGTAAAAAAAGGTACGGTAAAAAAACTCTCCAACAAATGGCGAATTATTCCATACGCATAAATAGCCGGTGAAGTTGATGCATTTGATGTGTCTTTCCCAGCTTTGCCAGAAAGACACGAGAGGTAGCGATCGTGGGATTGACAACAATGTAAACATGGAACTATGTACGATTGTGGGACTGACAACAATGTAAACATGGAACAATGTACGATTGTGGGATTGACAACAATGTAAACATGGAACAATGTACGATTGTGGGACTGACAACAATGTAAACATGGAACAATGTACGATTGTAGTTTTGACAACAATGTAAACTTGGAACAATGTAGGATTGACAACAATGTAAACATGGAACTATGTACGATTGTGAGATTGACAACAATGTAAACATGGAACAATGTACGATTGTGGGATTGACAACAATGTAAACTTAGAACAATGTACGATTGACAAAAAGTATTAACATGGAACAATGTACGATTGTGGGACTGACAACAATGTAAACATGGAACAATGTACGATTGTGGGACTGACAACAATGTAAACATGGAACAATGTACGATTGTGGGACTGACAACAATGTAAACATGGAACAATGTACGATTGTGGGATTGACAACAATGTAAACATGGAACAATGTACGATTGTGGGATTGACAACAATGTAAACATGGAACAATGTACGATTGTAGTATTGACAACAATGTAAACTTGGAACAATGTATGATTGACAACAATATGAACATGGAACAATGTACGATTGTAGTTTTGACAACAATCTAAACATTGAACAATGTACGATTGACAACAATGTAAACATAGAACAATGTATGATTCAGAACAAAATGAAATCGTGCAACATATTTAATTTTGTCCTACTGTAAATGGACCCCTTTTAATGAATACCAGCGCATTTAAAAATCTTAAAAGTAACCAGATTGAAAGGAGAGAAATGGAAACATCAAAGGGTTATATATATATATATATATATATATATATATATATATATATATATATATATATATATATATATATATATATATATATATATATATATGCATTATTCAAAATATTTATCTATAATAAAATTTCACTTATTATTTTGATTACATATACATGGCTTAAACAATTACTATCATTAACAAATTAAAGATATTAGTATTTAAACAAAACAAACTTCTTGAGGTAGTAGGTAGACAAATTGCAATATCTCACATTTAAGGTTCTGTGATCCTCAGCCTCACAGTATTTTATTTTCACCAAAAGTGTTACTTGTCTTCAAAGTTAATAAATGAAATGAAATAAAAAGAAATTAGTTGATGGTATCCATGCATTTTACAAAGTTATTGTCTATTTGTCCATGATGGATATAATGGAATAAATATATACCAGTTAAGATCAAATGAAAAGAAAACGTTGTACCAGTGCGTCGGTGGCTAGAACCCCATTACGAAAAAAAAAATCCGGATAATTCAGAGTTATCGACCATGGCTGAGGATCGGAGCTTTTCATAATCTTGAATAAAAAACTGTCGGTCAGTGTGACAAGCTTGCCATATGTAGGAAGTTAATTGTTACATGGATAAATCAATCAAGGAAATTAAACACGATTTGAATTTAATATTTTCAATTTGTTTTTTTTTATGTCCAAAACATTTAGCTTGAGCATTTGTAATGTAAATCTGACGGTAATGAATTAAGTTACAATCAAGATACATAGCATATCATTCTTTGTTATGTACACAGAACTCAAGTTTTCGCTTCCAAATTTCTTTTTAAAAATACATGAAATTAAATAAATCGTGATAAAATTAACTAATTTCTTGTCTTCATAAATAACTTTGCTGATTTGAATGAAACCTTCACATGTCACTCATGAAACAAGAACAAGGTTTGAGCTTTGTCTACATAACAATGAATTATGTTCTCCGTGTTTTGCTTGAAAATTGAAAAGAAAAAATCAAAATTTGTCCAAGAATTAAAAATGCTTAAGTTAATTATTAAATACATATAAAAAAAAATATAAAAGTTAACATGAAATTTTTTAGTTCAAATCGTGTGTAAGTCTCGTTTGAAAAAAAAAATAAAAATTGTACAATGCAATATTACACTACCCAGCGGTTTGTGTATTATTTCTTTTGCAATATACCCTAATGGGCCATCAATTAAAGCATGTAACATATTGTTTTTAAATTCATCCATACGTTGTGGATGAAAATGCGTAAAATACTTTTCATCAATCTGCTGCTTGTATAATATGACCTCTGACACATTTCCACTTGTTTTATGTCCTAGCCAATTTCCAGATTGAATTGACTGTATCCATTCATTAAGACTTTCTACGCCTTATTGTGGCCAATATTTTTTTTCATACCGGAAAACAATACTTCTCAATACAATCTATAATTAATATGTGTCAGCAGATTTTATCAACAAGTTATATGATCTTCGAACTATTATCTTCATACGATCGACTTGATTTTAATAATAGTTTATGATTCAAAAGAAAACTACAGAGAAACATTAAGAAATATACTTTTTCTGTACTCCATATTGAAATTTGACACAATTTAGATATTAAATTGTGAATTGAAAACTACAGTTTTAAAACTATGATTTTACCGTGAAATAAGTATATAATATATTCACCTAGTTTAAACGTTTGACCCTAAATGTATACATCGACCAATATACATGTAATTAAGAATTAAATAACCTAACAATCCCAATCTTTATAAAAAAAATATTCGATATAATTTTTAGACATTCTGCGATATTTCACCAATATAAAGAGAATGTTTTTTAAACGGTAAGAAAAAAAATAAATAACATCTAAACAATGCCCAAAAAACAAAAACAAAAATGAACCGAAAGCAAATGTTGAATTAAAAAAAACCAACCAAAATATTTATATACAAGCAATTTAAACATTATGCAAATAAACGTCCCCTAACACCGGCGTCATTTCGGAATATATATATATATATATATATATATATATATATATATATATATATATATATATATATATATATATATATATATATATATATATATAAATCCGTTTAAGACTTTATCTTTCAAAATGTCTAAAATATGCAAAAAAAGAAGTAAATATATACAGTGCAAAAAAAAAACTTAAATAGAATTAACAATGTCAGGTGTATTTTTAAACATTTCATAGCATTCGACTTGAAAGAAATCATGACTTTGATGCATTAATTGGTAGGGGGGGGGGGGTTATTATAAAAATAGCAGAACCTTCAAAGCATTGTTTAGAATCAGAGACTTTTCTTTTATTGTTTTTAAAATTATAATTTTCTCCTGTGATTTCAAGTAGCTCTACGTATACGCAGTTCTATAATATCAATTCTTAATATTACATGTGCGTATGTATATTCTTTCCTCTTTTCCGAACTCATATTCTGAGCTTCATAATTATCTCAGGCTGGTAAAATATTTCCATGAAAACAATATTTGTTTCTTTATCAGGAAAACAAATCCATATATTATCGATTATAACTGTTCCGTGTTGTGGTGTTTACAATTAAAAATAATATAGGTTATTCTGGAATGTTAATAGAGCGACGGAAATAGAGCTACGCAGAAAGCGCGGTATGTTTGTAAACAAACTACGTATAGTATGGATCTGTCGTCACGTCCTCATAGAGTCAGTGTGCGGTTAACCATGCAGGGAATAAGTCGTCTCACGAATATCCTACTGAGGGAAACGAAACTAGTAAAGTCACAGTCACCACGAAACATTCCTCAGGTACGATTAGGACTTTACCGTACATAGTTCAGGAAATAAATAAATATAAAAATAAAGTTTTCGTAATGTTCGAAATGCAGTTATTTCTTGCGAATATTTTCATTATGTCTTGTTTCGTTCCTGTGGGTTTTATAATTACTTCAATGCTAAATATAGTCATTTTATTCATATAGGCACTATTTTCATTCTGTTCAACTTGCGGCGAGAAAAGTACATATGCAGGGAAACGAAAAAAGTCAGGTACATTTGGCGCGCTTTTATAACACTATATGTAATTGCAATGTAGATTAAATAAAAACAATGAATCAGTTTGTCATATAGAAAACAATCTTAATTACCGGTAAAAAAAAATAATTGAAAAATGAAGTTTTCATTTTTATTTCGTATTTATTTTTGTCCAATTTTTTAAAATCAACTTTTACAATTATATGTATAAACTCTGAACGATACCGGTAATATAAAAACTTTTTTGTTTAGTGGAGAATCTAGACTGTGTAAAGGTGGATTTCTCCAAACAGAACTTTGAACAGCAGACATTATCAGACACCATCAGCTCACTGACCGAGGAGTTCCTCTACGACGTCAGCACCATCAAACCGGAAGTGATTCTGGCGGACCACATACAGGAGAGCCAGTACCTGATGCATACACGGGGAGCGTTGCGCTCTCTTGGCTATACCGGACATTTCAGCAGTCTGCAGGACGGGCGGGGGTTGGGGGTGTTTGTGAGAAAAGACATCGCAGATAATTTACCGATTGCCCCTGGGACAGTTTATCAGTCCTATCTAGCTACATCCTAAATATTATTTTCACAGCAATTTATTTACGGATTTATAATCTGTGTTGAGTAGTGTTACCCCGGTTTCTGCGTGGACATGTTGAACTGTACTCTCACTCTGAGAATAAATCACGTGTTTATAATCGGAGTTTGGGTTGGAGAGAGTGTTCGATCATTACACCATTAAAGTTACCGTGAAGTTATCCGTTGCTGATGAAGTGTATTGATGGTTTTAAATGTACCGGTGTTTATTAAATACCGTGTGATTAAGCTTGTGTGATAACTTTAGTTAATACTGTGGATTCTTAATAAAAAGCGAGGAATTAATACCTGCGTAAAATTGCAAATATTAACCCTCCCGACTTTTTTTTTAAAACTGGGTTTTATTTTTTAGACTTTTGAATTTTAGGAAATTATATTAGTAAAATGGTGCTTGCAACTTTATAACCTTGTGGTTTGATACAAAATAGTGGAATCGCGAAATTAAGTAATCCGTTATGTATGGAATTTATAGCATAAGGTGCTTCCTTGTATCAACGACAGGGATGTCTCTGGGTACAGCTAACACATTTATATTACACCTCGTTTGTGGTTTCTAATATTTGTACGTTGAAGTGTGATTGGATTACAATGAAGAAGACACATCTTAAAAGGATGTTATTGTTGTATTTCATGACCATGTTATTGTTGTATTTCATGACCACATTTCTTTGATATTTTTGTGGCAATTGGTAAAAACTCACTGAATAAAAAATAATAAAACTTTAAAATTCAATGAAAAACATTGTTTATTTCTCTTTCATAAAGGTAGATTTTTCATAACTATTTTTAATTCAGTATCATGTACACACAGCTGTGAATTATGATAGATATATTATCATAATCATAGATACAGTAGTATGTACATCTGATCTAATTTTTAGTGGTTTAAAACAATAAATAACCAAACTTGTAACAATGTTATTTGGACTTTTTCTCACTTTTTTCTCTTTTTCCAATATGCATTAACAATAATATTAACTAATCGTATAATGATCAAAACTTTCTGACTTTATTTTATCACGAAAACATACATGCATGCTAAGTTGCTAACTTGACACGTTTGTTAACCAATAGTTTGAGTTTTTCCTCTTGTTCTGCGTTCTCCTAACTCCTGTTTAAGATTTTCTGACATTCTTCCAATTTCTGAGTTACGTTGTCATACACATACCTGCCAAAACAATAAGATAAAATCAGAGAAAATTTATTGGAAAGATTGAGGCTATTTTAAATTCTTTTAAAAAGTTCAATACTGCCATGAGATAATCATCAACTTTTCGATCAAATATCTTTTTTATTGGTAGGTCAAAGAATCTGTTACCAGTTTTATAAAGAATACCCTCATAAATGTTTTTTTTTTATTTCTCAGACTTACAAAGAAGTTCTCAAATGGGTGTCTCAATACTTAATCCTCTGATCAGAGATCAATTATATAAACATTAGTTAATTACCGTCTTTCTTCATCTTCTGGTGGATCTAAAATTTTGAAGTGTGTTTCTATTGCAACAAGACATTCATGTAGACCTGAGGAACTTGATTTACCTACAATAGGAATACACAATACTTGTAACTCTACAGAAATAATGTGTTAGAAATAAATACAAGACTGAAAATGGCCTTATTTTTAATACTAGTGAAATTCATGGTAACTGTAGGTAATAGTACTTTAGACTAGAAAGTTGTATAATATATGGAAATATATCAAGTTTACTCTTAAAACAATTCCTTTTTAGTTTGCATCTAATCTAAAGGCAACACGCCCTCGCCTCACAGCTTGTTGCAAGTCATTTAGCGTGCAAGACAAAATTGGATTACCACTGACTTTTTATACGTAGTCAAAAACAGGCGCTGGAGCCATAAAACAAGCTCACAATTGATCTCAGAGTTATTTTAACAAACATGATATAAAAACCTACTCATGGCCTGAATAACCAAGACATATTCAAACTTGATCGTATGTCCCATTATTACAAAAGGAGATATATATAGCAGGAAAGTGTAACTGAGATCAAAAGTGTGCTCATTCAAGTTTTCTGGCCCTGGAACCTGAATTTCATTTTTCTTACATTTGGCGATTGTGGCAACAAGGTGAATACAGCCGTGTAGACAGTTAAGATCTGGGGCGGGACAACTCTTGATCCTGTACTCCAACTCTTCCAGGAAATTACTGCAGACAAAGAGATTACTGAATGTAGATCAGGTCAAATTGTGGTAAAAAGGACACTGATACAATAGAATGTATCTAATAGAAGAAAAAACCCAGAGATTAATACTGTATCAGGATCATGTAAAATTGAGGTCAGCTTGGACAGTGATACAGATTACACATGCATCCATATAAAGGTATATTGGCAATTTTCCATTAGTTTTCATGCAAGATTTATGTAATTTCATAATGGTACATTTCTCAGCCATGGCTTTTGAAAAAAAAATATGTTTAAGACAAGATTGACTAGTTTTTTTAGTGACTTTGTTTTACAGTTAAAAGTGTTTTTAAATGACTATAACTGTAGTTTTTACCATAATATTTTGGGTTTTTTGCTGATGACCCCGGTGAGGAGAGAGGATACAGGGGGCAGGCTGTCTAGGCTCTCTGTCACTCCCTCCAAAACGTCCTGTTAAAACATGTACAAAAATAAAAAATTTAACTGTTAGAAGTTTATAGCAAACATTAATCTTACTTTTAAGATATATAGAGAATTGCACAGAGATATATGTTCATAATATGCTTCTTTCTTTTTTTTTACAATTTTTCCAACAAATATTAACCTTACTGAGTAATTACTCTGAGATTTTGGCAAAAACAAATTTTAAGCACAATTAAAATCAGCTTGTATATGAATGATATTTATCAATATTGATTAATACGTAAATAATATTAAGTATTTTTCTTCATTATGTAATCATCAAAATGTCAAGATCAGGTACATTGTACATTGTACTATCAATCAAAAACCTTTGTAAACTATATTTGGGAACAGTATTATATTCATGAAGAATTAGCCTTTGACCTTGACCTGACCTTGACACTGGCCTGGGTCATCTCGTCCATGACAGTGGTGATGAGGGCGGCCGTGAGGCTCTGCTTCAGTGTCTGCTGCCCCCCTCTGTTGTATACAGAGGTCAGGATCTCTGTGACCGGGCCCTTGATATTTGCACCAATCTACAAACAGTAAACACAATAATGTATTTACTTTTTTCATTTAACTGGTGGTTTATTTCAAGGCGGGGTAAAAAGTTACCCCGGGTTATTTTCTCTACCTAAATAATCAAAAAAAGATTTCTGATTTACAGTGATTTTAATGCAGAAAATCACAATATTAAAAAATTTGGATTTTTTTTCTTGCTAAGGTATTTGTAATGAATTTATTTTCAACATTTTGAAGACTCAAAATGTACAGATTTTAAACAATATCTCTGACTGGGCTGCTAATTTACAAATATTGACTAATCTTAAAAAGTTTCTTTAACTAAAAGGCCAAAGTTTACATCAAACAATGATGAATTTCCTTATGTATTGTCTTTGGTACAAATATACATGAACACATCAACTCTCAGGGACTTGTTTCCGATCCTACAGAGGAGTTCTATACATCTAATTTGTTACCGCTTTCTCTGTGTCTGTGGTCTGTTGAGACTTCCTCTGAGCTGACACTAGGACGTCGGTGACGAGATCTACAACCACCGAGCTCTGCTCACCGCTGTCCTCCTCCAGACTCACGACAAACTCAGTCACATGGTACAAACAGGAAGTGATGTCAGACAACAGGAGGAACTTCTCATCTAAACAAAGAAATCTTTCATCTATAGAAGTAACCAAAATTGGGTAAAAAATTCTGTATATTAGTGAATGCTTTATTCTTTGAAACTTTCATGTGAAACACATCTTTGGTGTACAAGAACTTAAAGAATAAAAAGAAATTGAATTGTGCTTAAATGTAATGACGTGTACAATTGGTCTAAGATATAAAAATTTAAAACATAGCAATTAAAATCATACCTGCATTTAGAGCATTTCTACAGAAGTTGGAAAGTTTCAACACAAATTCTGGAGTTCCCAGTCCCACCAACAAACAGTTACTGCACACCTGTAGAAAGCTCTGAAGACAAAATAAAATAAAATGCTAAGTAAAAAAAACCCCTCTTTGCCTCGGTGTCACAACCATACTTGATGGACTTGAACAACCAACCTTTAAGACCTGTCCACACAAGTCGTGTTTTGTTGCGGATGAAGTAACGGAGCGCTTCCTCTGACCTTTGCCCTCTTCCTCCACCCCGCCGGAGTTGATGTGAGGTAGAACTTTGTTCTCGGCCCACTCTATCACCGATACCAGGGCCGACAGACCATCAAAGTCCTCCTGTCAAACAAAACATATCAGTCTCTTTGGCAATACTGTATACTTCTGTTAATTTGTGCCTGAATGACCTTACTATCCTTTCTCCATGTTAACAAATCTTGTAAATTCTGTTTTGTCTGTTGTCATTTATTTCAAAGGATTTAATCTTCCATGATGAAATAAATTCTGATTTCTTGTATTAAACAATTAGTGTACAGTACTTTTGTTCATACCTGTGCTTGATCCTGCAGAAGCAGTGTGAGTCTACAGTACATCACAAAATACTGAGTCAGGAGATCGTCGTTCAGAGAGTCACCGGTCTGGTTCAATCTATTCCCCATATGAAGCTGGAACAAATGAAAGCTGACATGTTGTAATAAGATAAACAACTCAAAGTATCTCACTCATCTCAGATGAACAAAAACATCACATAAAATTTTAAATCAAATATTGACCCAGATAAAGACTTTTCAAATTCTATCACAAAACACTTTCCCCTCACCATGGACTCCTGTAGCTGTTCTTGTATCTGGATCAGTTCCCGGGGGTGATGGGATAGAACCGCCGCCCGACACACTGGGTGGGTGATCAGGTAGGTCAGATAGCGGGCGGCCAGAAGCGGTCCATACTGGTTCTCCTGCTCCGCGAACGTCACCGACTTCCTTTTGTCCTTACCCTTCTGTTATAAAAGGACTACATTTTAAATCAGCAAGGAAACTGACCTTCCTTATGAAAAGGTGATCCCTAAATTTTGCATCTGGATACAAAATTTGAAAATGATCACTGCTTCATTGATCATGTTGATGCAGGCAAAACCCTTTTATCAGCCTTCAAACTTTTTATAATCAATCTTGGAAAAACACTCAAAACTTTAGAGCAACATGAACTAAGCATATCAAATTTGACTGTGTATTCATTAGATTATTCATTGATTATTGGCAGAAAGTAGCTTCCACTAAATCAAGTGCATCCAGAACTAAGCCAAAATGATGAAAATTCAATTTCTTACAAATATTGTACATGCCAAATATAATACGTTTACAGTATCAATGAAGAAACAAATTACATAATCCAACTGACAAAAACATTCCTTTATTTCTGACCAAAAAAAACCCAAATCAAAACAAATTGAAGTTGTCACAGGTGCAGGGCCTGACAAATACATTTTTTAAACACTTGCCCTTGGGCAAGGGGCTAGGCAAAATTCACTTGCCCTACCTCAATATCTACTAGCCCTACCAAATACTTTATTATGATTGAAATTAAACAATACACATACCGTACAATGTTTTTGCCCTTTATTTTAAATTTCTCCTCTTTAAATACTCTTTATGATATATATATGGTTTTGATTTAACATCTCTTCCTCTTGGCTTTCTCAAGAATGTGTTGAAAAATCAACACTTTACATATTGATATTTCAATTGGATTTGTTGTAAAGGTAGAAAACATTTTATTAACAGTTTTGGGTGTTTTGATAATTTCTTTTACCTTAAGTGAATGTCCGAGATAATAAATGACAAGCGCAAAGGTGTTCACAACCGTGGTTTCAATAAGGCCACAGATGTGTTAAAAATAAAGGTGAAATGAATCATCAGTGTGTTGTTTAGTTTAAACTAATTATATCTAATCATATTAAGCCTGATATTTTAATTTTTAAAAAGCTTTAGGCTATGATAATGATTAGCAAGTGATTACATGCACATATCTATTTAAAGCATCAGTTATGGCGGCGTACATGGAGACAGTGAAGTTGAACATAGAATAAACAGCTAAAATTTATGTTAAATTGCCATTTTATAAGTATTTATCTATTAACAGATTATAATCAAAACAGTTTTTGCAATTAAAAGCTCTAACAAAGATTAAATCAATTTTAAACATTGCGATAAACTAACACAAGAACAGTACGTAGTACAGCATGAAGAACAGCAGTGAGAAGTTAATTTAATGATCATGATAACCTGTGCTGTACCAAGAAAAAAAAATGTCAAAAGCCTATCGTGGTGTATAATCTAAGCACCATTAGATTGTAAAGAATTTAAAAAAAAAAAAAAGCATATTATTTTCAACAAAATATGGTACTTTCATTTTCAGTACACATGCAAAAGTTAAAAAGTCACTTGCCCACAGGCAAGTCTCTACCAAATTTTTACTTGGCCAATAGGAAAAATCACTTGCCCCAGGCGTCTGGCAATCGGATTTGTCAGCCCCAACAGGTGACAATCGTTAACCTTGCAGTACTTTTTCCATCCCTGTGATTTATAGAGCTATTTACCTTGGCTGTGCTCTCTTTCTTTCCACCCCTGAAGCCGGCTGAGATCCACTCCTGTAGAAGCTCCAGGAGATCAGCCATCTTGTTCCACTTACACTTGGCCTCCAGCAGACAGCCGTAGTGAGACTCCTCTGTCTCTGTCGTCATCTTCTTCAGCTTGGACAGACAGCTGCGGCTGTAAACAACAGGCTTTGAATCAACATTCACATACTCATCTGATAGTTGAGTTATTGAAACAAATCCTTGAGCCTGACTTACTAAATTTTCACTCCCCATCATTGTAAAAATTTCTGGATCCACGTGATTGTTACTTTTTTAAAATAAAAGTAATTTTACATCTTTGAGATAGTATGCATGCACCATATATTTTAAAATCCAAGCTTGTACTTTATTGAAAAAATACATCCATGTGATCATAGATGTGTCTCATGGAGGAAAAAAACAAATATGTCTTGGTTAATATTAAAGAAAAATATTTTAGGAAATTACTTCTACTTTCAAGTAGACTCTGTTTCATCAGAATGAAAGTACTAGCACCCCAGTTTTCAGAAAAAACCAAGTCTTTGGTCCAACGCTACAGCTACTTGTTTTCTTGGATGCGCCTTAGGAAATAACTGCTGTCTATGTGGACAGTAAGCTTGTTATTGTCTTCATGGTCAGTGAAAAGGTGTACCACATGTATATTTACCTGAGTACAGGAACAGAACTTGATGGAAGGTGTCCAGCCAACAGAATAACTGCCAATGAAATCTCAGGATCCTGTAAAATCCAAATGAAATCTCAGGATCATGTAACATCAAAATTTACGAAAATAACAATCAATAAGATCTCCTGTAACATTCATATCAAGGGGTAAGTCATAACAAAAGTGTCAATAGTATATTATTTTTTCATAAAGTTTTGGCTTAGTTTGTGTAAAAAAAACCACTTTTCCACAAATTATATAGTTGAAGTCTACTATGTTACAATATATAAATAGTGCCTGTTTGGGAGGGTAACAATTGAAATTGACACCCCGAGAAAACCATTGTCAACCTACGCGAAGCGGAGGTTGACAATGGTTTTCGAGGGGTGTCAATTTCAACTGTTATTCTCCCAAACAGGCACTATTTATTTTGTTATACTGAATGTCTTAATTTTTAAGAAAATTTTACTGCTTTTATATAGGAATAACCTGAATTCTACAGCGAACCGTACGCGCATAATTTCCGCGCATGTAACATTTTTTAATGTTACCCGTTGCTAAGTGCGTTGCTAGCGCTGAGGGTAATAGAAAATATTATTAACTGCGTCTTAACCAATCAGATTTCAGTATTTAACATGAAAGTATAACAATAGTAATTAACATTTTGTTGTGAATTTTTCAAAATGAAGTGAGCCACTTTTCTCTGTGTAAGTCATCCCTATCTCTTCCATTTCATGTCTTCCCTGATCCTATACTTACCTCAAATGTTTTTAACATCTCTGGCACAGCCAGGCAAAACTTCTGCTGAAGATCTTGCTCAGTTTTCTTATGTCTTGTCTTTATGGGGAAAAGAAAATACAAAATCATGCATTTCTAAAAAAAAAAAATACCTCTTATAAAGAAAGTTACAATAACTTCATTTGAAATTGAGCCATTTCCCATAGCAAATTAAAAAAATCATAGTGCTGTGCTTCATGTATATTTTGAGTTTATTGGCTCAGGACACTAACAAATAATTTGTTCTCCATAGCGTTACCTCCTGAAGTTTTGTGGAGATGTTGTACCACATGATCACCAGGATCTCTATGAAGCCCTTCATCACCGCCGTATTGTGAACCGTCAGATCTTCCTCCTGGAAGCAGATATCATCTCTTGTTACCTTGTGAACTTTTTAATTTATTTATTTATTAATCTTTATCTATTAATCTTTAATCCTGCACAACTGACTTGATGTTATTGTTATTGACTCAATAAACCTCTTTGGAGTTCTGAGCATCACTCAATGAGTTAACTGACCTCTTAGGTTTTCCATGTATCACTCAGTGAGTCATCTAACCTCTTCACTATTCTGAGAATCACTCAGTGAGTTTTCTCATTTCTTTACTATTCTGAGTATCACTCAGTGAGTTTTCTTATTTCTCTACTATTCTGAGAATCACTCATTGAGTTTTCTCATTTCTTCACTGTTCTGAGTATCATTCAATGTAATATCTCACCCATTCACTGTTCAATCTAATTAAAATTAGATGTTAGATCCGCTCGCTTACTTGCTACACAAAGAGTAGTAAGTAATCTAACATCTAATTTTAATTAGATTGTTCACTGTTCTGAGTATCACTCAGTGAGTTATCTCACCCCTTCACTGTTCTGAGTATCACTTAATAAGACTGTTCTGAGTAACACTCAGTGACTCAGTAACATCTCACCTCATCACTGTTTTGAGTATCACTCAGCGAGTTATCTTGGGACTCCTGTCTTATCCTTTCGTCTCTGATACACTCCAAGATCTTCCTACACAGAGTTATCATGTAGTCGGCTGTATACAACAAAGATAAGTCAATAGAGGAGTAAATCAAATAGTTAACAAATTTGACCATATATAAAACGGAGATGACTTGTTAAAACTATAAACTGTCAAACAGCTTTTGAAAAAGCTCGCCAGTTCCCTTTTATACAAGTAGTTAATTAACAGCAAGAACATAGCAGCCAAGGCAGCTTCCCTTGAATTTCACAGCCATTCACCTGTTTGTTGGAGATCCATAAAGTGCTGGGCATTACGGAAGAAGACGCGGGCCGCCCCAGGGTTAGTCTGTATGAGGGCCACACAGCGGGGGATCTGCTCCTGTTCACTCTTGTCCAGGGGGAGAAAGCTGGGGAAGAGGAGGGTCATCAGGCGCCGCACCACTGGGGCAGTGTCCACTTCCAGGCGGGCTAACAGGTGCTCCACTGGAACCACCTCCCAGAACTGTCAAAATTAATGAACTGCCATGATTGGGCAAACTCCCCTTTCAAAGTAATCCAAGTCAATATTTCTGGAACTGATCACGTCACAAAAATAATGAATTATATAGTTCTTCGATGTAATGACTTCTAGTAATAAGTGCAGTTATACCTTGATAGCTCTGACCCCTTTGACCTTCAGGAGGAGGTTTACCATGGCGACTCGAACCTTCTCTGAGGTGTCGTGGATGTGGCTCTGTAGCTGTGGGAGGATGGGCCTCAGCATCAGGTGACAGAGGTGATTGTCTACCAGGGTGATCAGGCCCTGTAAAAGGGGGAGACAACTTTAATAACATTAACTATATCAACTTATGAAAGACTGTAAAAATGTATTTTGTTTGTTAATAATTCATAATGAGACCTACATTGTGTATGACATATCAAAGGAAAATACATCTTTGTTGATATTAAACTTAACCACAAGTATCAAAAGACCCTGTAAAACATATCTAGCTCACTAATAAATTACAGAGACCGACAGTACATTGTATGTTTAACATATCAATTAATGAGACACCTTTGATGACATTTACTTAAGTAACTAGATAATACATTTGTAAACTGTGCTGGGCTAGGTGATAACGCAGAACTCAATAATGTATATAATATGTATGATGAGGAAACCTTAAAAGTACAAAAAACCCTGAAATAGTAAGAGAATCCATGGATCATTACATGAAAAGAACACAATAACAGCTCTCTATTTACGTTTTGTCTACATTTACATATATTGACCCCTGACCTTGACAACACTCTCTCTGACGTCCGCTGACGACGAATCAAACGCCAGGTCCTGGATCACCTTGGTGATGATGTTTTTGATGGTGACGGAGGGCATCAGCTCCCAGAAGAGGCTCATGATTCGGAACACCCCCAGCACGGCCTGACTCCTGACCCCGGGGACGGGGTCCTCCAACAGCATCTGTAACATCCTATACATGTAACCTTCTAATAATGGTAACATAATGTAACATCCTATACATGTAACCTTCTATTAATGGTAAGATTATGTAACATCCTATTCATGTAACCTTCTGATAATGACAATCTGTAATGATGGTAACATTGGAGGGATGGTTTGTCATAATGCATATTTATCATTAAAATGAAATACATAATTCAAGAAGAAAATCTTTGAGGTATAAAGCATTATCACAAAAGTAAGTTTTATTATGAATACAAATTATTTTTACTGTAAGTAGAGATACACACCATTGCTTGGGTATTTACTACTGTACATCTTTCTAATGTACATGTATACTATAGATTCCTTATTTTATGGGAGTACTTAATATCGCGATTCAACTGGTTTGCATCAAATCACATGAATATAAATTCGCGAACATCGAAGTGTTTGCATAATTTCGTTTAGTTTACATAAGATTGAAAATTAAAAGCGAGATTAATAAATCTGCAAGATGTGCTTCTCGTGATTTTATGCGGATATTAATTCCTCGTGTTTAATTAGGAATTTACTGATTTCTCAGTCAGTGGGAATTCAAATTCACGTCCGCAGCCACATGTATTTTAACTTATATACACGTTTTTCCTTATGAACATCACTCAGTCATAAGTCAGTCATCAGTCATAAGATTTTATTCTGTACCAGTTTGTCATATTAGTAATTCCTTTAGAAAAGCAATAAAGAAACCTTTGTAAATGTACATGTAGCTGCATTAAATCAATCCCTTCTCAGTTTCTTCTATCCCCTGTTAGCCCTTACCAGTAGGAGGTCAAACTGTTTCTGGAGCAGAGTGTCCTTCTCCTCCGTGTTGAAATCTGGGTCAAGGAGAGGGAAGGCGTCCACTAGTACCCAGGTTGCATTACCTCGCACGTCGGGGTTAGCCACCTACAAAAGAGCGGAAAATGTTTAACAGAGAACCACTCAAGTTGTACAAGCCAGATTTCTTTTTTGGTTTACTCGGCTTCTAATCTCTTTTTAAAAATTTATTAAATTTTGATTTCCTCCGTTTTGTTCTTAATATTTCTTTTTTTTAATGGAGGAAGGGATGCAGGATTATATTTTTACATAAAATTTCTATCCAAAGTAAAAAGTTGTGTGTTTATGTGTATATTATTATTATGCATTTATTTACTTTTTGTGTTAGAAAAAGAAACATTTACAGAAGTGCCTAGTGATTGCTAAATAAGTCACGGCTGTATACAAACCTTTAGAGACCTCCAGAGAAATGGCTCATACAGATAAAACATGGCAGTGATTGCTAAATAAGTCACGGCTGTATACAAACCTTTAGAGACCTCCAGAGAAATGGCTCATACAGATAAAACATGGCAGTGATTGCTAAATAAGTCACGGCTGTATACAAACCTTTAGAGACCTCCAGAGAAATGGCTCATACAGATAAAACATGGCAGTGATTGCTCAGTAAGTCACGGCTGTATACAAACCTTCAGGGACCTCCAGAGAAATGGCTCGTACAGATTTAACAACATGGCGTCCACTCCACTTTTCTTCTTCTGCTGATGGAAGTATGTCAAAACCTGCAGTACATGAAATACTCACTATAGAAAAATCTTGCAGGGATGGAATTTGGCTGTAGTTGAATTTTGAAACAGGTGAGCATAGATTTGTATCACTGCATTTCTGACCATACCTATTTGCATACATATATGCATGATATTTAGTTATGTACTTGAATCTGTGACAACTTTTTCTAAAAACACAATAGAATAGAACATCAATACTCAATAGAATGCACAGTCAAAAGTAATACCTTTACTTGTACTTACCTGTCTGAGGGCAGGGGCCAGAGACTTCTGGGCGTGTACTCTGTGTACTTACTCGTACCTACCTGTCTGAGGGCCGGGGCCAGAGACTTCTGGGCGTGTACTGCGTGGTTCATCAGGTCCTGAATACAGTCAGTCTCTAGCTTCTGTTGATGTAAGAAAAAAACTATTTCAATTAATAAATAGATAAAACATTATCAAACCACTTACACCCCATATAATGTATTCTCAATTAAAACAAATACTAAAATATAAATCAGTAGTGTTTCTTACCAGTTTGTATCAATATGTATCATGGTAAAATATCATATGTATTGTACAATACTACTGGAATACTGGTGTGCGACCAGTTCTCACCAGTACATCATTGTGACGTCATTTTATCAACACATAAAATTATATACGAAAAAAGATATCACAATGCACTGGCAAGAAATGGTACTCGGCGAGAACTGGTCGCACGTCAGTACTGTATACAGGGAAATATTCGCCCCCGTTTTATTTTCGTCCCTTTCGCCTCATTTTCAGCAGGCAAATTGAAGACTGGGCAAATACCAATGTTCCAAGTGATCTCTCTAGTACACAATCTTGTCTGGGCGAATTTAAGATGAGGCGAAAGTGCAGAAGGGCAAAAATAACACGGGGCGAAAATAACTCTGTATAATGTAATGAATTTAAGGTCCTAGTGAAGGCCAAAGTCGTAAAATAATCACACAATTAAATTTTCTTCACTTCTACATAAATTGTATATTTGCATGTTGATTTATAAATATATTCTCAAAAGTTTACTGTGACAAAAAGCAGAAGGAAAATTGACACCAGACAAAATAAACACTTTAAATGCTTCGGTAATTCATGCAAAAACAAACAGGTTATAGTTTTCTAACCTGCATCACACCATGAGGCGGGATCAACCATGAACCAGGCCTAACCAGGATCTAATTTACTCCTAGAAACCTCCCTACCTCCGATGCAGGGTTGTTTCTCTTACAACCTCCCTTCCACTGATGCAGGGTTGTTTCTCTTACAACCTCCCTACCTCCGATGCAGGGTTGTTACTCTTACCTCAGTGAGGTTGGATCCTATGGACCAGGCTCGAAAATACACCTCACCAAATCTCTCCAACCACGAGCTACAATGAACACCACAAAATTAAATTACAATAAAACACACGCACATATGGTGAAATAAATCCATCAATCAACTTGAATCCGGATGCATTTCTATCCAGATTTTACTTCAGTGCAGTAGAAATTTCCTTGTCCAGGAAAGTTGTGTGAATATATGATTTTTACCTCAAGATTTTTCTCCAAATTCCAACTGTAGGGAATATTTTTAAAAAACAAAAATCCATATCATCATGCAAGGATCTCCTATTACAAGTTGTTTTTTTGGGTTTTTTTTTTTATCAGGGAGCAGAGATAAAATGCCTTTATGGAGATTTTTACCTAATTAATGTAAATATGTAATTTTACACAGATTTTTACCTTGATGATGTAAGGATGTGATTTTATGCAGATTTTTACCTGGGTGCTGTGGGGATGTGTTTACCTGGATGACATGGGGATGTGTTTACCTGGATGTTGTGGGGATGTGTTTACCTGGGTGCCGTGGGGATGTGTATACCTGGGTGCTGTGTTTACCTGGGTGCCGTGGGGATGTGTTTACCTGGGTGCTGTGGGGATGTGTTTACCTGGGTGCCGTGGGGATGTGTATACCTGGGTGTTGTGTTTACCTGGGTGATGTGGGGATGTGTTTACCTGGGTGCTGTGGGGATGTGTTTACTTGGGTGCCGTGGGGATGTGTATACCTGGGTGCTGTGTTTACCTGGGTGCCGTGGGGATGTGTTTACCTGGGTGCTGTGGGGATGTGTTTACCTGGGTGCCGTGGGGATGTGTATACCTGGGTGTTGTGTTTACCTGGGTGCTGTGGGGATGTGTTTACCTGGGTGCCGTGGGGATGTGTATACCTGGGTGCTGTGTTTACCTGGGTGATGTGGGGATGTGTTTACCTGGGTGCTGTGTTTACCTGGGTGATGTGGGGATGTGTTTACCTGGGTGATGTGGGGATGTGTTTACCTGGGTGCCGTGGGGATGTGTATACCTGGGTGCTGTGTTTACCTGGGTGATGTGGGGATGTGTATACCTGGGTGCTGTGTTTACCTGGGTGATGTGGGGATGTGTTTACCTGGGTGATGTGGGGATGTGTTTACCTGGGTGCCGTGGGGATGTGTATACCTGGGTGCTGTGTTTACCTGGGTGCCGTGGGGATGTGTATACCTGGGTGCTGTGTTTACCTGGGTGATGTGGGGATGTGTTTACCTGGGTGCCGTGGGGATGTGTATACCTGGGTGTTGTGTTTACCTGGGTGATGTTGGGATGTGTTTACCTGGGTGATGTGGGAATGTGTTTACCTGGGTGCTGTGGGGATGTGTTTACCTGGGTGCTGTGTTTACCTGGGTGATGTGGGGATGTGTTTACCTGGGTGATGTGGGGATGTGTTTACCTGGGTGCTGTGGGGATGTGTTTACCTGGGTGCTGTGGGGATGTGTTTACCTGGGTGCTGTGGGGATGTGTTTACCTGGGTGCCGTGGGGATGTGTTTACCTAGGTGACGTGGGGATGTGTTTACCTGGGTGCCGTGGGGATGTGATTCTTGATACACTTGTGAAGACAACCAGTCAAGGTACCATCCAGTGTCATAATGAAGCCCAGAAATCGACGACCCTGTAACAGTCGAAAGGACTTGTCATCATTTTACATGTTAAAAGGAACAAAGCAGACTTAATATACATCATTGTGTACCATTGAAGCACATTTATGATAACAGAGTGCCAACCTCCTCTGTTCCCAAATAGTTGTTATTGACAACAGTCTGCTGCAGAAGATAAAAAAACAGGGAACTACTTTCATTGGTCATGTCCACCAACTCCAGAGCTGAGTGAAGTGCCCACACTCTCTTGACACTGTTTGCATTCTGCCAGAAAAAAACAACCTGTTTGTTTAGCAATTAAAACATTGGGCATTTCAGAAAAAAATACTGCAAAATTTAACTTACAAGTTAAACCTGTAAAAAAAAAAAAAATCAACAAACCAACAAGCATACACAAAATTTGCCTCACATTAGTCCAATTTGTCAGAAAATATGGCCAAACAAATATCATCGATAAATAAAAGCAGGGAAGGGATGATCCACCGATGCATCACGGTATTTATTTTGATGATATTTGGATTGATACATTAACCATTAATACAACGATACCTTAGCGAACTTTTTTTTATTTTCCAAAAATATCCGAGCTTCATACATGTATATCAGCTATTTTTAGTCTGCGCGCTTAATATGAGAGTACAAAAATGGCGGAAAACCTTGTAAAGTTAGTTGTCAAAACTGTTAAGAAGCTAAATCTGGAGTGTGGAAAACTTTCGGATTACTTGTCTATGAAAAAGTAGTGAAAACAAGACTAAAGTAATTTGTAAATTGTGTAAGGCTCATTTTAAATATAATGAAATCACTTTGGACATGCTGTAATACATTGACTATTCAATAAATTTTAAGCACTTATTCATGTTTTCATCAAGTTGCAATGTATTGTGTTATGTATCGTATCGCATCTCGTATCGTAATATGTACCGAATTGGCTAAGTAAAGTATCGTCCCAGCCCTAAATAAAAGAAAGCATTTTTCAAAAAAGTTTTAATCATAAATTCAAAATGAGATAGTAAATCTTCACAGAATGCAATTATTTATGACGACTCATTTTCAGACACCACAAACAGACCGACAGACATTAGACTTGCCCCCTTGGCGGACAGAATCCCCTGTTAAAGGCAGACATTAGACTTACCCCCCTTGTGGATAGACTCCTCTGTAACAGGTAGATGAGGGTGTTAGTGACCAGGTCAAACCGACCATTCAGTCCCAGCCTCCACCACTCCTCAAACAGTGAGGACATGCTGTTCCTCAGTCGGTCCGCTGAGTCAGGCATGTGTAGGAGGAGCTCTGAGGACAAAGGACAAATAAACTTAGGACAATTCATATATATATATATTTATATATAGACTTAACATCTTTTATAATACAGAGAGAGAGAGAGAGAGAGAGAGAGAGAGAAATTGTACACAGGGCAAACATACAATAATGCACATAATTGTGATTCATTCCTGATAATTAAATCCTATCTCTACAAAAAAACTAACAGTTGCCCATCCCTCAATAAAATGATATTCAGATGACATATGTAATTAACTGAATGAGTAAAATTATACTTTAAGTCGTTTAATCCATGGTGCAAAAACATCATGATTTCTCAAAAAGTACAAATTGTAATGGTTTAAATTAGAACTGCAAGAAAATGAAAAATCAGTATATTTGAAATTAAATTTATTTGAAATTGTGTATTCACAATGGGTTAATTTGGCTGATAGGAATCAAGGCTGTGTAACTGTTGTTTGATCAGATAGACTCAATAAAATTACAAGTAATTGAGTCAATTTTATTTCCCCACTCACCATGTAGGACACAGGCCGTAGACATGAGGTCGGGTGTTATGTGTGGGGAGGGCTGTCTGATTGTTGTCTGTGCCAGCATCACAAAACACTCCATTGTCTCCAGGACCGCCCGCATCTCCTAAAAGGAAAAGATGACCCAATCAACCAGAATAATAAGGCCAAACAAAAAAATATGTTTGTTTACTGTTACATGCTGAAAAAAAATAGGGTCGGTAGGTAGGATTATTTTTTTATTTTATTATTATTTTTTTTTTTTTACACAACTTCAGAAACGTCACATACATGAACTTTTTGAGACAACTCGAATATATCCCTTTCTAAGTGACAAATTTTTACGAAAATTGGCATAAACATGGAGGAATCCCAAACAAATAATTAAACAGTAATAATAAGTAATATTGAAAGTTAATTAAATATTTTGTTTACGACGGTAGAAAAACGGGGTACCTGGCGCAGGCATAATCTCGGAGACTAAAAAAATTGAACATCCCATTTCAAAGTGTCCGTAGAATTACAGTTAATGATAAAAGAAATCAAATTAAATATGTTCATGTTAAATATGTTTTGCTATATTTTGCAACTAACTGTTGATTACGTTTAACTAATTTTCGAGGTGAAATATGGATATGGTACAAACATATTTACCAAGAAATAGAAAATATGACAACGACATTACATTGAATTTTGACCTCAAGACGGCACATCGAATATACATCAAACTTGTGGAAATCTCAGAAGAAGACCTTTAAGGCCACGCAATTCCTTAAACCAAAACTATACGATAACCAGGGATACAGAGCTTCAGTTCATCATATTTTTTTCACTGATTGTTTGACTAGAATTAAGACAAATAGACTAAATATCCAGTACTGTTTACACACTAACTGTTGTCAACAGTTCTAAAATAAAAACAAAATGACTGCAGGAGACATTCACAGTAATTTGATTTTAGGGTAAACAGAACTCAAAATAAAAATCAAGAATGAGAGAAAATGTAAATGATGACATCTTGAAATCAAAACAAAAGATGAGAAATAAAAAATGATTCTTATTTCCGGTCGTTTGTAAGGTGTTAAAACACAGGAGCAATGAGAAGCGTTAAAATGACGTTGCGAAAAGTTTGCGGTTGTGTTGGATCACCGGACGCAGGCACGTTGATCCACTTACCAAAAATGATCTACTGTGGAATCATTAATTTTCGTGGTGGCTCAATTTTCGTGGAATTCGTGGGTACCTCTCGTCCACGAATTAACATTATCCACGAATTACTTAATTAGATTTATTAAGTCAATTTCCTTTTTAGATATAATATAAAACACAAAATTACGTCCCCACGAACATGTAAAATTAAGACAATCCACGAAAATTAGCCCCTACGAATTTAAACGATTCCACAGTATTCATGCCATGGAAAAGAAACTTTTTACATTGATAAACTTTATTCTGGTTTACATTTTGGTGAAATTTCAAAGGTTTATCTCTTTTCCTAAAAGAATAAGAGTAAATGTCTCAATAATTTCCGAACAACCCTCGCAAACTGATAAAACAAAACTGTTTTGCAATTGTGTCATGCTTACTTTTGCTTGCCACATGCACCCCTGTGAATGTTATTGTCATTTAAATTTTAGACCACGTGGTTTTATTTGACCCTTTCAGTTTCGTAGTAAAAATCGTGCCTTGTATTTATAGTCTATTTTATAGAATCTAGGTACTTGTAATCAAATATAAAATCTAGAGGTTTATTGATTTTAAACTTTATCTTCATTAATTGGTGGATAAAATGTGTTCTAGAAATAAATAAGACAATACAAAAAAATAGTTTATGTCTGCTGTTGCAAAAATTAACATGCTTAGTAGAGATCTCCCCTGGGGATTAATTTTCGATTTGCGCCTGACCTAGTAATAGTATCAATAGAGCAACAGACTATATATTTTTATTCAGAATGTTCCTTGAAAATGGCTCGATATGCTAAGTTTTTATACAAAACAGACACCCATTATTTTTTTAAAAAAACATGATATTGCACATCACAAGCATCAAACATGGCCATGATAGAGATGTGCAAAAATGGATTTAAAATGATTTTTGAGGATAATTTTAGGGAAATAAATTCAAGAAATTGATAAGATAACACCACGGATGTCTGGTGTATAATATCGGTTGGATATCGAAATAAAGAAAATCTAGAAAACTTGTTGCCATCCTGTCGCTTCGCTTGCTACGCTCACGAAGCTCACTGGTAGGATTTTGCCAGTTTCTCATTTATTTTCAAGAAATTGATAAAATCGCCGACTCCTGTGGTCAAAACTATCCTGCCTCCATGTTGTTTGCCTCGTACTTCAAAATCGGGAACCTTTTTATTTCCCCCATGTTATCGATCGAAAACCTGGATAAATGTCATGTTATTCGGCAATGCCGATATTAACTGCATTTGCTTTATGTGAGCGCATTCTTCAAATTGCAGAGAACATGTGGACGTAGATATTGTCACCATGTTTTTTTTTTTCACTTTCGATTTCGATTTCAAACGCTTGACCGATTAAGATGAATATAAAAGTTAAACGTACCCACGTGTGACTTCCGGATTTCTAACGATGGATAAAAACAATTAGGGTCGGCGATTAAATAATTACACACACATAGATAAATAGGTACCATATTTTTCCGACGATTAGTCAATTTTCCTCTGAAGCAGAGCACTCGACTTATCGTCTTGTTCGACTTGTCGTAGGCTTGAGGTCAGAATTTTTTTTAAATAGCATTTAAAATCTTGGTTTTAATCATCTTGAGTCGGCTGTGTGATTGAAAATTACATTGTTGAATTCAATGTTCATCTTTAATTATTATCATTATCACTCATCTGTTTACACTAGAATACATATTAATAACATTTATTAAACAATGGTGCATTGTCTTTAATCAATTAAAAGTTTTACCGTGATTCCATATATCACTATAGTGGGAAGCTAATATTGCGCAGTAAAATCGAAACCAAACTTGAATGGAAAAAAATATTGCAGTAGGTCCGGGGAATGTTTTAAATTTTTATTATTTTATTAGTAAAGAGTTGTTAGTGGAAAGTATAAATAAGAAATATTTTATGGTCAAAATCAATCTTAGAATACGTAATCGGCAATTATCAACTCTATTGTTTATACGGTAGGCTGAACCCGGTTGTGCTAATAATCTTGCTAAGGCTGACATCTATACGGCAATTTCACTCCCTGTGTATATAAAGAGTACCGTTATAAGAGTGATTATAGTTCATTGATTAATTATTGTACAATTCTTTGATTATTGTTAAATAAAAAATTTAGAAAATGTATGTATGTCGTATCAATCGTCATTTTCAAGTCGTACAAATGATCGATCTATTTCTAACAGTGTCTATGTAAAACAATAGCGTGTAACTGCATTACTGGATACAAAGTAAAAAGTTTCATCAAATCATAGTAATTGCTAAGCTTTCTGCACTTGAGTACCCCCTTTGAAGTCCAACACGAGACAGGTGCATGCCTCTGACACTGGAAATTGTTAAACAAACATTGACCACGCGCCAAGTCAACAGGTGGCTGGCTACGTAATGGCGAATACACTGGCGGTGGTCAGAGTGGGTGATTATTTTAATACATGGGAATAAAATATTTCTGTCAAAGTAAGTTTAGTTTTGCACATCACGCGATATCGGGAATTGTATACAATGCCAGCGACTTTGTAGATGTTGCCGGTATTTGAAAATATGCAGCATAAGTAGAAAGTATAATTGTTTAAATGTTAATCATTAATAATAATTAGTAGCAATACCGGGGACATTGTGGCATTATACACTGATAATGTTACTGCAGTTTTATTCTCCATATCGAAGTGATAAGATCGACGTGTCGTCTGAATCGATGTATCGTAGGATTTTGTTAAAATTTTGGCTAAAAATGAGCAATTCGACTAGTCGTCTGCATCCACGATTCGTCGGGAAAATATGGGTACATAAAAAAATCAAATCAACGCTAGCTTGTTGAAAAATCACATTCCACCAAATATCGTACACGCTAAATATAGTACGTTTACAGTATCAAATCAAAATCAATTTATCAATTGAAAACTTAATATTGATTTATTTAACTTGAAACTTGGAAGGCCATCAAGGCTTCCTATGACATAAGTGAAAGAAAACATGGTGATGCAATCTTACATGATTGATATCAACAATATCAGTGACTAAAACTAAAAGCAGACATGAATTCATTAAAGCATTTGGTCGCCATATTAGTTTTGATCACTTCCTCAACTGATACTGGGGTATATATACCAGTTGAGAAAGTTACAGTCAGTTGCTTTCGAATCAAGGCATTAAGATTGCAAGGATTTCTAAAGGCATTAACTACACATTGTAGACTTTGTAGTAATATGCTTAAATAGGGAAATAAAAGAAAATACAATCAATAAGGAATAAAAGGATATATTGTTTGGAAGAATTTCCATGGTATCTGCATTATCCTACACAGATAGTGCTGTCTTACTTTGCATGCACATCAGACATGTGTCATTTAACCCACAACAAAAATCCTTACTCCTTTTCCTGAAGTCCATGCTGTTACCGCACCAACAAATACAATTTATGGTTTGCGCATATAACAACAAAATGACACAGGGAAATGATTTTTGAAATATGTGTGCCTTGATTTCAGTTTGTTTTTACCTCTTTCAATAGATATTTCTGACAAGTGTGCACAGCAATTTGTTTTTTTTTAAAATGCATTCCTAGAAATAAAAAAAATAATAAGGACATAGTCTGAAATAAAAAGGAAATAATGCGTATTATCTATGAATTCATGTCTGCTTTGAATACTTATCTTAGTATACAAGTCCCTGTCTGTGATAAAATAGAACCATTACATCAGTGATAATGTAAACAGCAGCTGCTGATATTAACATAATTATACGATAATGTCCCTGCCAAAGTAGAGTCATTGCTGTTCAATGCATAATAAAAATGCAACCCACCCCCATCTCCAAATTTTAATACACACCCCTTCCATTTGGTCATCTTTGGCCAGGTCAAGGGTCAGGAGGGTGGTGGCACACATTTGATTGACACCCGCCCACAGCTCCTCCATCTGCTTCTTAGTGAAGCCATCAAATATGTCCGTCAGGTTCTTCTTGTGCTAAAATTATACACAAGTCTGGAATAAACTCATTTAAGTATCTGCTATTTTGTTTTGTAAATTGATTGAAAATTCTGAATTTTATATGCATTATTCGATAAATTTGTTCTAAAACCGAAGGTTTTGATGTATTGAAAAAATTCTACCTCCTCTACACATGTAAACATGCTACATGTAATTCATGTATATACAAAATGAAATACATGAGCATTTATATATAGAGGAAGTAGAATTTTTTTATATTTGGCTTATTGAGCAACTGATTGATAAAAATTCAGGTGCCTGACTGGAATCACAAGGACTTATTTGTGTTTAAAAAAAAATGATTTAATCTGTGTACCTCAAAGAAAAACAACACTTTAATGACGCTTTTATTTCACTTAAGCCCCTGTGGTGAATGATTCATATAAAAATTTTAATCGCCATGATCACAAAACATTTCAGCAGTATTGAATTTCCATTCTGTGTAGTGTATTTCAAATCTATTATATCCTCTTACTAAATCAGTTGTACACAAATTGCTAATCCTACTAGTTATTATCATATTTACCAGGAACGTATACATGTATATATAGAATGCTGGAGAAAAAGTACCCAGGAGAAAACGTACCCAATTTATAGGGTAGGTTTTCTCCAAAAGAAAACGTACCCTATGAAAATAATAAATAATGTTTTTCATAGATATTCTTAAATGAAAGAAAATAAAATATACAATGAACATTTGTATCATTTGTTGCTGTTGTTTTTAAATGCATAGTCATCATGGTCACTTACTTAAATTAAGACGATAATTTGTAACATATCATACACGAACATGGCCTGATCAGTTTAATTAGTCGACAATTAATCCACCATTAATGAAACCGTTAAATTATTAGTTTTTATTGCAATCTCATTTGAAGAACTAAATGATGAGTATCTCAAGAACTGAAGTCGATATCGCGGGGTTTTTTTTCTCCATTTATCTATAATACAAGGTTGCTTAATATAACCAAGTCCAAGTCTTTTAAATATTTGTTTGATTTGTATATATGGAAACTACTACGAGATGTAACATTGAACAGTCAATTTGCTTTCGACGCCACTGACAATGTGTGGAGGGTGAATATTTCTACCTCCTGCACGGGAAGGCAATACATAATATTACATAATAATAACTGCTCAGGTATTTAATTGATTATCACTATAATTAAAATCAGGGGATCTCGCATAGAGAAACTCAAATCGGTAAGGATATTATGCAAAATAGTATATAAAAATATTAAAAACTATTAAGTAGTATAATTATGATTTTCATAGGGTACGTTTTCCGGGTACGTTTTCTCCTGGAGAAAACGTACCCTAGAAATTGGGTACGTTTTCTCCTGGGTACGTTTTTTCCTGATACCTATATATATACGTCCCTGATTTTACACTGGCGTCGGAAGCAAATTGAAAGTGGGGGGGCTAGACTAATCCTCAGAAATATTGAGAAAAAAGTAATTCCCAAAATCATGGAAATCCTAATCCGTGGGGGGGGGGGGGGGGGGGGTATACCTATACTTCAAATAAAAAAAGAAATTACTTCCCCAAATTTTTTTCCCCGAAATCATGAAATTCCTAATCCGTAGGGGGGGGGGGGGGGGGGGGGGGGGGGGGGGGGCTAGTATGCTTCTGAATCCAACTTTTCAATCTTTCAAGGTAAATTTAGATACAATAATCTTTCCTGCGAGAAAAAGTGGGGGGGCTGAACTCTCTATCATACTGTTTCTACTGGTAAGGTATAAATTTGCAAAAAAAAGTGGGGGGGGCTAAGCCCCCCCTAGCCCCCCCGGTTCCGACGCCTATGTTTTACGAAGAGCGAAAGGAAACACTCCCGAGTGACTTCAAACTTTTATCCAAATTAGCAATGCCTGAATGGCGGCATGCAAAGTGAAACAAGCCTGAATTATTTGAACTTACGTGTGAAACGAAAACCAACAGTTCTTTGGAAGCATTCTTCGAAGAAATGTTGAGCAATTCTTCTCTCCTTTCCATATTGGTATTTACAGTGCACTGAATATTTTTTTTTTTTAAAATTACGCGCCAATATTGTTCGGCACATCCGGTTGACTACCGAGCCCGAACTGATAGCCAGATGTCTAATTTAGAGAGATATAAATGTACACGTACGTCTAAAATAATTAGATTGTTTTATTGGAATATTAAAAACAATGTTGAATATATATTATAAATGAACGTTTTAAACGATCTGTGATTTTTATAAATTAGGCGGCAATTTATAGTCTTTTTTGTAAAGTTTTCTGGTGATAATTAATGAATTACTGCATACTGAGAAATGTTGCTGCATTTTTCTGCACAAGCCACCAGACACGTAGCATCGTTTTGGGACAACTCCATTTTATTTCAATTTTTTGTTTGTAAATTTCAGAAAGATTTTCGCTGCGCAAAAAAGTGAGGGGGGGGGGGGGGGGTTTCCCGTTTAAATGCTATCTAAAATTGGCATAATACTTCAGTCATCAATTATTTGTCTTTTTCCTCTTAATATTCTATATTCATATAAAGGCGCTTTTTTACTGACACAATAACTCTCCAGGTTAAATGTTTAGTTGAATTTATCTATTTTAAAAATCCATTTTAAAGTGCAATTTAAAAATAACATGTGAGGATTTCTTACTTGACCCTCTCGAATTTCAAAAAAGTGCCGGTTACTAGGGGTGTACATAAACGTTACTTGGCTACATTCGAGTGTTTGACTGTGTTTGCTAAGAATAAATCATATCCAAAACAAAAATGTTGGAAATTGGATTGATTTTCCTTAGAACGCTACAATTAACATTGTCGGTTATTATGGAGATCCGGACTCTTAAATTCATTAACTTAATGAGTACACAGAGGAGTTGATTAGAAGCAACTCCCAAATGCTGCATAAAAATACTTACCGTTTTGGACTGAGCACAATCTCAACAAACGTTGTCTTTTAATATATAATTTTAATGTTAGTTCTAACGTCAAAAACTGTCGCATATCTACATACCGTTGCAAATCGGTTTTTGATGAGCAGCGTTCGAAATAGCTGCAGATCTGTAGCTCTCTGGTTGAAAAAATTCGGATAGACAAACCAGAGAGCTACAGTTCCAAGCGTTGTAAAAACCTCCGATTTACGCCGCCGTTTTTGTGTCGCTCGCTTCGGGAATTATATCCGACTTTAAAAGCATTCAACCGCCTAAAAAATTGGATTTATTAATTAAACATATAGTTTACCCTAACTCTGCTAACTTTGCTTTCCTTTCAATGGTTCACAACGGCCATCCTTCGCCTTGGAATGTCATCGTTTTAAAAAACTCGCCTTATGACAACCATGTTTACCTAGTAGCGAGATCTCGGGTGCGTCGATTTACCCAAATGGACCCAAATGGCGATTAAAGTGGAAAACAATTATAATAAAATCCTTGATACTAATATTATCACTTGTTTTAGTTATTTCATGGGGTTGTTAGCCGTTATTAAGAAAAATAAAGACCCAAATGGCGATTCAAGCGGAAAACAATTATAATAAAATCCTCATAATTTAGGGAAATTTGGAAAAATAAAAGCCGAAGGTCCAAAACAATAATTAAAATTATTTCAGTATATCTTTAAAAATTGTTTTTGAAAAATAAAGATGAGCATTTTATCTCGATTTGTAAAAGTATATAATGTATGTAATTACATGTATATTCAAATAATATAAATATATATATTATATAAAAATAAAACAACTTTTTAAAATAATTTTAATTATTGTTATGGACCTTCGGCTTTTATTTTTCCAAATTTCCCTAAATTATTAGGATTTTATTATAATTGTTTTCCGCTTGAATTTGGGTCCATTTGGGTAAATCGACGCACCCGAGATCTCGCTACTAGGTAAACATGGTTGTCATAAGGCGAGTTTTTTAAAACGATGACATTCCAAGGCGAAGGATGGCCGTTGTGAACCATTGAAAGGAAAGCAAAGTTAGCAGAGTTAGGGTAAACTATATGTTTAATTAATAAATCCAATTTTTTAGGCGGTTGAATGCTTTTAAAGTCGGATATAATTCCCGAAGCGAGCGACACAAAAACGGCGGCGTAAATCGGAGGTTCTTACAACGCTTGGAACTGTAGCTCTCTGGTTTGTCTATCCGAATTTTTTCAACCAGAGAGCTACAGATCTGCAGCTACGTTCGAAAACGTGTGCAATGCAGTTTTACACCCAATGTCAATATATATTTATTACAAGTTACAGACCTTTAATTTTTGACATTCTGCAAAATAAAAATAAAAAACACTGAAAAAATCACTGAGCTATACGTACGTTTCACTGTTTATCGCATTGCCGTGCACATAGATATATATGCAAATGTGTTTTTCAATTATCAAATTACAAATCTAAACAACTTTCAGAAAAAGTGTTTTCAATTCATTAAATCAAAATCAATGTAAATCTTAATATATCTGTTGATTACTGAAACTGGAGTTGCATGCTTTTTAAATACTTAGGTATTTCATGCACCGGTTGATATTTAATCGTGTGTACGTGTTAACTTTAGCTTGATTGGATTTGTTTTTCATCGCAGGTCTGATTAATTTCACAGACATTTTAATATCAAATAAATGTAAGACACATAAGTTTACTGGTGACTATCAGTCGATACTGCAAAGTTGACATAGCACATGACATTTCTAAAATGTATTCCGTATCCCGTATGCAAAATTATTACAATTAATACGTTAGAATGTTTAACTTTCGATCATTTTTATCATAATTTATTTTGAAAATAGGAGTAATTCCATTAAAAGATAAAATTGTGTCTTTGGGTTTTCCAAGTCAGATTATTAAAAGAAGAACAATCATTTAAATTTTGATTCAAAAGAAAAATAATTTTTTTCCTTCAATGGCTTCTTAAGGGTGGATTCTGCTCATTCACGAAAAAAAACCTACATTAAACTTTTTAAATGCTTATGATTTCTTAAAAGTACATTTCCTAAGGAAAAAATTGAAAACAAGAAAAGTGTATGTTAGTATTCATTTAAGAGAGATCTGACCCCTTTAACATAGACCAAAGTGGTGCATGGAAATTCTCATAGAAAGTGCAATTTGACCAGAAATTCCCTAGAATTAAGAAAATAAAGGGAGATTTCAACCTCTTTAAGTTTTGTTTACTTAAAAACATCTCAAGATTTCATTTTTAGACACAATTTAGACTATGAAGTAATTTTTTTGATAAGTTATGCCCAAAAATGTATGTTGCTCAATTAAGTAAAATTGGAGCATCATTTTCGTTGCAAATATGATAAATAAACCAAAGATAGACGGGTTTCTACAATTTAACTTTTTATGAAAATATTAGTACACTTTCTCTACATATTATTGATCCAAATGAAGGCATAAAAAGTAGGGGTTAGTGTGCATATAAGAAAAAATATTGTTGGTTATATTTTCACCCCCTATTTCAGTTGAAACATTTTATGGAAATAAAATAAGCCATATTTGGAGAAAAACATGAAGTTTTATTCACCAAAAATTTAAAATTGGTGAAATTATCTTTAACAGCAATTGTAATTATGTAAAGAAAAGATTTTAATGAACAAACAGTAGACTTACAACCAATTAAACTTAAAACAAATAAGACAAAGAGGTGTATTTAGTACTTATAGACAATCTTCTGGATGCGACCTTGTCAAAAAGATATATATGCTTACCTTTGTTACCTGAGGTTTCGTACCAGAATTGCCCGAAAGGTCTTCCAAAATTGTATATATTATGTTGTGACCCCGACGCAGATGTACAAAGTTTAATTCAGGTTAAAAACAACCTTTCATTTTCGAGTTAATTTTTATTCCAAAGTTTGTGGAAGTGGAAGTTAACATATAAAAATAGCCTTTTCCAAGTTACCGGTCTTATCTTTTCAAATGTGCATTTAACAAAACTGTCGAGACAAAAACATAATTTTTCTAGTACGCTTGTCCTTTAATAATTTTCAATATAAAGTTTAAAAACTATTACATATGAAACATTATGGACAGGTAATAATTTTTAAATTTAGATTGAAAATTAGTAAATTACATGGTTAAAGAATTCACACAAAGCATGAAAAATGCAAAGTAAAATACTTGTATCATCCTGTTTAACTACTACTAAAGTAATAGTCCGACCTTTGAATGTTGTGACGGGTTGCCTGACTGTGCAATGTTTTAAAATGACCAGCGCTTATTTCCAAAACACGAACCATATATATCATATCTCATGATTAGAATAAATGTAACACCACACATCATACTTTTTCATGAACATTATCTGAAAACCCCTTTTTTAGAGACTGTAAAACGTACACTGTTGGAAGAAAGTTAACATTTCGATTTAGAACAGTTAAGATTGTTACATAAAGAATCAAAACACTCTTTTTTCAAACACATGGGGTAAACATTATGTTCTTTCCTTATATATATTCGTACACATAACGTTTAATATTAAAGGCAAATTTCTATAAAACATGTATGCAAATGTAACAATAAGTACACTGAAGCTCGATATCACGAGATACTATTAAAATCTTTTGTGTATATTGTTCAATATTACCACCAAATATCTGAATTATTCCAAAACCTTAGTAGACTTGTACTCTTATCAGCCTATATAGAATCAACAAATCCATACCTGTATTGAGAGTATGAGTTGATGGCAAACTTTGGTGTAAGAACGATTTTGTTGTGGAGGATTCCATATTTACGTCAGAAGTTATGGATTTACTTTCCGAGGGCATTGTTCCAAGAGTTGTAACTGTCATGATATAATAACATAATTAAAAGGTATGCATTATATTTGGAAAACGATGTGATCAAAATTGCGAATCAAAATTGATAAAGACAAAAAGAATTAATTATAAGTATAATTATCCTTTTCAGATTCTTCACGCTATATGCTTATGAGTCTTTTATTCATGGAATTTTATATATAACATAGATAATATTTTATTGTTTATATCGTTGGTTATCTTATAAGTTCTTTCTAATTTATAACCGTGAATGTTTTAGACCTGACACCAAATGATGTAGATGTATTGTTTGTTTACAAAAGCCATAAAATATGAAAGTAAATTGGACAAAACACAATAAATTTATTGCTGATAATATGCATTTGCATATTGCATTTTACGAGTCATTGAAATTAAAGTATCAAATAGTTAATGTCATAGCGAATTATATAGATAATACAACAGAAAAACAACCATAGAAATTCATTTTAACTTCGATTCTAAAATTCTCTGTTGTGTAGTATTAGTAAAAAGCTCTAAAAGTTTCGACGTTAGCCTTAAAGATATTTGGGTATAAAATTTAACCGCCTGATAATTCCCCTTTATCAAAAAATTAGCATTTACATTTAGCTACAAAGATATGCTTTATAGATGAGTTTTCTAAAACGCGACCCATAAGTATCATACATTGTTTCTCATAATTAGAATAAATGTAACACCAAACATCATACTTTTTCAGGAACATTATCTAAAAACCCCCTTTTAGTGACTGTAAAACGTACACTGTTGGAAGAAAGTTAAAATTTCGATTCAGAACAGTCAAGTGTTAAAGATTGTTACATAAAGAATCAAAACATTCTTAAATTTTCGAACATTTGTGGTAAACATTTTTTTCTTTCCTTATAAATATTCGTACACAGAACGTTTTATATTAGAGGCAATTAATTTTCTATAATACATTTATGTAATTGCAACAATAAGTAGCTCGATATCACGAGATATTATCTCAAATTTTTGGTGTATTTTGTTCTATATTTTACCACCAAAGGTGTGAATTGTTCCAAAATCTTTGTAGACTTGTATTCGTATCAGTCTATGTAGAATCAACAAATCCGTACCTGTATTCAGAGTATGAGTTGATGGCAAACTTTGGTGTAAGAACGATTTTGTTGTGGAGGATTCTATATTTACGACATAAGTTATGGATTTACTTTCCGAGGGCATTGGTCCAAGAGTTGTTACTGTCATGATATAATAACATAGTTATAAGGTACATGTATCATATTTGGAAACAGATTCAATGAAAATTGCAAATCAAATTTGATGAAGATAATAATGAAGTTGTTATCATTATATCCTTTTCATATTTTTCACAACAGGATTTTTTTTTCAGGAATTCTCATATCTAGATTTGATAATATTTTTTTGTTTATATTGTTGGTAATTTTATTAATAAGTGCTTATTAAATTGTAACTTGATCATTTAGATCTGATACCAAATGATATCTCGTGTTCACGGTGTATTGTTTGTTTTCGGCAGCTATAAAATATGATAGAAAATCGGACAAAACACAATAAATTTATTGCTGATGATATGCAATTGCATATTGCATTTTACGAGTCATTGAAATTAAAGTATCAAATAGTTAATATCATAGCGAATTATATCGATAATACAACAGAAAAGCAAACATAGAAATTCATTTTAACTTCGATTCTAAAATTCTCAGTTGTGTGGTATTAGTAAAAAGCTTTAAAAATTTCGACGTTAGCCTTAAAAATATTTGGATATAAAATTTAACCGCCTGATAATTCCTCTTTATCAAAAATAAGCATTTACATTTAGCTATAAAGGTAAGCTTTAAAGATGAGTTTCTAAAGCGCGACCCATAAGTATCATACATTGTTTCTCATGATTCGAATAAATGTAACATCACACATCATACTTTTTCAGAAACATTATCTAAAAACCCCCTTTTAGTGACTGTAAAACGTACACTGTTGGAAGAGAGTTGAAATTTCGATTCAGAACAGTCAAGTGTTAAAGTTTGTTACATAAAGAATCAAAACATTCTTAAATTTTCGAACATTTGTGGTAAACATTTTTTCTTTCCTTATAAATATTCGTACACAGAACGTTTTATATTAGATGCAATTAAATTTCTGTAATACATTTATGCAATTGCAACAATAAGTAGCTCGATATCACGAGATATTATCTCAAATTTTTGGTGTATATTGTTCTATATTTTAACACTAAAGGTGTGAATTGTTCCAAAATCTTTGTAGACTTGTATTCGTATCAGCCTATGTAGAATCAATAAATCCGTACCTGTATTCAGAGTATGAGTTGATGGCAAACTTTGGTGTAAGAACGATTTTGTTGTGGAGGATTCAATATTTTCGGCAGAAGTTATGGTTTTACTTTCCGAGGCCATTGTTCCAAGAGTTGTAACTGTCATGATAAATAACATAGTTATAAGGTACATGTATCATATTTGGAAACAGATTCAATGAAAATTGCAAATCAAATTTGATGAAGATAATAATGAAGTTGTTATCATTATATCCTTTTCATATTCTTCACAACAGGAATTTTTTTTCCGGAATTCTCATATTTAACCTTGATAATATTTTTTTGTTTTCAGCGGCCATAAAATATGATAGAAAATCGGACAAAACACAATAAATTTATTGCTGATGATATGCAATTGCATATTGCATTTTACGAGTCATTGAAATTGAAGTATCAAATAGTTAATATCATAGCGAATTATATAGATAATACAACAGAAAAGCAAACATAGAAATTCATTTTAACTACGATTCTAAAAGTCTCAGTTGCGTGGTATTAGTAAAAAGCTCTAAATGTTTCGACGTTAGCCTTAAAGATATTTGGGTATAAAATTTAACCGCCTGATAATTCCCCTTTATCAACAACTAGATTTTGACCCGTGCGTGCACGGGTTGGCATAGCATATGATATCGGACATTTACGAAAGAGATATATCGACACACCGTATTGTTGACATTCTGTTAATTTTACTACACTCTGCTTAGAATAATCTAACTGTGTCTCGGAAAAGGTCATCACCACAGTTAAAATGCCTCTCATAGACCCGTATTCTAGCAAAACATTGCAGAATCGCTCCAAACCGATTTTGGAGAAAATTAATGAAGCTACATTGAAAATAACAGTCAAATTATTCACTACAAAGCATTTTGAGGCTGTAAATACATTTTATTTCAAAATTTAATTAATATGTATAAGAAATTTAACACTTTTTCACCAAAGTTTTTTACTCGTTTCGAATTTACACATCATGTTGACATTAGGAACTCTCGGGATTTTTTTTATAATAAATGCACTGAGTTATCTCCCGTATTTCCTTTGATGAACAGAATGTATGACAAATTGCCAATAAAAATTTACACGTCTTTGTAATATCGTTTCTGAGTTTATCCATGCAAATGTGACATTGTGGAAACATAAACCAAAGAGCCTCTCATGATTTGGCGTGAATGTAATGCGCATGCGTAAGATTGTAAAATCCAAAAAATGCAGATGGTTTCCGGATTTTTAAAAGGAATTTTCGTTGATCATTAATTAGCGAAGCCTGATTGAGAAAAAATAAAATCAAATTGGTAACCTTTAAGTACCAATGATGTTTAAAATATATAAAATAAAAGACAGTACTCTTCCGATTTCTCGGTATTAAAGCTCAATAATTCGAGTCTATTATTTAATATAGTAGTATAGATTAGCAATAACATTTAGCTATAAAGATATGCTTTACAGATGAGTTTCTAAAACGCGCCCCATAAGAATCATATCTCATGATTAGAATAAATATAACACCACACATCATACTTTTTCAGGAACATTATCTGAAAACCCCTTTTTAGACACTGTAAAACGTACACTGTTGGAAGAGAGTTAAAATTTCGATTCAGAACAGTCAAGTGTTAAAGATTGTTACATAAAGAATCAAAACATTCTTAAATTTTCGAACATTTGTGGTAAACATTTTTTTCTTTCCTTATAAATATTCGTACATAGAACGTTTTATATCAGAGGCAATCAAATTTCTATAAAATAGTTTTGCAATTGCAACAATAAGTAGCTCGATATCACAAGATATTATCTAAAAGTTTTGTGTATTTTGTTCTATATTTTACCACCAAAGGTGTGAATTGTTCCAAAATCTTTGTAGACTTGTATATGTATCAGTCTATGTAGAATCAACAAATCCGTACCTGTATTCAGAGTATGAGTTGATGGCAAACTTTGGTGTAAGAACGATTTTGTTGTGGAGGATTCAATATTTTTGGCAGAAGTTATGGTTTTACTTTCCGAGGCCATTGGTTCAAGAGTTGTAACTGTCATGATATAATAACATAGTTATAAGGTATGCATTATATTTGGAAACAGATTCAATGAAAATTGCAAATCAAATTTGATGAAGATAATAATGAAGTTGTTATCATCATATTCTTTTCATATTCTTCACAACAGGAATTTTTTTTCAGGAATTCTCATATTTAACCTAGATAATATTTTTTTGTTTATATAGTTGGTTATTTTATTAATAAGTAATACTGATACCAAATCATATCGAGTATTCACGATGTATTGTTTGTTTTCAGTGGCCATAAAATATGACAAAAAATCTTTTAATCATTTAATTCATTGCTGATAATATGCAACTGCATACATGTATTGCATTTTACGAGTTATTCATATCAAAATATCAGATAATTAATATCACAACGAATCATATCGATAATAAAACAATAGATCAACTATAGAACTTAATTTTAACTACGATCGAAAAGTCTGAAGTGCATGGTAAGAAGAAAATTATAAAAAAAATTGACGTTCGCCTTCAAGATATTTTGGATTGAAATTGAACTGAAAATGTCCCTTTATCAAAAATAAGCCTTTACCTTTAGCTTTAAAGAAATGCGTTGATGATGCCGCATGGCTTGATTCCAACCAGTTGGTTGATCCACTTCTTACAGACTTTGAAGCGGTGGGGCTGCTTTTTGATGATGCTCTAAAGGAAAAAGTTCTTAGATGGAAATATAACTGAAAAAAACTATTATTCCTGATTATTGACCGACATTGTCTAACATCTACTGAAAATTCATTGTACCTAACTGAACACTTTATTAATTTCTAGTGAATGTTTTTTCGAATTGAATAACACACACATTTCTTGAATTACTTTTCATTCTTTTGATCTATATTTAATTGTTCTCTAATTATAGCATTAAACATAATACTTAATTCATACAAACATATATATCTGGTTCAAACCCAGTGAACCCATTCGAAAATTTATTAATTTGATACAATTTCAAACAATTATTTTAGAACTATAAATTTTAAATAGTCCACTCTTTATCACCCCCCCCCCCCCCCCATGTTTTTGATGACAAAAAGACAATAAACTATTCTCTTGATAAACTTAAATAAGTAATACGGTTGATATTTTGTACTTTGCTATTCTTTGTTTCTATTTTGTCCATTTCACGCCCAAAACAATTGGTGAAGCAATTATTCATACACCGTTTTGCTATTTTTCCTCAGAATGTTAAACACATACATGCTGTAGGTAGATTTGTTAGTTTAATGCGAAAAAATACCTCAGGGGTGTCTTGGTCAGATGCAATCTAGTAATATTTGAATAGCAATCGGAATCTGCAAATTAGTAAAAACATATATATATAATAATACAGAAACATATTCTTGCATAATATGTATAACTGATTATATTTTCAAGAATGTGATGTTGATTTGAAGTTATGCAAGAAAGCATACGATGAAAATTGAAACTGTCACTTTTTTGCCATCTTGATATAATCTGAACACAAGAAGAAACTGAACTTTAAACCTTTTAAATAGTGTTTATATCTCAAACAGACAAAAACTTACATTTAAATGCCTCGGTCGAGTTGTATGAAAAGGGACATGTCTTACAATCAAAATCATCTATTGGGATGATTCTTCTTTTAGAAGTCACAAACATGGCACAGGCATGGCCTGATAAAAGAAGGAGTTTAAAAAATTGCTAGTTGTTGCTTGCTTATGATATTTTCATGCATATTTCCAGTGTTTTTGTCTGTGATAACACTACGAACCAAATTTGAAACATGGGACACATACAGGGTTTGTATAGTTATATGAAATAAAAAAGTAATAAATATTAAAAAAGACATTCAATTGTAAAATTGCTAAAAATTATATGAATATAAGTAACAAGGACTCATTCTATGATCATTACTAGATTTTGGCCCGTGCGTGCACGGGTTGACATTGCATATGATATCGGACATTTACGAAAAAGACACATCGACAAACCGTATTGTTGACATTTACATAACAAAGCTTTAGGCCTACAATAGTGCTATCAATCTCACTACACTCTGCTTAGTTATAATAATCTAACTGTGTCTCGGGACAGGCCTTCACCACTGTTAAAATGCCTCCCATATAGCCGTAATGTAGGAAAACATTGCAGAATCGCCCCGAAACGATTTTGGAGAAAATTATTGAAGCTGCATTGATAATTACAGTCAAATTATTCATAACACGCCATTTTGAGGCTGTTAATACCTTTCATTTAAAAATTTAATTCATATTGATAAAAAAATTAACACTTTTTTACCAACGTTTTTAACTCGCTTCGAATTTACACATCATGTTGACATTCGGAACTCTCGGAATTTTTCATAATAAATGCAATGAGTTAGAGTTATCTTCCGTATTTCCTTTGATGGACAGAATACAGAATATATTACAAATTTCCAATAAAAATTTACACGTATTTGTGAGATCATTTCTGAGTTTATCCATACAAATGTGATATTGTGGAAACATAAACTAAAAAGGCTCTCATGATTTAACGTGAATGCAATGCGCATGCGCAAGATTGTTAAATGAAAAAATCCAGATGATTTCCGGATTTTTTTAAAGGAATTTTCGTTGATTGTTAATTTGCGAAGCTTGATTGAGAAAAAATAAAAACAAATTGGTAACCTTCAAGTACCAATGATGTTTAAAATATATAAAACAAAAGACAGTACTCTTCCAATTTCCATTTTTTTAATATAGTAGTATATAGGAGGGATCGTTACGGCCAGGAACTTGATCAAATCTATATTATAAAGTTTTAAAACTGATTAATTAACATGGTTATTAGTATACAATATAAATGTAAAGACAGAAATTGAATATCACCAAAATACTTAACATACCAACGATATATGATGATGGTGCGCAAACTTCAATTGCATATTTCAAATCTTCACTTAAAACACAATGATATTGCAAGTTTTGGCAGTCTTGTCCATATGCAGCTAATGCTAAACAGTTCTTCTTGTTGACAGCTTCCTTATAAGAAGACATGTCTGCTGGGCACATTGACACAATCCTTACAGTCTGCACAGAGGCATAGCAAGGTGTGATTAAAGTGTCCTGAACTTCCATCTGTAAAACGGGTATAAAAATAATAGCTCAATCTTTTATAACATCAATTATAAGCAAAGACGTCAAAATGGTGGTCAAAAACATAAGATAAATAATTATGTTAAGGCATTTTAGTATTTCGTATGCTAAACATTATTTATAAATTTGTCGAATTAATTTAAGAAACATCTTGGAAATCTTTACATTCAATTTTTTTCTTTCGAAATTTCGTTTTCTGGTTCAAACATATCTATTTAATTCAATATGAAGTATTTCAGAGTGCAATTTCAGAAAATAAGTCTATAATACATGCCGATTTGATTCTTCATACATTGTACACTTACTTAGTTTTAAAATATTTATGATATTGTTGTGTCATAAAAAAGTATATTAAACGAAGCCTCCCTTGCACAACTAAGAATTTACTGTTTTTTCTCGTATATCCTGAAAAAAATGTCAAAGTTGCTAACATCTCATCGAATTGTCCAATAATTTTACAATACAAGTATTTGACTTTCCCTTCCGGAGAAAACAGTTGAAAGGTGATTTTTTTAATCACAACAGTAAAATATGCTACTTTTACTCTATTTTTTCTTGTTTTTCTTAACAAATGAAAGGTATGTGTAAAAGGAATTTGTAAGTAAAACACAAGACTATAAAACATAAAAGAAGCAAAAGTTTATTTTAACAAGCCTATGAAATATTTTTAGATCGAATTATACTTAAACATTTTTGTGTCGAAATCTTTATGATATCACAGGCATGCAAAATAAAATACATAACCATCTTAGCTAGAATGTAATACCAATACATGTACTATGTTTGAGCTGATTATTATTATTATTACAGTAAAACACGGTTATAGCGAACACGCTTAAAATGAATTGACGCTAACAGCGAAGTGATTTTTATTCCTCGAGACTTTATTACATATCGTAAACTTTACGGATATAACGAATTACGCTTATGACGAAGTAAAATCGCACGTCCTTGGCACTTCGTTATAAGTGTGTTTTACTGTATTATTTTTTTATATCAATTAATGATCATTGTTTTTTAATCTTCACCTTTAATGCATCCCTACCTTCTTTGCTTTATCACTACATCCAGTGATAGAGTTACAGTAAAGTTCTGGGCAGTAGCAAATCTGTTGGCATCCAGATCCATAACTCGGATATCGGCATCGTATTTCACAATATATTCCGATAAAACCAGCTGGACAAGATTTTCCTAAAAAGCAATACTAGGGTTATATCAACGCTTTATCTGCAATATTATTCATCCAAATAGGATGTAAACAATTAAATCAGATATCGATAATTTGTAACTGAATATGATATAAATTGTTTCAAAAATCGAAATAAAAAACAAGGATATTATAAAATTATTTAATTGACGGCGAAACAGAATTCATATTTAATATGTCATTAGCTGTATTACAACCAAAGATGATATGCATTGTTTTGACTTTTAAAAATATTTCGTCAACATATGTGCACATTGACGAATAAATGAATAACATTTGTCCTCATCAGTAGTTATTACACGTACCTAGACGTGGACAGCCATTCGCGTGGTGGCAGTTTTGTTCAGTACAGTCACATATTAGAGAACAATACCGACCGTAATTAGGATACGGGCACCTTCTACCACAGTTGTCTCCGTAAAATCCTTTCGGACAATTCCTTGAATAAAATATCAAAAATGATTTTATATTACATGAATATAAACATATTTTTCGGCGAAACAGGGATGGGGGCTATATTCTGCTAGGTTCTGCGAATTGATTTAAAAATTATCTTCTAAATTCACAATGAAGCCCTACATATTAAGTATGAATTTCTTTACTTTTAATCAACAGATATTTACGTAATTAATTCTGAATTTGACTCAGAAGTTCTTAGAAATGAAAGTGAGAAAAAGTAATGCATGACTAACTGTGCCACTGCATCCAACACAGCAATTATCACTCACCTTGGGTTTATAGGGGAGCAAAGTCGACCGAAAACCCTTGGCAAGCAAATATGACCAACTTCTTTTTTGTTTAAAACATTTTATTATCAGGATTTAAAGTGAAATCCCCTTTGGTAAGAAAAATAACTTCGATAGAAAATTATCAAAAAATATATATCAGAAAGCCGTTTCATCATCTCAATTTAATTTTTTTTATGGATAACCTTGTGATTTTATGTGAAAAAACAGAGTGAATGAAGGAATGCAATACATATTGTTGTTGATGTAATCAAAATGGAACATATAAATGTTCAGAAATGGAAAACCGGTATCTTTTTATTCATTTGAACATTATCTAAGTTCAGGATTTTCTTTGGAGGTTCAATAATCTTACTTTGTTTCTGTGAAATTAAAATTATTACAGACACGTAGTAACAAGGTTGGGGCTGGGGCGGGCGTGCTGGGACCTAATTGATTTAGAAAGCGACTTTTATTGCAATTCACGTAAATTAAAATGAATTTTAAACAAACTAACTCCCAATCAATAATATGGTGCAATAAATGAAAATTAAAAATATCTAATGTCAAGTTTAAAAAAAAATGATGGAATAACTATGCCCCATTAATTGATTTAATTAAGAGTTATATACAGCACAATGTACAATATTTGCACAATACGTTTTAGGTCAGAACCCTTTAGATACCCCCCCCCCCCCCCCATTTCTTCTCTGTTGGCTAATTCACAAAGATAATTGCATAGTAATTAAAAACAAAATGACTAAGACAATGTATTGCAAACTCTAGATTATGTTTGTATTATCTTACATAAATAGCTTTTCAAATATCTAAATAAAATAAGAGTTTTCTATTATGAGAGAGCCAATATGGGAAAATATATTAGGATTAGCACAATAATTCACAGTAAAACGTATCATTCTCTTTTGACTCACAAAAATGATAATGTACATGTATACAAATATTTGACAGTACATTAAACAATATGTAAAGGAAGCGTACCTGTTGAAATGACATTCTAAGTTCTAAGATGTATCAAATAGCAAATCTTAGCGGCATTGACCTCAATAAATCAAAAAATGAAATTTATGAAAAGTTAACTGACAGACGGGCAGACGACGGATAACAGGTGATCTGAAAAGCTCACTTGATCCTTCGGAACAAGAGGCCAATTCGCCTTAACGGTCACCTGAGTAGCATATAACCCATACACAAACATGTCTCATATATGCATTTTTGAACAAGATATCTGTGAGCCAATGTTCACTAGTGATACCCCCGCTCTGATGTGAATATGCAAAATAAGCAAAGTCGACATTTAACAGAAAGCTGGCATCCGATTGGTACAGAAATATATCCCACAATATGGCATGCCTAAACAAATAGTGTGTTAAAATTTCAAGCATCTGCGATATATAGCTGCTGAGAAATCTTTGAGGAAAATTTGTTTGAAAATTTTGGCTAAAATAAACAAAGTACTCATTTAACAGGAAGATGACGTCCGATAGGTACAAAAATATATCCCACGATATGGCATGCCTTAACAAACACTGTGAAAAAATTTCAAGCATCTGCGATTAATAACTGCTGAGAAATCTTTGACGAAAATTTGTTTGAAAATGTTGGCAGAATAAAAACAAAGTCATTATTTAACAGGAAGTTGACGTCCGATTGATATAAAAATATATCCCACAATATGGCATGCCAAAACAAATAGTGTGTTAAAATATCAAGCATCTGCCATAAATAGCTGCTGAGAAATCTTTGACGGAAATTTGTTTGAAAATTTTGGCTAAAAATAAACAAAGTCGTCATTTAACAGGAAGTTGACACCCGATTGGTACAAAAATACATCCCACGATATAGCATGCCTATACAAATACTGTGTAAAAATTTCAAGCATCTGCGATAAACAGTTGCTGAGAATTCTTTGACGAAAATTTGTTTGAAAATTTTTGCTAAAAATAAACAAAGTCGTCATTTAACAGGAAGTTGACGTCTGATTGGTACAAAAATATATCCCACGATATGGCATGCCTATACAAATACTGTGTAAAAATTTCAAGCATCTGCGATAAACAGTTGCTGAGAATTCTTTGACGAAAATTTGTTTGAAAATTTTGGTTAAAAAATAAGCAAAGTCGTCATTAAACAGGAAGTTGACGTCTGATTGGTACAAAAATATATTCCACGATGTGGCATGCCTTAACAAACACTGCGTTAAAATTTCAAGCATCTGCGATAAATAGTTACTGAGATAAATGCGACAGAAATTTTTGTTGCGGACGGACAGACAGACAGACGGACGGACACACAAGGGTAAAACAGTATACCCCCTCTCCTTCGGAGCGGGGGTATAAAAAGAACATATGGAGCATTGTTATTGTCATAATTTGCAACAAATGTAAATATAAGAAAGTAGGTATCATTTTTGGATGTATATCGGGATATACCGGGATGGTACGTGATCAAATCTTCCATAAAGTCTGACACTTTTAGCTAATTCCAGCGCTATGAGCACAAATATAAATGTCATCGGGCGTTTTAAGTATATTTATTATTGTAATATAAAATAAAACGTTCAAACGCACACAATCAATTTGATATGACCAAATGGGAAAAAATCGTTTAATCATATCTGTTTGTCAATCAAAAAGGTTTTTTTTCGACAAAATTTCGGGCACTTTATTTTAGTCGCGGAAGCGAAATAAATAACATGTAAATATGGCTGCTCCGTGTATGTTTCATATCCCTGACTAAGAGCGTATTAAAGTAGATTAGGCATTGAAGTAGAAGCATTTTCATTTGGTGTAGATTCAAGTTTTGTCAAATCATGGTACCCGGAGGTAGGGTGAGGCCGCAATTGGGGGGGGGGGGGAAGGGGTCAAGTTTTACATGGAAATATTAAGACAATTTTCTTTAAAAATCTTTTCAACTACTACTTGGTCAGAAAAACTCAAATTTGTGTGAAAGCGTACTCGGAAACTGTAGATTCATTATTTTACGCGAGTACTTAATCTAACTGTTTTTCATCAAATCGCAAAAATATTAAATCGCAAACGCCGAGTTTTATCATGATTTATTATGATCTACATGCGTTCGAAAAATAAAAGCAAGAATTTAAAATCATCGAGATGTGATTCTCGCGATTTTACGCGGCTATAAATCCCTCGCTTTAAATTAGGGATTTAGCGTGATTCAAGTATGTTCAAATCATGGTCCCTGGAGGTACGATGGGGCAACAATGAGTGGATCAAGTTTTGAATAAGAATATATGGACAGAATTTTTACATAACTTTTTAACTTTTATTCAAATATTATATAGGCCAGAAAACTCAAATTCTTTGAAAGCATTCTCAGGTAGTGTTTATTCAAGTTGATTCAAATCATGGTGTATATGAAATATACATGCCCCGCAGGTTATGTATGTTTTCTGCAATTTCGCCACCTTCACATCCAGCATTCAATTAACAAAAAAAAAACCTTTTTATTCTTTAACGAGACCGAGTACAGATCGAGTACGCACGCTTTCGCGCAGCGTTTCATTTGTATTTTGACGTCATCTTTTTGCTTGGTTGACGCCATGGCGTTATAGTTTTAACTGCAGATATTCAGCAAATTTTTTTTGAAAATAGCTCGTTAGATGCGTACAATTTATATTATATTGTGGAATAAACATGTATGTCAACATAGACATAAAAGTATAAACTATATTTGGGCTCAGGTCGAAAACATTAAAAGGGTTCAGCAAGCCTAGCCCCCTGTCACGTTTTCTTAACCCGTCTAAATGTAGCTTAATTCATATATTTCAAGACAGTTTCCATGTATTTTATATCAATGACCCTTAATATGTGATGTTATGTATTTATTGCAAGGACCCTGAGGTCCACGCAGAAAATATATAAGCGAGGTTAAACCGTATGCTATGGGGGAAATGCAACCTGCGCATGAGCTACCCTGGTTCCTGTGCGTAATGGATAGCTCAGGGAACCAGGCTAGCAATCGTTTATCTGAATAGGGATCGGGATTCCGTGCCATAAGTTCAAAGGCGCTGTAATTGTAAAGTTGTCGGTAAACAGTACGGAAACAAAGTATTCCTTTTGAAGAAATGATCGGCATGTGATATGAACTGTCAGTATTATGAAATAAGTTAATGTTATGCCGAAACCACAACATGCATCAAATATCATAATTTGCAATGTATTGTTGTTTTACGAATACACATGTAACTTATCTATGTATCTTTATATTTACATTTTCCTGTGTCTTTGCCTGTGATAACACTACGTATCGATTTTGTACTATATAACTCATAAAGCCAAATTGAGGCGCCAGTGGGGTTTGCTTATCTATATTTAAACATTTAATCGTAAGATGGTTTAAAATTATATAAATATAATTAATAAGGAATCTTGCTTTGAATATTATGAGGTGATAATTTCGGTCGGGGCGTGATTAAATCTATCATAAAGCCCTTCGGGCTTTATTGGATTTGATCACGCCCCGACCGAAATTATCACTCATAATACTCAAAAAATGATTCCTTATTCCTTCTATAGTAGGCGTGGCTAGAGTACTTAGCGATTAAAATTTTTTAAATATTTAAGTATGATTGAATAATTATGTCACTGTATAAAAGTTTAATTCTCAAGAAAAAGGCATTAAAATATGAAATTTTTAATTTACACAAAACTGTCCCTGCATAGTTAACAAAGTAATGCGAATCGTAATGTGTGCGCAAATAGTAGAATTCACCGAATGCCTGAAACTATACATGCAAACTTCATTAATAGAAAGATCACGATTATTTAGGAAGTACGAAGCCTTTTAATTCTGAGATAAAAAGTCAGGGCTATACATACATGCATACGTAAACAACGTACAAATTTAGTGGTAAAAAGCAGGAGGCTAGAGTCGGTGGAATCTCTGATAATCTTAATGCTTTTATGTTTTCGTCGGAAACACATGCAAATGGTCCACGTATTGTAGTCCTTTTTTAAAGGACAGCAACTTGTTTATTACTTAAATATGTCTGAATGTTTTAATAATACTGTAAAGATAACCATTTCCGCCTTTGTCAAATAAAAAAAAACCAATATCTGACAAATCTGGGAAATTGGGCATACAAATAACAAATTTGATAAGACCCCTTAAACAAACCAGTAGGCAAAAGAGTGTTTTATTTGACCATTTTATGCCTTTTAGCAATAACTTTAATATGTAGAACAGAAAAAGAAATTCCAGGAGTAGAAGTTTTAAAAAATGTGGAAAATGTGCAAAATTGATATATTTTAAGGAAGATCCCATAGTGTCCTTATTAAAAATTAACAAACTTTGAGATGACCCTTAGACAAACGGTGTGGTAAGTGTCGATGCATTTTTTTATCTTAAAATAATAATTATATCAGTAGAAATAAAAAATTGCATTCAAAAATCTAGGGCAGAACATTGGACCTGGTCTCGTTAAATAATTACATTTGCAAATATGCTTCCTAATATAAACATAAAAGCAAATACGTTTAATTCTGTGTTAACTTTTTGATGACGTCACAATGATTACCGCACGTGCTTATCGGTTGCATTGTTGTAAACAAAAAAACACGATTGTTTTGATAATTCGTAACGGTTTGCCTATTTCAAACTTAAATATATAAGTAATAAACAGCCATGTTAAAAAATGCACCGGGATATGAACTTGGTTGATACGTGATCAAATTTTTTGATAAGCCCTTCGGGCTTCAGAGGATTTGATCACGTGACCAACGAAGTTCATATCTCGGTTAATTTTTAGACTTCAGTTGCTGTTTATTTCTTAGTAAAACTTTAAGTGAGTGCATCCTGTCTATAATATGTTTATGTAAATGCCGTAGCCTTCAATACACTTTACAATAAGATTTGGAATGTAAATACTCAAAAACATTTTTAACTTCTTCTTAATAACTACAAGTCTAATTGTTACCAATTTTTATACGAGACATCTCTACGGTAAAAGGAATCTAAATTGGGAAATTTTTGGCTCTACCACCCCCGGGGCACCACATGTCGGGCCAAATATGTCCCAAAAAAACAAATTTTCAAAAATCTTCTTCTCTACTCTACTTATGATGTCCATGAAGCCCTCTACTAAAATTGTGAAATTCATGGCCCCTGGGTCAGGGGTTCAGGCTCTGGGTGGCGCCAATATGGCAATATAGTAAAAATGTATTGAATCTCAGAAAATCTTCTTCTTTCCCTCCATATATATTTGTTAAAAACTAAATGCATAATTTTGATGTCCATGAAGCCCCCTTCCATAATTTTGTCAGGAGTTCAGGCTCTAGGGTGGGGCCTATATGGTCATATAGTTAAATGTATTAAATCTTAGAAAATCTTCTTCACTCCCATATACATTTCTTAAAAACTAAATGCCCGTTTATAATGCCCATGAAGCCCTCTACCATAATTGTGAAATTCATGACCCCTGTATCAGGGGTTAGGCTCTGGGGTGGGGCCAATCTGTCCATATAGTAAAAATATTTTAAATCTTAGAAACTCTTCTTCTCTACTCCCATATATATATTGGTTAAAAACTAAATGCATGGTTATGATGTCAATGAAGCCCTCTACCAAAATTGTGAAATTCATGACCCCTGTATCAGAGGTTCGGTCTCTAGGGTGGGGGCAAACATGGCCATATAGTAAAAATGTGTTTAATCTTAGAAACTCTTCTTCTCTACTCCGATATATATTGGTTAAAACCTAAATGCATGATTATAATGCCCATGAAGCCCTCTACCAAAATTGTGAAATTCAGGACCCCTGTGTCAGGGGTTCGGGCTCTAGGGTGGGGCCAATTTGGCCATATAGTTATGAATTAAATTTTTTAAATTTACTTTTTTTTAATCTCACACATGTGAGGAAAAAACTGAAAACGTGGTTATGATGTCCACTAACTCCTTTACCAAAATTGTAAAATTCATGGCCCCTTGGTCAAGGGTGGGGGGGGGGGGCAATATAGTGTTATACTGTTAATGCATATAATGTTTAAAAATGTTCTTCCCTATTCTCATACATCTGTATGAAAAACTGACTTCATAATTATGTTTACCTGGAGGTCCTCTTCTAAAATTTTAAATTTCATGTCCCCTGGAGTATGGGTTTTGACTTTAGGGCAGGGCAAAAATGAATGTATAGGTGTTCATGCATATAATGTTTAAAAAATATATTTTTTACTCCCAAGCACCTGAAAGGAAAACTGAATTCATGATTTTGTAGACCAGATCTTTAATTTATTTTACCAAAATTATAGGTTTCATAGTTCTTTTGAAAGATTTCAGGCAGGGAGGTGGTTGTCATTACAGATTAACAATAATTCTACTCCAGAATGAAAACTTATTATACCCCCGCTCCGAAGGAGTGGGGGTATACTGTTTTACCCTTGTGTGTCTGTCTGTCTGTCTGTCTGTCTGTCCGTCCGTCCGTCCGTCCGTCCGTCTGTCTGTCCGTCTGTCTGTCTGTCTGTCCGTCTGTCTGTCCGTCCGTAACAAAAAATTCTGTCGCATTTATCTCAGCAACTATTTATCGCAGATGCTTAAAATTTTTACACAGTGTTTGTTAAGGCATGCCATATCGTGGGATATATTTTTGTACCAATCGGACGTCAACTTCCTGTGTAATGAGTACTTTGTTTATTTTTAGCCAAAATTTTCAAACAAATTTCCGTCAAAGATTTCTCAGCAGCTATTTATCGCAGATGCTTGAAATTTTAACACACTATTTGTTTTGGCATGCCATATTGTGGGATATATTTTTGTACCAATCAGATGTCAACTTCCTGTTAAATGACGACTTTGTTTATTTTTAGCAAAAATTTTCAAACAACTTTTGGTCAAAGAATTCTCAGCAGCTGTTTATCGCAGATGCTTGAAATTTTTACACAGTATTTGTATAAGCATGCTATATCGTGGGATGTATTTTTGTACCAATTGGACGTCAACTTCCTGTGTAATGAGTACTTTGTTTATTTTTAGCCAAAATTTTCAAACAAATTTTCGTCGAAGATTTCTCAGCAACTATCTATTGCAGATGCTTGAAATTTTTACACACTATTTGTATAGGCATGCCATATCGTGGGATATATTTTTGTACCAATCAGATGTCAACTTCCTGTTAAATGACGACTTTGTTTATTTTTAGCAAAATTTTCAAACAAATTTTTGTCAAAGAATTCTCAGCAACTGTTTATCGCAGATGCTTGAAATTTTTACACAGTATTTGTATGAGCATGCTTTATCTTGGGATGTATTTTTGTACCAATTGGACGTCAACTTCCTGTGTAATGAGTACTTTGTTTATTTTTAGCCAAAATTTTCAAACAAATTTTTGTCAAAGAATTCTCAGCAGCTGTTTATCGCAGATGCTTGAAATTTTTACACAGTATTTGTATAAGCATGCTATATCGTGGGATGTATTTTTGTACCAATTGGACGTCAACTTCCTGTGTAATGAGTACTTTGTTTATTTTTAGCCAAAATTTTCAAACCAATTCTCCTCAAAGATTTCTCAGCAGCTGTTTATCACAGATGCTTGAAATTTTAACACACTATTTGTTTTGGCATGCCATATTGTGGGATATATTTTTGTACCAATCAGATGTCAACTTCCTGTTAAATGACGACTTTGTTTATTTTTAGCAAAAATTTTCAAACAAAGTTTTGTCAAAGAATTCTCAGCAACTGTTTATCGCAGATGCTTGAAATTTTTACACAGTATTTGTATGAGCATGCTTTATCTTGGGATGTATTTTTGTACCAATTGGACGTCAACTTCCTGTGTAATGAGTACTTTGTTTATTTTTAGCCAAAATTTTCAAACAAATTTCCGTCAAAGATTTCTCAGCAACTATTTATTGCAGATGCTTGAAATTTTAACACACTATTTGTTTTGGCATGCCATATTGTGGGATAAATTTTTGTATCAATCCGACGTCAATTTCTTGTTAAATGAGTACTTTGTTTATTTTAGCCAAAATTTTCAAACCAATTTTCCTCAAAGATTTCTCAGCAGCTGTTTATCGCAGATGCTTGAAATTTTAACACACTATTTGTTTAGGCATGCCATATTGTGGGATATATTTCTGTACCAATTGGATGCCAGCTTTCTGTTAAATGTCGACTTTGCTTATTTTGCATATTCACATCAGAGCGGGGATATCACTAGTGAGCATTGGCTCACAGTTATCTTGTTTTGTAATGATCTAGAAAGCTGCTTCGATTAAGATTAACAAAACAAAGTACAACAATGTTGCAAGTATTTGATTAATTTTGTGAAAAACAACAAAACGATTAAATGTTGGCGGAATAATGCAACTTCTGTTGAAGTCGCAGAACGGTTGGAAATTTGAAAATAAAGCTATTGAAAGTTGAGTTAGAGTCTTCTTAGGCATTTTCAGGTGAAACTCTATCGTAGAATCAGATTCAAGAGGATAATGATTTTCCTTCGACATTAAAGAGGAATGCAATTTTAACTTCTTTTTACAGAACAAAACGGACAGAAAAGCACATTAGGATTTATATTTGACATTGATCCATGAATGGATTAATCACGAAAGGTCTGTGATAATGCATTTGCGATTTTGATCGAGGCTTGTTATAAGAGTCAGAAATGAATATTAACTGATTTTAACTCCTGTGACAAAATGCGATTGTAATTTTCAAGAACGCTTCGTTACAACGTCGATCCATTAACATTATTCTGTTTACAGGCTTATCTTGCATGAATTGATTATCCCAGCAATTAATGTCAAATTTTGTAAGAACATTAATGAATAAAACTTCGTATAACAAAATACCGAAACTTTTTAAATTTATGCCTAAATTATGTTTTCATTAAAATATTTAATAGGTGTGTTTCAGCATAAGTTGGTAAGTTTGAGTCCATAGAAAAGTAGTGACCTAGATTATTCATGCGCTACTTTGACCTCTTGACCCATAATGATGTTATGCAGGAATGACAGCGGATTGTGCAACCAGTGTTATAAAAGAGAAAACATTTGCAAGTGTAAATATAGGAATTTTAACGTCACATATTTCCCATGCAAACAAAAGGGGAAATATACACTGAATGTAAATATATGAATTTGAGTTTTTCTGGCCTAATGGTTTTTTAAAAGATTCTCTCTATATATTCCTATATATGTAAAACTTGCTCCCCTTCATTTTGACTCCACCCTTCCACCAAGGACCATGATTTGAACTGAGCTTTTAGCTCAGATGAGCTAAAAATGACTGATTTTATACATTATTCTGAACAGTTTATCTTTCTAAAATATATGCGATAAACAACGTTTATTGGGATATGAATTTGGTTGGCACAAGAATGAGATCACATCCTCTGAAACTGATTTGCATTAAAAATGTAAATCATAAATGTAGTTATAAACGACAACAGGTAAAGTAATTAGCAAAAACCCACCAATTGTTCTTTGTACCAATGGTTTTGGTTGTTGTTGGCGGTATCGGCTGTGGAGTTAAACTTCGTGTTTTATAAACACGCTCATAACAATCAGGATCTAAAATTGTTAAAATACTTATTAATTTCAATAATTTGTAATGTATTTTTTTCAAACAAATTAACATGTAACACAATATTTATTCTAAATCTATACTTAATCTTAGGTGTAAAAAAACACCAACTAATTTTTAATAATTAACGAAGAAAGAAAAACAACAACATAAAATGTGTATGCTTATTCTTAACAACAACAAATGACAAGGGTCAAGTCAAACCCATGAACGTGTGAGTGATTTAAACTCCTTACATTTATAGGCCTCTGATGAATAGTATATTCTATCACATCTAAGATTTGTTTTGATGTCGCATGGTAGTGAACTATGAATTTGAACACCTCCGCCGGCAACATTAAACTCTGTGCAATATCCTAAAAAGATATATAATTCTCTTTTTAGACTATTAAAGACACTTAGATATTTCATGTACACTATTAAAAAAAGCTAAACCCAAATTTAAAATCGACATTTTTGTTTAAAAAAAACACTATTTCCTTATTGATAAGGTTACGCAAATAATCTTGAGCTGTATATTATTGTCCGTCTTTGTTCATCAATGAGCAATGAAATATAACAAAACATGAGAACAACCAATTTTATGTGCCCACGAGTTTTCTTTACAATTGATCCGGGAAATAACTACTCAGCGTAAAGTACTTTCAAAAACTGTTACTCTTTTATTAATTTTCCGTTAAGCGTACAAAACATTTTTGCAAGATTGAGACATATCGTGTACCATGCTCATTCCAGAACTAGATTTTTTCTTTCTTTTTCATTCAAATACACTGCGCACTTTGTAGATCCCAGCATAAATCATGCGGTTTTTTGCGCGTTTGAAACAAAATTTGTTAAATTTCTTTTCTGTAATAGACTTAAAAGTTTTTTCGAAAAAAGTGAATGATTATTTTCAGAATAAAAATACTGCCAATTTCATTTATTTTTAGAATGCATGTCTGAAATTGCAATCAGATCATATAAAATACATATGCAGTTCAATGATTTAAAAATTATTGATGGATTTTGTAAAAGAAATGGTTCATTTTGTCAGACGAATTTCTTTCAGAAAAATATAACATTCACTGTACTTGTTTCATGGAAAATAGATGAATTCCGAACTAATATAATTTTTTTCCGAGAAGCGGAAATGAAGAATTATTCAAAGTTTGCTTTATGTCCAAAAACTCTGCTGTTCAACAATTGTTACAATATAGAATTTTACGTAAATAACTACTTTTTGTATTTTTTTTTAAAGAAATTTAAAGAAAATTAAGCTGGAGGCATGTTTATGAAGCTATTTTAAGAGTAATATATGTCTCAGGTTTAACTTATGACACCTTAGTCATAAGAGAGATTCTCGAAGCAGCCCCAACTTACGGCACCTCTTTTAAAAAATCATCCGAACTTTAAGGTATCATCCTAACAGTTGTCTTGTTCTCAATAAACTCAACAATTAATATGTAGATTGTGAATCACCATTTCTTAATATAAGAGAAACTGCGGGCATGTTCACGAAGCTATCTTAGGAACAAGATGCGTCCTAAGTACGTCTTAGTCTTAAGTCTGTTTCTTGAAGGTCTCCTAAAGTTAGGAACGCCATAACTTTGTCCTAGATTTAGGACATCACAAACCTTGTTCTAAGACCATCCTAAAGCTCTATAATAACATATTGGGGGATATTGTGAATCTTTTCCTAAGATCGATAGAATTAAGCAATACTTTCTTCTGTTACAGCATTTCCAACAAACATCGAATTCCTAATCCTGGAGGGGGCATAGTCATTTATTATATCATGTACATGTACGTTCATGTTATCAATATAAATTGGAGAGGGACCATGACCCCCCCCCCCCCCCCCCGACTTCCCTTGTATTACATAATTGCATGGAAGCTGACAAATTAAGCAGCCCCCCCCCCCCCCCCCCACAAATTCTGTCTCTGTTTGACAAATGAAAATTATTTACTGATTTTTAATACATACAATGTACACTTAGTAAGTTACATTCATTGTTTTGATTACTTTTGGATAAGATTATTAAAATTTTAAGATTAGTAAAACATCGATTTATATAAGCCATGCGTGATCCGAATTTTTCTCACTTAATTTTGATAAAATAATTAATCTTTGAAAAAATCAAAATGTTGATTAAACGGTATTTTCTAGATATGTTACAACTTATTTTTTATTTACCATCGTGTATTCTATATATATATATATATATATATATATATATATATATATATATATATATATATATATATATATATATATATATATATATATATATATATATATATATCAGATTAAATGGAAATTGGTTGTGTTTCTACATGTAACGGTAAATTCTATGAAAAGCGCATGATTATGTTTAACATTTACACATGTACTTGAATAATAAGATTATCAAATGTTAATTTACACTTAAAGAATCGAACGTGTTATTCAAATAAATATTTGCTTGTAAGCCAATTCTGTCCTAATACATATTTTCATCGAAAAAGCAGTAATTTGGATTTCTGGGGTTGCTGTTTATTTTTTAAAGATTTTCTTTTAATTTGTTTGCTTTTTGCTTTTTGGCATTTTTAACTATTTATAAGTTATTATTGTTCACTGATATATATTTAAGTAAATGTAAAATTTTCAAAATGTATACGTTAACATGACTAGATTTAGGCCTATTGAATTACATGTATACGTAACTACCCCCACGAACAATTTTCTCTGGCAACATGTTTGATGATTTTTCCCTGCACAAGTCTCTCAAATTCGATTTTTATGAATAAATGTGAAAAAATGTGAAAAATAAGAATGGCTACATCGGAAGACCTGTCCTAAGTTGATCTTAAGATGATCCTAACTCCCCCCCCCCCCCCCCCCCCCCAGTCATATCTTAGGAACACACTAATGTCATATCTTAGGAAACTTTCGTAAAAATGCCTGCTGATATATACATCATGCCATAGTACTTTGGGATATGAATAAACACACAAACAATAGATTTATATGTACATATATTAAGATGTTATCGGAAGATACAACATTAATGGATTCACTGAATATACCCACCTCAACGTTTTTTCTTTAGTTTTATTTGAGTCTTAAATATAATCATACAAAAATATGAATGAATCATTTTGGATAATTTTTTCTGGGGTGGGGTGGAAGTAACGATGGATACTATTTGATAGAACTTGAATTTGATTGTCGGGAAGGGCCCCCACCCCCCAAATTCGCAAATTATATCATTGAGAGATCCAAAAAATCTTATTGTGTAAGAAAAAAGTACACGCAATTTCAATTTAACGAACAAGTGATAAATATTATGGGATGCACATGTATTTATATGTACATGTGAATGCATGTACAAACAATTGCCTGCATTTATTTGGTAAGACCTGCATAAATCAGTACAGTTTTAACATATCAGATAAACGTGAAGAACCGAAAGTTTCCACTATACGTAGAGACGATTTCTATTTTCCTGCTTAAAAAATCCTATATCCTCCCACCTCCACCCTAGAGTTACATGGGTTTGATTTTGTATCATGACTTGTGAGAGTGTTTGAAACTCTTTGTCGGAGAATTTCGATTCTAAGTAAGGTGACTAAGTCTCGCTGATATTTATAATGAGCAATGAATTTATTTTTTAAAAAAGTATTAAAGGAATACATTTTACTAATCGTATAAAGATATAAAGGGTGATACAAAATCAATAATCATCATTGGTGAATCATATAACACATTAAGAATCTTTGAAATTATTATTTCTTGATATTCAAATATGTTTGATATACATACACAATACTCAAATATTTTTTTCACACTCTCTTTTCTTGCTTTTTATTGTTTAATCAAAAGGAAATTCAACCTTCGGTTATAATCTTAAGATGTATCTTAGAGTGGTCATGATATGTCTTAGGATATATCCTAAGACATGTCTTAAGACATATTCTAGATATATCTTAGATATATATACGCATGCGTGGAACCGTACTGCACGTATTTTTGTCCACCGTGAAAATATTAACAATTATGGTGAATTATTGTTCTTCAGCATCTATAAAAGTGTGACCGTAAGTAAATATAGTGAACATTGAACCATTACTGATAGCATGAGCACTGATAATAAACGCAGACTGTCCTCAGACGGTAAAACTCCGAAGCCACAAACCAAAGCTACCAAAATGGCTGACCAGGATGATAAAAGTGAGTCGACATAATCACTCGATCCCATGACAATTAAATTATCGCTTAAGCGGTGCAGAGACCACAGAAGGGTCAAGCCTCCTTGCAATCAATTATAGAAGGTAAACATGACAAATTTCGTAATGATTTTATGGCCAATATCGACGAAAAATTCAAAGCGATGAGAAGTGACATTGACCTTGAACTTGCCATGCATACAAAAGACATAGAAACCTTGTCACAGTCTGTTGATTCTCTGTTACGCCGCGTAGAGAAAGTCGAACACTCTTTCACATCTGACCAAGCATTGCACTCATATGATCACGTCAACAACCCTTTAGATGACCCAAATCTTACGCTCATAGCAACAAACTTGAAATTCGACAATGATGAAGACATACTACAAATTGCTCGCGATTTAATTAGCAACCTTGACGAAAGTGCAAACGTACTAGCCGCCACCCGTCTTAGAAGCAGAGTGCAAGGAAAACCGGGTCTAGTTAAGATAGCGGTATCCTCGTTGAAGGAAAAGAAATCTATTTTGCACGGGAAGCGTAAACTTTGGGAGGTCGATGCTTACAAATCGGTGTTTATCCGCTCAAGTAAATCGCATACAGAGAGGCTCATATAACTGAACGCACGTACTCTGCTGAACAAAATACCTAACGGCAACCATTTCCGTATAACTTCCAACGGTCGAATTGTTAAGAAAAGACCAGAATCTGATCGAGAGCAATCCGAATCTTACTAGGAAAATTCCCGACCCATTGACACTCTACGTATTGGTCATTTAAATGTACGTGGATGGACTAGCAATAATCATGCATTGCGATCAGAAATAATAAATCATTTGCATTGTGATATTATTAGTATCAATGAAACACATCTACTTAATATGGATGAAATTAACTTGAATGAGTTTGGTTTTAGATGGATTGGCTCATATCGTAAACAGATTCACATCCAAGCCCCTAAAGGTTCAGGTGGAGTTGGACTTTTGATTAAATGCGATCTATACAACTCATATAACGTTAAAGTCAATGATCACGTGTACGAAGGAATTATTGGTGTTCATTTTGCCAACAAATTTTCTGACTTTAATTTTATTGTGCATTCATTTTATCTGCCTCCGGAAAATTCGCCATGGGGGCGAATTTACTTACCAAGGTTTATCTACATTGTGAAACTGACGCTCTCATTTTATGCGGGGATCTGAACTCACGAATTGGTTCTATTCAGGAAAACAATGACTGCTTCGATAACATACCACATCGGACGTCGGTTGACAAAACTTGTAACCAGCACGGTAAATCATTCTTAGAATTTCTAAATGATAGTCGTTGTTGCATTCTGAACGGACGTTTCGGAAAGGAGTCTGATAAATATATATGTTTTACTCAACTCGAGGTCATTCAGTTGTAGACTACATCTGTCTACCTCTAGACAACTTTACACTGAGTCAGAATTTTCAAATCACAAAATGCACTGATCTTGTCGAAAGATACAACCTTTGCCACCATTTGGGAGAAAGGAGTAAAGTTCCAGACCACAATGTACTAACGTTTGACCTCAAAGTATACTCACAATTACAGACGGTCAATCAATACGACAATCAAAGTAAAACACGCTTCAATTTCCGGCGAATTCCTGCTGACTTTTTAAGTCCTCATGCCACCATTACAGCTATTAATAGTATCATTGCACGTATCGAGAGGTGCCGCGAAACTCAAAACCAGATCGACGACTGGTATAAGGAGTTTCGTGAGATGTCCGAGAAAGTCCCACGTACGATTGGTCTGCACGTACTAAAAAACGCCTGAGGCCGCATAAACCGTATTGGAACGAGGAACTCACTGAACTATGGAGGCATATGCGCGAAATGAAAAAAAGTTCCTAAAATGTGACCCAAAAGAAAGGCGCCTCAAACGAATACAGAAACAACTATACAAAGAGTCACAAAACTCCCTGGACAAACGAATTTGATTCTATGAAAATAAAAAACACAAGCTAGATCTGGCGTTAAACATAGACTCAGGGCGCGATAATGACCCGAAACAGTTCTGGGATCAAATAAAAAAGCTCGGCCCCCAACGCAAAAGTAAATTCCCAACCGAGTGCTATAATGATGCTGGGGAGGTTACCTCAAACAGCGACACGCTGAAACACACATGGGAAAGAGACTTTAGTCTATTATACAACCCCGCAATTAACGATGCTTTCGATGCAGATTTTAAAGCGCACACTCTGACACACAAGCAACACTTGGAGCGTAATATGCTTGACCCCTTGTATTTATCAAACGTCTCACTAAATTACCAGATTACCGAAGAGGAAATAAGGAAGGTTATAACGAAGGCCAAAGCTGGGAAATCGTGTGGGATAGACGAACTTCCATATGAGGTACTTAAGTTTGACCGTATTATAAAAGTTTTACACCAGATGTTTATGCTGTTCTTTGAGAGCGGGATAATACCTTCAATATGGCGCAAAGCTATTATTAGCCCGATACTGAAAGACTCGTCATCTGACCCACTTCTTCCTTTAAATTACCGTGGAATAAGCCTCCTCTCCGTCGTCGCTAAAATTTACAGTTCTGTTTTCAACAATAGGCTCGTCACCTACCTAGACGACAACAACCTACTAGTTGATGAACAAAACGGATTTCGGAGCAAAAGATCATGTTTGGATCACGTGTTTACTCTGAACAGCATAGTTAAAAATAGAAACTCCACATTTGTTACCTTTATAGATTTACAAAAGGCATTCGATATGGTTGACAGAGAGTTGATGGAATTTTGTTTACTTAAAAACGGAGTGGATGGACAATTTTACCAAGCGTTAAAATCTCTGTATTGTGATACCGAATCATGTGTACGCCTGGGTGATCATTACACAGACTGGTTTCTATGTAGATCGGGTGTTCGACAAGGAGACAATCTCTCCCTAACACTTTTTGCCTTGTTTATTAACGACCTCGCCATGCAACTGAAACATCTCAGTAGTGGGATTCAAATTGGCCCCAATAAACTGAACGTCCTTCTGTATGCAGACGATATTGCATTAATTGCAGAAAAACGAGGGTGACATGGATGCAATGCTCGATGTTGTGTCTGGCTGGTGAAGGAAATGGCGGCTACGGATAAACTCTCTCAAATCTAAAGTAATACATTTTCGTAAGCGTCAGAGAAAGAGAAGTGATCATGTATTTTGCATTGGGGGGGGGGGGGGGGGATGTCTTGACTATACACCATCCTATAAATATCTTGGTGTTCTATTCGATGAATTTGCTACATTTAAAAATAATACAGAAAACCTCGCAAAATCCGGAGGACGTGCATTAGGAGGTCTTATTTCGAAAATACATTCAAACAAATCGATAGGATTTTACACTTACGAAAAGATGTTTCTAAGCGGAGTTGTGCCAATTCTTGACTACTGCAGTGGAGTGTGGGGGCACACAAAACATTACAACATCGAATCCGTACAGCTACGGGCGCTGCGATACTTTCTAGGGGTGCACCGGTTTACTCCGATTTTAGCTATTCAAGGAGATAGTGGCTGGTTTCCTTCATTCTTTCGCCATCAATGCTACGATTGTGGAACCATCTTGTTACTATGAGTGACGACAGACTTACAAAATTAGTTTTCATGTGGGACTTAGAAAAATCAAATAACCAAAACTGGTCACATCATGTTAAACTTTTATTACAATCTATCGATATGTCAACATGTTTTTTAAATCGGGAGGTGTGTAACTTGAACTTAGCCGAGATCAAACTTCAACAGAAATTCGTGAATGATTGGCAAAATGAACTACAAAGTGTTTCAAAACTAAGAACTTACAGGTCTTTCAAAAGTGATTTTAATTTAGAAAAATACGTTACAATGGACAACCCAAACCTCATAGATCTATATTAGCACAATTTAGGTGTGGTGTTCTTCCTATCAGAATAGAAACAGGGCGATTTAGGGGGGAGGAAGTAAACGATAGGCTATGTATTATATGTTCTGTAGAAGCAATAGAAGACGAATTTCATTTTTTATTACATTGTACATCTTACTCAAAACTTAGAACCGAATTCTTTACTAGTATTGGCTTTAATAATCGATCACTAAACATGTCAGACTCAAACTGCACTGGTTTTCTCTTATCTAACTTTCCTAGACAAACTGCAAAATTTGTATATTCAGCTTTTATATGCAGACAATATATCCTAAAAAAAATAACAATGCGTAAACTTATTAAGGTCTTCCGTTTCCAACGGAAGACCTTCTTGTTATTGCTTTGTTTCTTTTTCACTATTATTTTTAATGTTTTTTTTCTGTCGCGTTTTCTCAACAATGCTTCAGCCAATTTTCATGAAATTTTCAGATCTTATTCATGACAAAATTTGTAAGAAAAGTACACGGGCTTTTTTTGGTCGTCACTTCCGGTACTGAGATATTAAAGATTTTACGTTTTTGCTTGTTCACGATTTTTATCAAAAAGTATTTACGATAGAACCTTCAAATTTTCAGAGAAGGTAGAGAGTGAACGGCCGCAGTGCCCTTCGCATATCCGAACGTTAGCCGTCACTTCCGGTCGTCACCGGAAGGAAATGAAAAACCTTAATTTTTCAAATTTTTAGATTTGAATTTTATTTCTGTTTTTATTCGATAGAGACGCTTAAAACACTTCAGAATATGAAATTCGTGTTAAAATCGATCCAGGCATTCCAGAGATTTTGAGTTCAAAAGTTCTGGAGCGAGAGTCCGCGTAGCTCAGTCGTTAGAGTGTTGGACTTGTGCCCAGGCGACCCGGGTTCCATCCCCGAGTGCCGATTATTTTTTCTTCCCTAATTTTCTTTTGTTTAACGATTTTACCCTAGAAATGATGGTTTTTATTGTTTTCCGTTTTATTTTTATCATAAATAAAAATAATAACAGCTTTTTTAGTACAAATATAGAGCTCGGTTTTGTCAGCAGTTCGCATCGCCGCCATCAAAGACATGCCGCCGAAGCGCCCCTGCAGTACGACCGCATTAGAGTTCACTGGGTCGCTTTGCCGGCATCAAAGAAATGCCGCCATCTCAATGACTGTATGCACACAACATTTAGCAATGCACCAACGTTATTCTACATGGCTTTAAAAGGAGGACTGATTAGTATTTGTTCACATATATAGATACACGCTTGCATGTATGCATGCGTTTATTGACATACGTTGCTGATATACTGATTCCCTAAACACTACAAAAAACTAGAAAATCTCTCTCTCTCTCTCTCTCTCTCTCTCTCTCTCTCTCTCTCTCTCTCTCTCTCTAAAGTACATAAGAACTAAGTACAGGTAACATGCAGTAAATTGGATAGAGGCTAAATGTACATTGGCGTCCAAAAATTATGCATGTATTTATTTCAAGTTACGGGATAATGTCTATGGATTCAAATAATTTGAAATTCATTGTTTAATGATTGTCTTCTTACTGATTGGAAGTCAACGCTAAAAAGTCATTTTTATCAAAGATGGTGTACTTTTTCCTTTTTTGTGCATGTCTATATACTGATACAAATTTGTTGCCTGTCTGGGAATAAGAAAAACCTCCGAAGTTTATACTCGTATTTGAGTTTTAGTTGTTGTGTTTGACATGTACTGTAAAAAAAATTCTAACTCCCAAGCCCTTCACTCAATCCTAATGAAAATTCGTGAAAATGAACCTCTGACCCCATTCATATTGTCAGTCAAATATGCAGCGGATTGAACAATTAAGAGGAAATTCCTGAGATTAATTAATATAAACGGCGCTTATTGCCTATACGTGGAAATTAAATTTACACACTGTACACGCACCGACCCCCCCCCCCCCTTCCTATTCACAAAATCATTTAGTTTTTCTGGCCTGATTTTACTGGATCTTTCATCTTGAGCCTTTATTTTCAACCTAATTCAATTTCAGATTACTGCACTAATGACCAGACCTATTCGTTCATTTTTAAGAGAGTTATAAATGTTTGGGCATTTGAGTTTCGATTGGCGTGCTTGACATGTACTGTAGAAAAAAATTCTAACTCCCGAGCCCCTCACTCAATCCTAATGAAATTTTATGTAAATGTACCTCGGACCCCATTCTTATTGTCTGCCAAATATGCAGCGGATTGAACAATAAGAAATTCCTGAGATCAAACGGTGAGTATAGCCTGTACGGGGACTTAAAATTTACAGAGTACAAGGGATGTAAGCAGCCGCGTAATATTTCTGTTGTATGTATATTTCTTGTTTTCCGTTTAGACTGTATCTACGATAGTGTGTGAACTACTTATGAATGTTAGAACTGTGGAAATTACTGTCTTCAAATTTTTACGTGTTACTGATTTCGTTATTTCTACAGTTATAAAGATTTTATTATAGTAAACGACACGAAAAAAAAATTATCAACACTGAAATACATGAGTAAAATGCATCAGTCATTGTTTTAGGACTTCCCCTGATTGTTGTTAACCGAATCCGAGATTCACACCTCAAAATTCTATTTTCGATTTATTTAAGACGAAAATCAAGCTCAGGTCTTTTCACCCCCCTCCAGACACAAACACGCATCAATATTTCAAATGACCTCACACTGTTACCAAACCTAAATAGTCAGACATCTTACACTTTGTTTTTCATCTCATACAAAAACTCAGCTCTTCTCCCGGGCGGAAACGCCCCAAATTCAAACACAAATTCGGGAATTATTTCGCGTCAGCCATGTTTTGAGACACCTGCAAAGGTTGTGTGTTCTAATCTCGCCGGAGCCAAGATTTGCTCTTTCTCTCTATTACTTTCTCTCCTTTTTATTTCTTTTTCTAACTAAAATATTCAACATAAAAGGGTTGTTGGACTGTAGTACAAGTCGAAAAACACTCTTCAATGAAGATTTAGACAAAAACAGTTTTTTACTATTAGGGTCTTCCGTCTTCAGCGGAACACCCTTCTATTCTTATTGTTATTAGCGTCTTCCGTTTACAAAGGAAGACCCTCTTTTTTTTCTTTGGTTTTCTTTTTATTACAGGTCATTAGACCTGTTAATAGGTCAAAAGATCTCTTATTTAATATGATATAAAATGGGGCTGGTCCTTCAAATTAGGAATCCAACGGGGTGTATAATCCTTCATCCATCGCTCTTTTAGATCACATTTCTTGATATGTTTCGTTGATGAAGATAAAAGGCAAAGTCATTTCCTCTTCAAAAAATCGGACGGAAGACCTCCTCGTTGCTCGCAACGAGATCGTGTCTAGTTTTTATTGGGTTTTTTTTCTGTCACGTTTTCTCAAAAATGCTTCAGCCAATTTTCATGAAATTTTCAGATCTTATTCATGACAAAATTTGTAAGAAAAGTACACGGGCTTTTTTTGGTCGTCACTTCCGGTACTGAGATATTAAAGATTTTACGTTTTTGCTTGTTCACGATTTTTCTCAAAAAGTATTTACGATAGAACCTTCAAATTTTCAGAGAAGGTAGAGAGTGAACGGCCGCAGTGCCCTTCGCATATCCGAACGTCCGCCATCACTTCCGGTCGTCACCGGAAGGAAATGAAAAACCTTAATTTTTCAAATTTTTAGATTTGAATTTTATTTCTGTTTTTATTCGATAGAGACGCTTAAAACACTCCAGAATATGAAATTCGTGTTAAAATCGATCCAGGCATTCCAGAGATTTTGAGTTCAAAAGTTCTGGAGCGAGAGTCCGCGTAGCTCAGTCGTTAGAGTGTTGGACTTGTGCCCAGGCGACCCGGGTTCCATCCCCGAGTGCCGATTATTTTTTCTTCCCTAATTTTGTTTTGTTTAACGATTTTACCTTTAAAATGATGGTTTTTATTGTTTTCCGTTTTATTTTTATCATAAATAAAAATAATAACAGCTTTTTAGTACAAATATAGAGCTCGTTTTTGTCAGCAGTTCTCATCGCCGCAATCAAAGACATGCCGCCGAAGCGCCCCTGCAGTACGACCGCATTAGAGTTCACTGGGTCGCTTTGCCGGCATCAAAGAAATGCCGCCATCTCAATGACTGTATGCACACAACATTTAGCAATGCACCAACGTTATTCTACATGGCTTTAAAAGGTGGACTGATTAGTATTTGTTCACATATATAGATACACGCTTGCATGTATGCATGCGTTTATTGACATACGTTGCTGATATACTGATTTCCTAAACACTACAAAAAACTAGAAAATCTCTCTTTCTCTCTCTCTCTCTCTCTCTCTCTCTCTCTCTCTCTCTCTCTCTCTTAAGTACATAAGAACTAAGTACAGGTAACATGCAGTAAATTGGATAGAGGCTAAATGTACATTGGCGTCCAAAAATTATACATGTATTTATTTCAAGTTACGGGATAATGTCTATGGATTCAAATAATTTGAAATTCATTGTTTAATGATTGTCTTCTTACTGATTGGAAGTCAACGCTAAAAAGTCATTTTTATTAAAGATGGTGAACTTTTTCTTTTTTTGTGCATGTCTGTATACTGATACAAATCTGTTGCCTGTCTGGGATTAAGAAAAACCTCCGAAGTTTATACTCGTAACTATACAAACGAACGGGTGACTGCGACAAGATTTGAAAACTGACCACTCGTTTATGAGTGTTTGAGCCTAAAAATAAACAGATGTAAAAAAAAAATCAATAGTTACATTTATCAAACAACGCTTATACATTGTTTTTAACATATGTATTTTATTTAATACCACATATTGCAATATGTGATATTTAGAATTTAATATTCTACGTTTAATATAGAAGTCACCGACCGACCCCCCCCCCTCCCTCCAAATTCATAAAATTATTTAGTTTTTAGGGACCGATTTTACTTGATCTTTGATCTTCGACCTTTAATTTCAACTAATTACCATTCTAGATTACTGTACTAATTACCAGACCAATTCGTTCATTATTAACAGAGTTATGAACCTTTTGGCATTTGAGTTTTAGTTGTTGTGTTTGACATGTACTGTAAAAAAAAAAAATTCTAACTCCCAAGCCCTTCACTTAATCCTAATGAAAATTCGTGAAAATGAACCTCTGACCCCATTCTTATTTTCTGTCAAATATGCAGCGGATTTAACAATTACTGATTTCGTTATTTCTACATTTAAAAAGATTTTATCAATCCTGCTGAAATAGAACAGTCAAACATAATAGTAAACGACACGAAAAAAAAATCTCAACACTGAAATACATGGGTAAAATGCATCAGTCATTGTTTTAGGACTTCCCCTAATTGTTGTTAACCGAATCCGAGATTTACACCTCAAAATTCTATTTTCGATTTATATAAGACAAAAATCAAGCTCGGGTCTTTTCAACCCCCACCAGACACAAGCACGCATCACTATTTCAAATGACCTCGCACTGTTACCAAACCTGAATAGTCAGACATCTTACACGTTGTTTTTCATCTCATACAAAAACTCAGCTCCTCTTCCGGGCGAAAACGCCCCATATTCAAAGACAAATTCGGGAATTATTTTGCGTCAGCCATGTTTTGAGACACCTGCAAAGGTTGTGTGTTCTAATCTCGCCGGAGCCAAGATTTGCTCTTTCTCATTATTACTTTCTCTCCTTTTTATTTCTTTTTCTAACTAAAATATTCAACATAAAAGGGTTGTTGGACTGTAGTACAAGTCGAAAAACACTCTTCAATTAAGATTTAGACAAAAACAGTTTTTTATTATTAGGGTCTTCCGTCTCAGGCGGAACACCCTTCTATTCTTATTGTTTTTAGGGTCTTCCGTTTACAAAGGAAGACCCTCTTTTTTTTCTTTGGTTTCTTTTTATTACAGGTCATTAGACCTGTTATTAGGTCAAAAGATCTCTTAATTAATATGATATAAAATGGGGCTGGTCCTTTAAATTAGGAATCCAACGGGGTGTATAATCCTTCATCCATCGCTCTTTTAGATCACATCTGCATTTCTTGATATGTTTCGTTGATGAAGATAAAAGGCAAGGTCATTTCCTCTTCTAATAATCGGACGGAAGACCTCCTCGTTGCTCGCAACGAGATCGTGTCTAGTTATTTGTATATTCATGTTTATAAAGTGACATATAGGTCCGATGGGCCGGGTGTTTATTCATTAAGGTATTATACCATATGCATGTATCTTAAGTAGTTTATTTGTTTATAAAACACATGTGACTATAATAATAAATCATTTACTTACTTACTTACTTACTTACTTACTCTAGAACATGTCTTAAGATAAATCTTAAGATACTTTCATGATCATGGCCACTGTACTATTTGTAAAAATTTTAGAAAAATATCATATCTGTTAAAAATGTTGGTTTTAATAATTATGATTCTCGTTTGTGTTCAATGGGGAAATATAAAAGAAATATTATTCAGTTTTAGATATCACTTTTGTCGTACAATTCTCTCAAACATATTTTGTTGACAGCCTCGAGAGGGCGGTCAGTTTAATGATATAAAAATACAAAAAAGTTGTTCTATCTTGCAAATTTGTTATGAAAATGACCTTAAGTTCAACCAAATGTTTTGTCTATGCTGTGCAGCTTTGTGTGGGGTTGAAAGAGTCAAATTATTTATACTACTATAATAAAAAATGGACTCGAATCTTTTGGCTTTAATACCGAGAAATCGGAATAGGACTGTCTTTTGTTTTATATATTTTATACATTATTGGTGCTTGAAGATTTCCAGTTTGTTTTATTTTCTCAATCAAGAATTACTTTAAAAATAACCTGAATATTTTGAATTTTACATTCTTGCGCATGTGCATTACATTCACGCTAGATCACAGGAGGCTCTTTAGTTTATATTTCCACAGTATCACATTTGCAAGGATAAACTCAGAAACGATATTACAATTTACAACTGTAAATTCAATTGAAAATTTGTCATATATTTTGTTCATTAAAGGAAATATGGGAGATGACTTTAACTTAGAGCATTTAATATGAAAAGGTCCAAGAGTTCTAAATGTCAACATGGTATGTAAATTCGAGGCAAGTAAAAAAGTTGGTGAAAATGTGTTTAATTCTTCATAAAAATGAATTAAATTTTTAGATGAAAGGTATTTACAGCCTCAAAATAGTTTGTTATGAATAACGACTCTTATTTTCAATGCAGCTTCATTAATTTTCTCCAAAATCGTTTCGGAGAGATTCTGCAATTTTTTGCTACATTACGGGTGTGTGGGAGGCATTTTAACTGTGGTGAAGGCCTGTCCCGAGATACAGTTAGCTTATTATAACTAAGCAGAGTGTGGTGAAATTAATAGCATTATCTATGTCAACAATACGATGTGTCGATGTATCTATTTCGTAAATGTCCGATATCATATGCAATGTAAACCCGTGCACGCATGGGTGGAAGTCTAAGATTTAAAAAAATTATAAAATGTAAGTTGCACTGATAAATTATGTTTGAAGACAAAAATCTCAAATAAGTCGGTAAAAAATAAGTAAATGAGTTATGCTTGTTATAAATCAATGTTTTGTTAATTCTAAATTTTTTGCTTAATTTTTTGTTATAGGGTCATTTGATATTTTATACACGTATGGTGAAATATGCATGATGCTGATGAACACAACACACATACGTATCATGCAATGTAAACTAAAAAAACCCTTCCAAAAAAACAACAACAACAACAACAACAAAAAACAGAACAGAACCCCCAAAGGAACAAAAAGACAAGTTTGTGTTGCCAATTCCGCTCCCTACAAACTATTCAGAGGATCAAAACATTTGGCTAGCTAAGATTGTTGTAATAGTTATCTAATTTTTAGCTCACCTGAGCTGAAAGCTCAAGTGAGTTATTCTGATCACATTTTGTCCGTCGTCCGTCTGTCCGTCTGTCTGTCCGTCTGTAAACTTTTTACATTTTGAACTTCTTCTCTAAAACCGCTTATCCAATTTCAACCAAATTTGGCACAAAACATCCTTATGGGAGGGCGAATATAAATTGCAGAAATAAAAGTCCAATCTGTATTCAAAGCGGAGAAAACCTTCAAACTGTAGAAAAAGGGGGGTGCATTTTTAAAAATCTTCTTCTCAAGAACTACTGAGTTCAATTGAACGTAGTTTAGCATAAATTATCCTTATGAGAAGGAAAATATAAATTGCAAAAATTAAGTGATAATTCTGTTTCAAATCTGAGTTATTACGAAAATAATAATAAAGGAAAGGCGTGTTTCAATCAGTTTAATAGCTTCGGGTTCGGCATCCGGTAAAATGGGTAGGCATGACTTGGCCTGGGCAAAACAAAAGATTGGCAGTTATTAATCTGCCAATCTTATTAAAATTTCAGGATATTTGATGGACCTGTATATTTGTATTCGCTGTAAATATTGCTGCAAAATAATGCGTATTTAGAATTGACGATTGCCGATCTGCCCCGGCTTTTATTTTGCCACGGTCCGGGTTAGCACACCCATTTTACCAAGACTCGTATTCCATACTTCTAAAACGAGGTTCTTTGTTTAAAGCAGCCATGACATTATACGAAAAAGGGTCGATCTGACTATGATGAATTTGCTTGTTGTGCAACAGTTCGCGTATGAATGGAAATTTTTGAAACATGAAAAATATATTGGTTCCGATTTTGTGAAGTAAATTGAGGCTAAATATTTCAATGCGTTGACAGTTTTCACACATGACGTTGGTGTTAGCTTGTTCTGATTTTCGTTTCGTTTTCATTATTTTTGCTTTGTAACCTTGGAACTATCGTCTGTATTTCGTGATTTTTACGTATCAAACCAAACAGAGACTTCGGTAAATCAAACAGTTAACTGTTTACCTGCGCAAATGAAGCAAAATCTAATGTATCAAAAAAGTACTGAAATACAATTCATTCTATCGGTAATTCGGCATTATCTTTTGCGTAATGGTAGATTAATGCAATAGGTTTTGTTAAGATGCTCGGCATTTTCTCGAGTTAATTCAGTTTAAATAGAGTTTGATACCTCTGACGGAAATATGTAGGTATATGATTCATTTCGAAAAAATAAATTGTGTTCTTTATTTGTTATAGTGCATGTCTCTTGTGTTTAATTGTTTACAATTTCTATTTACTAACCATATTTGAGTGTAAAGTTTTGAATTATAAGCAAGATACAGAGATTTGCTCACAATTGTATGTTTGTACACAGATCTTAAAAACTAAAGATTAAAAAAGTAAAAAAATTGTCAATATTTTTAAAGAAAATTATCAAAGTCTGTTCTTCCAGAAACCAACTTTAACAACTTATTGTATTGTAAACCTAACCTTTTTTCGTCATTATTACTCCTACTGTACATGTGATTCTTGACTGTGTTTGTGTACATTTGTATAAACTGATTTTGAACCTCAAATACCAGTGAACTGGTCTTGAGTGAATAAAAGAATTGAAAATCTTAGGCCATTCTTTTTTTCCATTTCAAATGCTGAATAGGAAATACCAAGTTAAAAATCTTAAGCTGAATGTAATTAACTCATGTGAACAAAATATGACTCAAACCTAGGCGAACTGTGAGCTCTGTATCTTGCTTATAATTCTACGATTGACGCTGAAATTTTGGTTGAACATTAGAAATTTATATGAATTAGAGTATGTTAAATACTTGTACAAACAAAATAAAAGAATGATATTCTGTATATACCTACTCTCTGGGGCCCCCTCTTTACACAATAAATAATGTGAAATCTACATCAATTTTGATAGTTTTTCAGACACGAGTAAATAAAAACGACATCTTTAAAACAGTTTCCATAGTTCTGACACATTTCTGTTGCGGGGATAAAGTAATGATTGTTATTCCTAAGAAAATATCACAGCGGAAAATTATCCTTGTTTGTACGCGAGGTAAATAACAGTCAATTAATTTATAATGGAGAAGACAAATTAAATTTTTGAATGTTTTTAATTTGAGGAATTGAGCACATTGAGGTACAATTTTCTTTTTCACATCTTCACATGTAGGATTTTTAAAATAAAAAACAATAACTATTATATTTTTTTTGAAAATACAATAACTAATAAGTAGTTGGTGAAAAAAATGTACCTATATGCTCTCATATATTTTGATCGCTTTACAAAATGGGGAGGGGGGGGGGGGCAGAACGGGGAATTGGAAGTTAACAACTTAACCTACGAAATGTTTAGTTTTATATCTTGCGTGGGATTTTCTTATTCTGGTAAAAAATAGTATTTCATGAAGGTAAAATGTAAAATGTCAAAGATTACGTGTATGCAAAAAGAAGTGTAAAATTCGAATACTTTACAATATTTATTTTTTGTTATTCTACCGAGGGACCATATGGCACAATATCTTTTGAACGCCCATTGTTGCTCAGGTGAGCGATGTGGCCCCATGGGCCTCTTGTTTAAAACTGTAGGAAGATTCCATCTTATGTGAAATACGTCTTTACGTTTTCAGAATAATAAATCAAAATACCCAATATTATTCGTCGAGGTGCACACACTTCCCACGTTTCGTTTCGGTATCCATTGATTACACAATGGTATCTAAAATTTTTAGCATCTGTACAATCTTGACGACCAGCTAGTCTGCTACAGTCCTTTCTTGTAGCAGCAGTATCCCATTCTTTTTTGGTTCTTGGACAATATGAAACTCTCTCCACACTTTCGACTGCTTCTTTACAGTACCATAACGCATTTGTAACTATCTGTTTTAAACAAAATAACTAAAATATATATTTTGTGTTTTTTTTATCAAACATAACAAGCTAACTGAAATGCTATTTTTGTTTCAATCTTTCTTTAAAAAAATATATGAAGTAAGCAAAAATTTGCAGGATGTATTGACAGCAAATGTCAATATATGGTCTGTTTCCTTTCATAATGTGTGCTTGGGTATTCACAATAAATACTGTTTTCATAATGATTAATTATATGTTACCTGTCCTTGCACTAACAGTAGCAAAAAGTGCATGAAGATACAAGCCATTTTCTTGCTATAGAAAACAAAGAAAAGTATTTACAGTTATTCAGTAAAAGATTTTTAAGATAATGTATATTGATATGTTGCTATCTAGTTTGTAAGAGTTCTCTTTCTTGCAGCACGATACCAAATATTTTGACATCTTCATTTATGGGTACGAAATTGATCTCGCAGCGTGTAGCCAATGGAATAATTTCGCGGGAAAATTGTGGGTACGTTTCTCTAGCGTTGGTAATCACTTATTCACTAGACGCCGGTCAGGTTACAGTTTTTGGAAATTTTTAAAGCGTTTTAACCACCTCCATACTTCCACTTTCCTTCGAAAAGTACTTTGTATGTTTTTGCTTTATTTGAGTTTTCTGGCGGTTTCAGCCCACAAGGTTTGTTTTTTACAATGAAGTTTTCAAATACGTCATTAATTTTATTAGTTATTCAATTATCATTATTTTGGTTGTTAAATAATTTTGAGGAGAAAGGATCAAATATTTATAATTTGATATTAATATTTATTTATCTATATTTTCAAATCGATAGCGCAATTAGCACGACACAATCATGTTTTCATTCCTTTAGATTAAAATGTGATTCAGTAGTCAGTATTTTTATCTAAATTGTTTTAAATGAATTTCTAGGTCAGATCGGTTTCTTTGTTAAAAAAATTGTTACGGCCTTCTTAGTTTGGACACGGACAAGACGTTATGAATGACGTGAGACGTAACACAAACTGCAACAATGTTTGCATCATTAACTTTATTGTATTAACAACATTTTGCAATCTTTAACTTTTAACTACAATCAAATTTATCTTTATTTAATAATTTCTGTGGATAAAAATTGTTTATTGCATTTTTATGCGTGAATACCTATACACGCAAACTAAGGTTGGTCATCGATATACCTTTTGTAAAATCAAAGTACTGAGAGTACTGAAAGACGGGGTCTTGAAAGTTTGAATTTGTAATTGTCCTTGATTTTCTCGAATATGCTTCCAAAAATGAGTTTTAATTAGTTGTTTCAATCTTGTATGTTAAATTGGTTTTTTTTTTGGAATTTTCTGATACTTTGTCTAAGTTTTCCTCAATCCCAGCCTTCATAATTGTAGAAAATTGACACAACGGTATTTTATGTAAAATAAGACACCAGGGACATTTTTTAAAAATTACTACTAACCGGGAAAATCAAAACGTCCATATCAAGGTAGATAATTTAAATCATTAGATTTATTCAATTTTGTGATCCAAGAGAAAATTCACAAGTTGGACGGTATCCGTTATACAAGGTTTATGAAAACCCCTAAGACTCTCAAACTGCTGAATTAATAAACAAAGTTAATATTTGTATACCGATTACAAACACAGGCACCTGGCGTTAGAAATATTTCTTTTTACAATCAGATTCCAAGTACTCTAACAATAAAAAGGTTTGCCACGGTCGTCATTTTGATTTTTTAGACCGACTAATCTGACACGATTTTCTTGCAGCGATTCATGCAAAATTTATAGATAAAAATAAATCCGTCTACCAATTACTACTTTTTTGTGTAAACTCGTGCATCACCTACACGAATTACGATAAAACCGTTCCGTTCATTAAAAATCATACTCCGAAAATCAGAGACATAAATAACAGAAATGTTACGGGACCAACCTTTCTTGAGAACTACAAGTGCAACAGCAATCATGTATAAGTCATTAAATTTGAACCTGATAGTGAACATGAAAATGTAAATATGTTTAAGCATGTTTTATTAATGAAACATCTACAAAAAGTTTAACTCTTTATTTAGCTTTTAAATTGCTTTTTTAAAACTTATTGACTTTTCACAAAGTAATGGTAATGGTAATGCATTACTTTACTCATGTAATGGTAATGTAATGCATTACTTCAAGAAAATTAAGTAATGGTAATGGTAATTTAATGCCCTAATTCATGAAGAAATGATAATGTAATGCATTACTTTACAATGTAATTCACACCAAACCTGATTCCAACTAAGCCATGAACATTAACATTTAACTTGGTTCTTTAATCGATAAGATTGTATATATTATTTGATCTATTGGTCACCCAAAATGTATAATCTATATAGAATTTGCTTACAATGAATAGTTCAAAATTTTAATTCAGTTTAATTAATTAGAGAGTCAATGAACGAGAAGGCAAATTCAGACTTGTTTTTATTTTCTATGTAAAAAATTCCCTTAGAGAAGAACAGCAGTCATACCGCAAGTAGACTGGAAGCCAATGAAACACCTATTTTTATGTAAGACATCTGCGTATAATCCGTCCTTATTTTAACTTCGGCTTGCGCATTAAGTTCGGTAGTATTCAGGTGAAAGACTGTCAAAATAAAATTAACAACTTTTCAAAAATGGTACATTGCGTTTGGGAACATTACATTAGATTCAACCTTCAACCTCTTCTATCGATTAAGGAGCTCGAACACCAACCGAAACGTCAACGGCGTTGTGCATTCAGTTACGTAACTCATTCCACATTTGAACCCGAGCAGGAATATTTTGATCAATAAAACTATTTGTTTATTTTCTAAAAAAAATTTAGTTTATACACAGAGGACTTATAAAGATTTAATGCGTGTTTTTATAATATATATTTACTGATATGCATGAAAACTTTCTGCACTATTTCTTACGCGTAGACTCAATTCATGTGTTCTACGCGTGCCTTCCGGTTTGAGATTTCGGGTTACAGTAAACCAATAGACGGGGTCACGTGACCCCGTCTAAAAAGGAGAAGAGGCATGCTTCCTATGATTATTATTACATTGAAAAAGGTAAAACTTTGAATTTATCCTTTTTCTTGTTTAATTCATGTCCGCAAAAATTGAAGTAAACATACAAAATTTACATGTAAGAGTGAGAGATATTTGACATTTGAAATTTATCCGAATCTAGACATGTCAGACATCAGACCAAAGGTTCCCTTCGCCCCAGAGACTTGCTCTGCTTATAACCTACCGCACACACACGCACACACATACCCACAAACAAAATTATATTCTAGATATTTTTATAAATGCATAACGATTCATTATCTCCTAGGTTAAAGTAATCGAAAGCATCGTAAAAGCTCTTATTTTTTGGCCCTGAAATCTCATAAAGAACCTGAGAGAGAGAGAGAGAGAGAGAGAGAGAGAGAGAGAGAGAGAGAGAGAGAGAGAGAGAGATTCCTAATATATTTAACATGATTACAGCATTGTCATTGTCATAGGGTTGCAAATAAAGTAGTTCATGGTAAAGAATGTTTTCAAACTGCGTTGATAGCGTCGGGTTTGGTCGAGATAATTGATATTTTTACTATTAATAAGTGTTTTATCTCTTTAGCTCAATGGGATATATTTAAAAGAACCCAAATATTCTTAGTTAATTTGATAAACAGTTTCTTGATTAGAATTTTTCGCTTTTTTCATAAGCTTATGTAGTTTTTGGGAGTTGATTTTAATCAACTCTCCTATGCAGTCACTCTGGCAAACTTGTCAGCGGTGATGATTCGTGCAATCATCACCGCTGACAAGTCTTAGTTCTTGAATATAATAGAAAAATTCGACGTAATGAAGCTGAATCATTGTTTTTCAAGGAAACTAATCTATAAACACTTTGAAAATAGTAAGATTTTATATAATACGAACAATTTAGATATTTATGTAGTCTCATGTATTCCTACGCCAGAGTTTAATATTGTCGCGTTCAACCAAAAGCTCTGCTGTCTCCGTATATCTCCGACAAATAGAGAGGCTCTCTTGCTTGTCGGAGATTAAAGGAGACAGTTGAGCGTCTGGTTGAACGAGACTGGAATTCAATATCAATAGTGCTTGGATTCATACAATTTTTAAAATTGTTTCGATTACTAATGCATAGTTTGAAATCTATCTTTAAATGTTACACAACATGATTCATATGGGGTTTTTCTAAATTCTTGTCTGAAAAGTCTAATTAAAATTCATATTATAAAAAAGTGCGTAATTTGATACAGACTAGAAACTAATTGCGACGAAAGATAAGTTGATTTTAAAATAAATGATAATCGATAAAATCAACTCCCGTCAGTACTTCAGTACTTTGATTTTATATAAAGAACAATTCGGAGATTTGATTTTTCCAAATATGACACAACTACATCGCTTAGCAAATGCCCTACTTTTTTTGTGTATACAGCAAATTTACTTCTTATCTGGTACATTGGACTATGCCAGAAACGAAAATGATTTATATGTATTGATAATGGAGATCAATGTATAACATATTTCAACCGGCTTCAATTGTATGTGCCTTTAAACAAACAAAAAAGGATACGTTAGTTATGTTTATAAAAAACAATATGATTTTGTAGAACATCAGTACGACAAAAAAACCCACATCCAAATGCTTATTTTAAAGTTAATTATATTTTAATGTTTGTCATTGTAACTTATTTATTTTATATAATGAGGTGATTTATTTGATTAGAATTTGAAAAGAGGGTTTATGTTGAAACACAGATTTTTTAACATACAATTTTTGGGAATTGATTTTAATCAACTCTCCTATGCAGTTACTCTGACAAACCGAAAGTGTTTTGACCAAAGCACAAATCATCGCCGCTGACAAGACTTAGTACTTGAAAATAACTTCTAAATTTGATAAAATGTATGCTTAAGCATGGTTTTCAAGGAAACTTATTTATAAATACTTTGAAAATAGTCAGATTTTAAATGGTACGAACAATTTAGATATTTTTTGTAGTCGTATGTATTCTTACGCCAGAGCTCGATATAGTCTCGTTCAACTCGACGCTCGGCTGCATCCGTAAATCTCCGACAAGCAGAGAGTCTCTCTTGCTTGTCGGAGATTAACGGCGAAAACCGAGCGTTTGGTTAAACGAGTCTAGAGTTCAATATTGCTTGGATCCATAAACTTTCCAGTAATATTTCTATCACTGATTTATAAATGTAGTTTGATTGAATTAATTATATCTTTAAATATTACTTAACATGATTCATATGGAGTTTTATCAACATTCTTGTGTCGAAAAAGTCCAAAAATTCATATTATAAAAATGTGCGTAATTCAAATACATATTCGAATCTACCCGTACTTATACTGCAAAATAACATATCATTGATTTTAAAATAAATAAACATCGATAAAATCAACTACCGTCAGTTCTTCGGTATTTTGATTTTTAATATCACCGTACGTAATTTACAACAAATCGCATATCTTTTTCCGTTTTTATACGTTTACCCCCAAGTTGCTTGTGTTTGAAGGAAAGATGAGGGATAGGGGACCTTTTCCTTTAATCAATTAAAAGATGTACTGGAAATTGACCTGTATCTTTGGTTAATCAGTACCCCCGACCCTGTTCTCAAAGATGGTAAATTATATTCACTAGTGTTAATATATCACCTTACTATCTACAAATTAGAAATTCAATTACTGTGGTTTCATCAATATTCGTTGAATACCAATTTTCGTGGATTTCGTTGTTAAGTTGATCCCCGAAATTAGATGTTCATTGAATTTCAATTTCAACAAACATTTTGTATTGATAGGATCATTGGCCACGAAATTACGTATCCTTGAAACTGTGTTTTTCAGAAAATCCACGAAAATTGATACCCACGAAAATTAATGAAACCACAGTAACCTCTTCACGGTAACTGCGGGACTGCTCTTTTGCAGGGCAAAATGACATAATTTGGTGAAATATGACGTAACGTTAATTGTTTCAATTACGTCATTTAATTATCTACTCACTAAAATTTCGGTAAAGTATATCAATTTGCCCTGCAAGAGAGCAGTACCGCAGTTACCGTGAAGGGGTCTATGCGAGAAAATGTCATTTATGCATATTTTTTCAAACTTCGTTTTTTCAAAGTGCGTTGATTTGGTCCCAGAGAACTAGGTACCATTTCAGACATAGTTTGCTTGTTTTTGACTGAATTTTAAAAATATCACACACACAATTGAAATGTTACGTTTATTGACAAAAAAATACCATAAATTAAGAATCTATAAATGGTTACGTAATTAGACTGTCACAAGGTTAATTTTGGCGTCATAAACAGTGCATTTTCCCGTAATTTTCATAAAACTGAGCAGAAGACACAAGTTCTTTAGTGGTTTTTTGAATAGAAAAATATGTCCGCAGCCGTCGCCCACGATGAAACTCATATTATAACTTTATCATGTGTATTATTTTGAAATAAGATAAAAGTATTGATCATGGTGCTTTATACACACACATATTCAAGATGGTATATGTGTATTTTTATGAGATTTAAACAACTTTTAAATTTTAGGGCAAATATTGAAAGAAACTGTATTTCTTTTTTAGCGCACTTTAATAAATTTCTTCAAAGTGCGTATTTTTTTTTCAAAGTACTTATGATCTTTTGTCGGAAGAGTAATGTGTAGCTAAAATTTATTGTACATATTTATCATTTGGTAGGTTAATATAGATGTTGCATTTCAGGTTTTGAATCTCGGAACACAAATTGCTAATCTCCTACATGTATTTCCAATTATTGCATGAGTAAATATGTCTTTCGTAAGTTATGTGTAGGTTTACATTAGGGTATTATTATATCACAAAAATACATGAATTAGTCTCAAATACAAATTAAACATTAATTGATATAATTAAGTAAATCAATTAATTAGTTTTATAACTCTTTCCGTTTCCACTTCATTATTCGAAAATAAGTATTAACTTGTTAAAGCGATCCCGTGTTTGCTTTTCAAAATGATTACAAACAATGGCATATACTTTAATGTAACAGGCAGGGACATTACTAAAGAATATGGAGCTAAGTGCATTTTGCTTTTAATCCTCTTAAAACAATTGAACTTTACACTGATTCTAGCACGATCTATTTAATTAGTGCAAATGTTACTGCAATTGATTATCACTTTAAATTGATAAAAATCACGACTGCTTGTTTTGATCTTTGGGGAATATGGACTTAACATTTGAAAGACTATTGTTGTTTAAAAGTAACAAAATTTACTAAAATGTTTAGAATATATAGGTTAATAAAATCATTTTTGAAACAATGTAAATTAAAAAAAGTTAAACTTCAAATATATGTGATATAAGTATCTCAGAATTTTCCACACTGCACTTATAAATGTTATATCTCATAAAAACATTTTTAAAGGCCTTGTTAAATCATTGACTCAAAACTGCATACAAAATGAAACAGTTGTTTCTATTTCAGAAAAAACAACTATATACTCTGGTTACGAAGAACATTGTCATTTGTGTAATTTTCATTTCTGTATTTTTAATTTATTTAGAATTCTAATAATTAGAATTTACGTTGCCAAAAAAAAAGATCAAAGTTAACAAACAAATGATTCTACATCATATTAAGATTGAATTGTATTCAATTTATCTGGTCATACAATCTTCAATTCTTTTGTTGATATAACGTATCGAATTTGTGAAGTTTGATAAACTAACCCAGTTAACTTCTTAGAATAAATACGTTTGTAAATACATTAACAATATTAATCGTCCGTACTTTCTGTTGATTGATTTTAAAGAAATCTTAAATGCCTTAAGGTACATGTATACGTTTACTCAGAATGAAAAAATTCCACTGATGATAATGAAAAACCATCTATTGTGTGTTAAAGACCTCTCATGGTAGTGCTATTTTTCACTTTCAAAAAATTAAAGTAGGTCAATGATCTTCTTTTTGAGATAATGGCCATTGAATATTTTTGGAAAATTTAACAAAAATCCCCGAAAATTTAACACTATGATTGAGATTTTCTTAATTGTGAAAATAATTCAAATTGTTAAATTCTTTTAAAAATGAAATACAGTTTATGAATGGCAGTGAAACTAAACAGACACAAAGCATTAAGTTTTCATTCACAATTTTTATGAATATTCCAGTCCGAATTTCCTCTATCAGTTTTCAAATTCCTACACTTTTTTAAATCAATTTTACAAAATACTGAATGATGATTATACCAAAACATTTATAGCATTAAACTAGGTATATTGACCTTACTCTGCAGGCATAAAAGTTATATGAGGTCAATGATCAAAATTTTGAGATAAAGTGTCTTATCATTTTTAAGCATTTTTCAATATTTTTGTAGTGTGTGCCATTCAAATATGTAATTGAAAACATGAGATAAAACCAACAGAAAATATGCAAACTTATGTTGACTAACACATAAAATCTTAACTTTAATATTACAGTACTACCAAAAATATTTAAGTGAAAAACAAAATCTAAAAAATTTAGTCCGAATTTCCTCTGTTTTGAAAAAGTCCAACTTTGTTTGAGCCTAATTCCATAAAATAGTAAAAATATAGAATGGTTTGTCAATAATTCATTTCATAAATACTTTTAGTGATTAGAACAAATTTTACTCATGATATTGAACTTTATAACAATCCGAATTTGAGAACTCAAACCCTGAGTAAACAATGTCCTTAAGAACATATAAATAATTTTACTTGGTGAAAAACGGATGTCCCGAATAATTTAGATTTTTTTTTTCGATTTCCCTTACACTGATATAATTTATTATTATTATTGTGTTTTGAAAAAATATAAATGTTTACAACCAAAGCATGGCATTTGTTTGAATATTACAAAATTAATTTTTTTTCCGATTACAAGTTTTCTCTGAATATCCAAGTGCTTAAATATTTGTCAAGAGAAGTAGTATATTTAAACAAGGCCGTTAAATTGTTTCCCCGAAATCAAAGTTAAACTGAAAATAAATTGTTTGTTTAGAATATATTTCAAATATATCGTTTCTTTTAACTAATATCAATAACTAATGTCAATAAAATGGATTTATAGATACATGTAAGAGACAAATTGCAAGCGAGATTTACGGTGCTAGATATACACAATCTTACAGTATATTTTACTTACTAATACGAATCACCTTTATTTCTTTCAACAGCCAATCGGGAAGTGAGCGAGAGAGATTTTATTGCTTGCGCTTTTATTATTGACAAGTTAGGTATCCAGGAAACTTATGGCAACGGAAAAATAAAGTATCAATAATATTCCTCATTGGTTTACAATTTGAAATGAAGGTCTTTTCACCAGTTTTTTTGTGCTATTAAATTCACTATGCTTCCATGAAAGCAGAAATTTAAACAATTCTTTGTACATATTAATTTATTTCTCAGGTTTGCTTTTCTAAGTACAATTTTAGCTACTTGAAATTATAAAAATTTCTTGTGGTTTTTCTTTCGGGAAATCTTGAATCCGGAACGCAGATGTTAACGTGACGTTTTAAATAGGTTCTTTTAAGTTTTTTGATCTCGGTGAATGGACCTTTCCGCATTCCTTACAAAAACTGGAACTTAATGGCTTCATCGAATTTCTGTATTAGGTAAAATGACAACATTAAACAGTCATGCTAAACACATCTTCTATAAATAAAATGTTTACCATTTATGTCAATTTTGTGTTTGATCACTTACAGTTTCTGAGATCTGTCAAGTACAAAATTCAATATATAACAGCTACTCGAGATATCTCAACGGAAGTAGATCTTTTTGTTTATTCAACAACACATACAAGTGTATGATTTGTGTAATGATTTATAAAGTTATAATCAATCTTTGTAAAATATTTTTAACATGTAAAAAAAATTGAAGTGCTTCCGGTGACGACTGGAAGTTACGTATACATATTTACATAAATAGGGCTATCATCCTACAAAGTTTGATTGTTCAAGTCTTTACCGTTTTTTGAGATCTTAAGCACTACGTAGTCATAAAACAACTGACATTCCCACTTTTTTATTGATGAACTTAGACATTTACTGACAAAGTACTGACATTACTGATAAACTTAGAAAAGTACTGATGTTTTTACTGACAGTACTGAGAAACTTAGAGAAGTACTGACACTTTTTACTGACATATTTTTAATTATAATAAAGAATTGACTGTTTAAGCTTGATGATAACATTTTCTTTGTATAAAAATGTCATTTTTATCAGTAATTTCATAAGTGAAGAAGTTGCGCATCGAATTGTTTTTTCAAAAAAGAAATTGACGGATTTCATAATATTTATGTTGTTAGCATATCATTGAGTTTTGATAATTATATAGAAACGAAAAATCAGTAAAAAAATACTCTTGAGCTAAACATCAGTAAACCTGATCACCCATAACAACATCTGGTTATTGTTATTAGCATTCAATCTACACGTAATACCAATGCGTAGACTTAGCGGGGGTCGGGATATCTGGACCCCCCAACCTTTGCACCCTCTATGGAAAAGTCTAATTTATTAAATTTGCTTAAATATGGTTCAAGCCCCCCCCCCCCCCCCCCCGAAAGGATTTTGGGGTCCGCGCATTTTACTTAGCAAAATAATGCGCTGTGTTTCCGTATAATTATGATATATACATATATTTAAGACCGTGTTATGTAATTTGATCATATGCATTATTGTATAGAATCGTCCTCACACATATAAAGCATTGTTACAGTTCATAAATGACTTGATGCATGTTTAATAATGCCGGTGCTACGAAGAATATTGACCCGGGTTGAAAGTTGACCTGAGGTCATTTTTCAACGTTGAATATTGACCCGGAGCATCATTTTTCAACGTTGAAAATTGAGAACAAAATTGTGGAATTTATACCTGGGATCATTTTTTACGGTTTGAGAATTTTTTTTCTAAACTATGATGACCTCGACACGTTGAAAATTGGTCCTGTTGGGAATTGACCCCAACCTCAAAGTTTTTATCTGAACTAGAACTTACTCTACACGGTCTAAGAATACAATCATACACATATTTGAAAGTTTCAGTTTTAAAGCTTTCATATGTCCGATACATATGCAGGTGTGACTGATCTCTTTTCATTTGATATATCCGATTTATCATTTAATTGTGAGACTGAAAATATGATATCCATTTATTATTACGATATTATGTAAATAAAGCTATGAAGATGACCGTTTACCTCGCAAATGAACAGGCGAGTCGGGCTAGAATTCTGTTTGACATAGAACTGATTTTCATTCCCCCGTGTGACAGAATTAAAAGTTTAAACTTGTCATAATCTCTGATAAATATGTCTAACAAATATTACGCCCGTTGTCGTTACTTTTCAGGCAATTCAACCGAGCTCTATTTGACAAGCACCTGACGTTGTATATTTTTCTTATAATTGAAAATATAACCACTATACTGTTTTATTGGGTACAGGATATACTAGCAAATGTATATATTTATTTCAAGACAAAAAGTTAAAACGACAGGTACCTGTGTGTTGATTTGGTCCCAAAGAACTAGGTACAGTTTCAGTCATATTTTGCCCTGTTTTAGAGTGATTTTTAAAAATATTACAGGAAATTGAAATGTAATGTTTATTTACACAAGAATACCCATAAATTAAGAATCTATAAATAGTTACCTGATTAGACCTTTATAAGGTTAATCGTGACATCACAAACAGTGCATTTTCCTGTAATTTTAATAGAAATGAGCAGAAAACACCAGTTCCTTAGTAGTTTGAATAGAAAAATATGTCCGCAGCTGTCGACCACAATGAAACTCACATAATAACTTTATCATGTGATATCACATAAAATATTCAAATTTCGTTGTGGGCGACGGCTGCGGACACATTTTCCTCTTCCAAAAGCTATGAGAAAATGTGCTATTTTTCATCATTTTTTACCAAATCTTACAAATATGCCGAAATGTTAAAGTCATAATTATGTTTTGAAACAAGATAAAAGTGTATTACTTGGTACTTTATATACACACTAGTTCAAGGTGGCATATGTTTATTTTTACGAAATTTATGAGATTTAAACATCTTTTGAATTTTAGGACAAATATTAAAGGAAACTGTACCTTCTTCTTACTCCAGATTAAATTTTTTGAAAGTTTAACTAAGTTTAGATGCAATATATATAGATTACATTGAAAAGTCATTTAATGATCAAGTTTACTTTGTTCAATAAAATTGGAGCCAATAGAAAATATGTTCGATAAATAGACCCTAATAAAATCCAGGAAACCCCTGATATCATTTGATTAATTCAGACACTGGTCATCTAGCGGATCTAAGATCTAATTTTAATTAGATTGTCTAGAAGAACATGATACATGCAACAAGCATGATATGTTTGAAGGTTGCAATACATGTAATTTTGACTGCTGGTGTATTAAAGTCGTGCATAAACATCAACATACAGTTCATGATTTTTTTCTTCTGATTTTACAAAGCAAGAATCCAACAGATTACTTACACTGTATAAACCTGTAAACGAATGCATGAAAAGTGTGTTCCATGTAAGAAGTACATTGAAAAATCTTCACAACAAAGATATTTTTTAGGAGAAGTGTTAAAAAACCACATGATTCATAAACAATTTTACTTAATGTGATGAACTACCTAGTAATTTTGTTATAGAATTTGCATGTGATTTACATATTTCTCTTTCGTTAGTAAAACTAGGACTCTGACCTCAAGGAAAATCAAGCCCTTTCAACTGGAGTATGTCGACATGTGGATGTCCAATAATCCAGAACTGACAGTTCAGTGTACATGTATCTTACAGAAACTTGAAAAACAGTGTGGTGTTCAAGTTTCCGAGGAATATGTTTGTGCTCTGAGACGACGTCTGAATTGGTCAGCCAAACATATGAAGTATGGACAGCTCATTTCCCACAAGAATGTAAGGCTAAGGCGTGATTGGTGTTTTCAACAGCTGATAAGCAAGGACACGAATCCAAACGTTGTTTATGTGGACGAACCAACAGTGGAAAATTAATGTGTTCCTCTGGGCGTTTGTTTTTCCATCAACAATGCTCAAACTTAGATCGTCTACCTGCAACGTCTCCAAAACCCAACCATTCTTACAAGGTAAATGTGTGGGGATGAATTTCCTATAGAGGACTGACAGACATTTGTGTTTTCACAGGAATTACTTACTCCGAAATTTACCAAACAATTCCTGAGGACAACCTTCTTCCATTTACATCTGTGAAGTTCCCAGATGGATTTAGACTCTATCAGGTATGCAAATTAATTTGAATTGACGCTTGGACACGTGGGTTACCCTGGCTTCTTCCCACAACAATGACCCCCTCGCGCTTATATCCGTGCCAACGAGATGTATTAATATAAGTTGTAGAACTTGTTTATCGATCGTTGTAAAATAAATAAAGTCCAGGGTGTTTTTTTTCTAATGTAAAATATTGCAAAAATATGGATGAAAATAATAACCATATATATTCAGTACTCGTCTGGGCTGTTGACATTCTAACCTTGGCCAAGATCCAGCCCCAAACCCGCTAAAGCCTGAATCTAGACCGCCGTTTTTCTCCCTGGGGGTATCTCACCAACTGAGCGCTAGATAATAAATCTAGGCCCCGAAGGGTTTAACCACCATATACTCGTAATAATGAACGATACTATTATTGACACATATATTTACCACATAAACTATCTATCCATCAAGATTACTTATGTCGCAATTCAAATTGTTTAAAGCTGCGTGGTCCGATATTGAAATTTGGATTAATTGACCTGAAAAATTAATGCAACCTATATTATTATACACATACTTAGCATAACCATCATTTAAAAGCGTACACAAAATTTGATATAAAATCGGACCAAGCAGCTTTGAATAACGGATATGTTGATTTGTTAAATGCCGCTTTAAAATTTGGTTTAATCTTTTGTGTTCATAGATTGCTTAAATGTGCATTTAAGGTGAACAAAACAAATTAAAAACTTCATAGTTTTATCTAAATTTAATTTTGTCAATCTTTAAACATGAAAATACCTGTTAAATGTTAAAGATAAATGCTGTCTATTTAAATTACGTGCAACTGAAGTGATCAACTTGTGAAGCACATATAATGATCAAGAGGGTTACGAGTGGTGTTGTATATGTGAGGGAATATTGATCAAAGTAAGTGAAATCTGATACGATGTATTAATTTTTATTTACTCATTTTATACCCATCAATTTCCTTTTTTGATACTGTCAATTTTACAGAGCGTGATCCGATTTTCCGAATTCCACACTGCCGGTTACTGATTCCGTATTAGCACTATCTGAAGCTGTAACGTAGTACCCATTAAATAACGTCTGTATTTTAGCACGTTTTTAAAAAGTTTGTTTAAAAATAGCTTTATCGTATACGTAAACGTAATTCGGTTAATTTTAACGACAGTGTATTTAATAAATTTATCATATAAACAGTATCTTTATCCAAAGAGCCAGTGTAAAGAAGAATCAGTGACACTCGTAGAATAATGACCGTGGTCATTTTTCGACGTAGAATAATGACCCCTCTTGCTGTAGAATAATTTGATTTTTCTGAGGAAAAAAGACCCAGGGGTTATTTCTCTTCACGTTACATGAAGAGAAATGACCCATGTAGAAAAGAGACCTCGCTGTAAACAAGAATAGTACTTGGTTACCCTGTACCCAAGATATCTGACGTTGAAATCATTTGAATTGCTGATTTTGAAGTTACAAACACCAAACCTGAAGAGATCGCTGAATATAGTTTTCATATCCGTAGCACACTTACATTGCCACAAATTGATTGTTAACAGTTACGTCTCTTCTCTCGTCGACATATGGCGGGAAATGACGCTGCACTGTGTAGAAATCTGCTGAACTATACTTGATACTTTACCAGGAATAATTCTAAACAACATTTTCATATCTCTATTATTTAAAAAACGATATTTGATTTACAAAATTTATGCACAGCTTGCTTATCTTTATATAATCGAGATTTTTCAATTGCATCGGCAACAAATTGCCAGGTCTATACGTGTGTGTTCAGAAAAACGTGCAGGTGTTGCGACTGTGGTAAATTGCCAGGTCTACACGTGTGTATTCAGATATATGTGCAGGTGTTGCTACTGTTGCCAAAAAAGCAACAACAACAAAACACAAACATACACACACACACACACACACACACACACACACACACACACACACACACACACACACACACACACACACACACACACACACACACACACACACACACACACACACACACACACACACACACACACAAGAAAAACAAATTCATATACAATGAGGCAATTGTGTTATAATTAACGAACAACAATCGTGAAAAAAACAATTGGAACAACAATCATGAAAAAACAATTGTTTTAATAATAGAAGCAATATTCAATGGTAAATGAATTGTCAATCGAATAATGATATATATTTTCGTGAAAAAGACTAAGTGATTTAAAAAAACAAACCTTTTACGTCTACTAGTTTTGTTTTCTTCTACATATACAATGAAGCCTCATTTCCGGACTTTTTGGTTCCCAAGTCCAATCATTCGGATATCTGAGGCCTCCGAATATTTGAAATGAGTCTATTTTGTCATAAATGATAATTTATATATTTTAATGGGATTTTATACTGTTTATTTTGCCTTTCATGCTAAATAGAAGAAAATTAGATTTTTCACTTAATATTCACCTGTTTTAATGCAAGGAAACCCTTTATATTGTTTTTATTCAGGAAATAATAAGCAAACTATAATAATAGCAAACTGTAGCTAAATATATTGTGTCTAAGTTTGAAATGAGCATATTAACGTTCGCTATTTAACGATTTATATCTAGACACCAATGCACTTCCGATCAATTGAAATGCTTTCCTTTTTGTTTTCTTCACATACCCATGGTTTTGGTTTAATCTGACAGGGCATTCATGAGACACTTCGTTTAAAATATTTTAGAATATAAATACAAAAAAACCCCTAAGAAAACCATTCCATATTTATTAAGCACATTCTTACTTTGAAGTAGAGGAGTGTTTTAAAAAATGGTGTCACTTGACAGGTGCACAGCGTACAGATACCAAAGCCACGTGCAGTGAGGCGTGACAAATCCTGTTTAACAAGCAATGTTTGTAATATTTGAAAATGATTTGGGAAGTTAAAGTGTTTATACCAGCTACTCATTGGGGATAGCAGGTAGAAAGGTGTGAAACTTAATTTACAGGTGTAGTTTTCTTTTGTATTAATCGGGATGCCATTAAAGTTTACCGTCCGGCTAAATGAAGCAAATTTCAAGTTAAAGTTTAACTTGAAATTTGCTTCATTTAAACCATAAACCTTTTTTATGGTCAAGACAGACCGTCCAGATCCGGAACGCGAAATTCCGGATATATGAAGCAAAATAACGTATATAAAAATATGTTTCCAAATAAAATCATCCGTTTACTGAAGCGCCCGGATCTCTGGCGTCCGGATATATGAAGCCCCGCTGCACATCGATATTCTAAACATTCGTTGTAATGTTGTATTAGTGATCATGAATATACTTAATTTTTTTTTTAAAGCAAATGTGTGAGAGTACCTGACATAGTAAATTTTAAATAGATAATAAACAGTGATTGAATATGATAAGAAGAGATTATCTCTAAAAGCGTTGATAAGGGGCTCAGGCTCATTTTTGGGTTTTATATCCCCCTTGATTTTGATCACACGAACTTAGAAACACACGCGTTCGGTAGAGAAAGTTTCTTAATATTCATAACAAGGGTTGGAGGGCTTCTATCATATCTAAATGTGCCCATTTAGCTCACTAGTACTTTGTTCTTTTTTTAGCTCATCACAACGATATTATGTTAAATGGTGGGCTGTTATCTACCTTTTCTTTAAAGTGTACATAAAACGAATTACAGGGCACTGCAGGAGACATGTAGAGCTATCATTTCCAGGTCTCAAATGTGGTCTGTACGGGTACCACCAGGTGGTTCCGAGGAGATAATATCTCCTTGGATTTTGGTCATACGAACTTTACTGCCTCCAACGTTTTCAATGCTCCTACAAACTATTGATGCATTAATCATCTAAAAATTAATTAAAATATGCCGATGATAATCTAAAATATAATTTTCTGTTCGAGTACTCTTAATACTTTGACGGTTTTCCTTACTGACCGTTAGCTGGCTGCTGTTAGTGGCTGCTAACTTTAGCATGGTTTAATGCCTAACAATAGAGTAAACTATTCATAGTTTTTGTTTTATCATTAATTTCGGTTGATACACTTGTATACCCAGTAGTTTGTTGTAGGGGAAAATCGTCAATGCAAGTATAATTCATGAACAATATCGAGTCTACTCTTTCATCGACAATTAACATACATTTGTTTCATAGAGTCTTGTATCACGAAATAAGTTTAATGTCTCTCGTAAAAATGAGATACAGATAAATGTAACCGTACGTCAGTATCTTGTTATAACGGATTTTTATTTTCTAAGATATACATGTATCCTTTCTTTCACTTTAATTCTATTCAAATATAGATGATGATTTCTGTTACTTTCTATAAATTGCAGAAGAAATTACAATATTCTAAAGACTATTTCACAAATAATAAAAAACATTACTGAAAAACCTTAATCTATAAGGGGGTATTATTCTAAAGAGGTTACTTTTCTTCATGTAGAGTGTGCCCATTTTTATGAAAATTTATAATATTTATTATATCATTTATTATTTATTGCTTATTATTCAGGCAAAAGAGTCATTTTTCTACGTTGAATAATGACAGGGAGGTCATTTTTCTGCGTGTATTCTGCGTCGAAAAATGTCCCCCGGTCATTATTGTACGGGGGTTATTATTCTACTTTACATCAGTTCACGTCTTGTTGCCAGGCGCGGATCATCAGATCGTACTGGACGCTTCGCGTCTCGTTTGATCTGATGATCCGCACCTGGCAACTTGACGTGATCCGACTCTTATATAAAGTTACTCTTATTATAATTAATTTATTTTAAACCCTTATAATTACAAAACTTTCTTTACAAAATCCGCAGTATGACGTTTACTTATATAACAAAGCTATTTGAAACGAACTCTTTTAAAATGTGCTAAAATACAGACGTTATTCAATGCGTACTACATCATGTTTCAAAGAGTGGTGATACGGAAAATTGATGGGTATATAATAAACGTAATTATCATCTAGGTCAGATCTATCAATTTAATGGGTATTTATTAAATAATCTGATACGAATTGTTTTTGTTTAATGGTCCGTGCTTATATTGATATAGTCAAAGAACAGAAATTGTAATATCTATGAGAGCATACAAGAGACCTTTACAAAGTTAAATCCTATAACAAGAATAGTTGGCAACCTATCAACATTTAATATAGTGACCTTATTTTAGGTGGCAGAATAAAGTTTTCATTGCGCATGCTTTTTGACATTTTTGTAAACTACCGAGAATTAAACTTTAAAAATATCTTTTATACCATATATGACATAAAGTTACAAAATTCATAGCAAAATAAAAGTAAAAATTCGTTCAAAGAATTGACATAAATGAACGCCTTGGAAATTTTTTGCAGATTTGTTATCGTATATAGGATTTTATTTTTTTTACAGAATTTTTAAATTAATGTATTATACGTTTTTTTTTTATAATATTGCAAAAATATAGCAAAGTATGATACATTTTAATTCCTTATTATACCTCATTTTCAACAACCAGATGGTAAGTTTTAATGGCAGGGAATGATATTACTAATCACAGATTATAATTTTAGGGTATCTGTGTAGTAAATAAAAATATTGGAACATTTTCGATAACGTTGTTGAAACCCTAGAATTTATATGAAGTACACATGTTTAAAAAGTAAAGACTTTTGTATTCACAAAAGATTCACCATAAAAGAAAGTGATTATGTCATATACATAGGCACCATAACTTTACCCAATTAATGTTATAAAATCACACTTTTTAAACCTAAAAACGTTACGGAAAATGATAATTTTGAATGAAATCATTTAAAAAAAAATGAAATTTAAGTTAAAACTTTGTTTCCACTGCGGCATTACAAAATGCTCAGAAAGTCAGTCTTGTTACACTATATAGAAACGGTTGATCTTTGTTACTGAATTAAAAGCAAAACATCATTTGTAATGTATTTGAATTGCCCTCATCAGTCCCTATTGTTATTTCCATAAGCACATTTGCATCAATCCAATGTTTATTTCAATACCAAAACTCTTTACATTTTAAAAATCGTTAAAAATTCTTAACGTCACTTGAGAAAACTAATTGAAAATCTTCCTTGTAAAGGAAATTTAATTTTGTTAGGAATTTTGTTAGAAAATCCTATATGAGTTTCAATATTGTTCTATGTACAGTTTACATTTTCTTTTGGATATTAATTTTTAAAGATACATATCTTATCTGTTAGGTGATATACACTAAAAGTTATAATATACTCTCAAGGCAATCGTCTATATGTATATGGAATTTTTACGAAACTGCATCTCAAGCGGGTGCAAAATTTCACCTTGACACGTGTATAATTATACGGCATAGTGCTATATGTAGATTTTTTCTGTGAAAAGAAGCTACACACAAATCAAAAATGTTATACAATTTGGCTCTATTAATACTAAACCAAACATTTGTGATGAGCATTACCTTTCATATCATAAAGTCATCGTAAATTGCACGATCATACCATTTTATTCTTGGTCAAGTATTGTCTTGCACGAAATAAATAATAAAAAAAAATCAAACTAAATTTTCTTATTTGTAGACGTGCACCTCGTCCATGGATCCCGAATACTCTCTGCAGGACGTTGTGCGATGCGCGTCGTGTGAAATTCCTGCTCCATCACTGTGTTGTGAGTCCTGTCATTTAAAATTGTGTGAAGCATGTGGAGGAGAACATGTTCTTGATGAATCAAAAGAACATAAGGTCGAGCTGATCAAACGACAGAAATTGCCACAGTATCCATCATGTCATGAACATGTCACAGAGCTATGTTCATCTCACTGCAAGCAATGTGACATATCACTATGTACACTTTGCATTCCTCTAGAAACACACAAAGGTCATAATGTAGTTGATATTTTCGAAATCTTTCAACAAAAAAAAGAAACTTTGCTGAGAGATTTACAAGAAATGGAACAGATTATTTGTCCAAAATATCAAAACATCGCAGCTGATATCCCTATTCGCAAAGATGGTCTTGAAGAAAATATAATAAACACGACAGCATCTGTTTGCAAACAAGGAGACGAGATATATTCACTTATAGACCACATCATGACTGAGTTGAAAACCGAAATAGCAACTAGCGGATCAAAACAGCTGGCAGCTCTGGATAAAGTCGAAAAAGATATTGATCAAAGGATTTCTGAAATTAAGAAAATAATTCTAGATATGAAGAAACTACAGGACTCTAACGATATTTCCCTTATATCTAAATATAAATCAAAAAATTATGAATTCAAAACATATTTTCCGAAGACTAATGTGCTATTCACAAACTTTTCAGCTCCAGAAATGAAACTTGAAGAAATTCAAAATATATTTGGTTTCTTGTCGAATATTACACCAGAGAAACAAGACTTCACAATAAATGTTCCAGGTGCGGAGTCGTCTGCAATAAAATCTCTCTGCAATGAGTTTACTGTGTTGACTTCCATACAGACCAAACATGGAGGGTACATGAACGAGTTGCTTAATGTTGCATGCCTAAATGATGACGAAATCTGGACATGTGGTAACAGTACTACACTTAATCTCAACAATCTTAAGGCAGAGCTTCAAAAGTCAATCAGAACCACTTCAGGGAATATGCCAAGGGACATAGCAGTAACAAAGTGTGGAGACCTAGTTTATGCTGACTTTAAAGATAAGTCCTTGACAATTGTAAAAAGTGCATCAACAAACTCTCGAAAAGTGATCAGCCTGGGCAATTGGAATCCGCGCAATATATGTTCTACAACCTCAGATGATCTTCTTGTATCCATGGAAAGAGATAAAAAACAAACAAAAATTGTACGTTTTTCTAGATTAAACCACAAACCAGGCATCAATATTCAGTTTGATGACAAACGTCGACCATTATTTTCACATGGAGGTTACGATAAAGCTATCACCGAAAATAGGAACCTAGATATATGTGTGGCTGATTTTGGAGCTGGAGAATTGGTAGTAGTTAATCAGTATGGGAAACTTCGATTCCGATACACGGGCTCAACTTTGAAGTCTGAAAGCATGAAATCGTTTCATCCACGCGGTGTTACTACAGACAGCCAAAGTAGAATTTTGATGTCAGACCACTACAACCACTGTATCCACATCCTAGATCAGAACGGACAGTTTATTCGTCACATTATTCACTGCGTGCAACGTCCTTGGGGCTTATGCGTTGACTCCAGAGACAATCTTTTTGTGGCTGAGTTTTTCTCTGGTGTAGTGAGGAAAATTAAGTATTACCGTGAATCCAACTAAAAACTAAAAAATCTAAAATAAAAATCGTTCGTGTATATATACATATATATATATATATATATATATATATATATATATATAATATATATATATATATATATATATATATATATATATATATATATATATAGTGGTGAACATGAACCAAAAATGTACACAAGACCTTTAAACTTTTAATGCTTTTATTCAAAGATGAGCGTGTACATTTCACTTCTGCCTCTTTAACTTGCACTGCACTGTTTAGGCTTACTTTGTGGTCGCACCGACCAGAAAGAAATTTATTTAGCCTTAACAGTGTTGCTTTTCAGATCACATTTTGTCCAGCGTATGTTCGTTTGTCTGTCTGTCTATCTGGATGTCTGCCCCTCCCTATGTCTGTAAAATTTTAATCATTTTTGACTTCTTAAAAACTATTGCATTGGATTTTATAAAACTGATCACAAAGAATTCTTGCGCAACGGAAACTTTTTTAAAAAGGGTAATTCATTGACAAGTTTTGAAAAATTAATTGTAAATCTGGTACAAATTTTCTACTCAAAATCCAAGTGACCAGAAAATAAAAAACCTGTTTAAAAGCATATCCAGGTGGTGTATATTCAAGTTTGTTAAACCGTGGTCCTCGTTGGATAGGATGGGGCCAAGAATTGTAGGGGTGACATTTAATATAGGAATATTTAAATCAACTGAAAGCTGTCAAAGTGACTTCTAATTTTGGATTCTCTCTTGTGGGAACAGTGTGCATTTATCAATAATAAAAACATAGATAAAAAAATATATAAAATAAAAAGAATTAAAAAAATTATAAAAATATAAAATAAATTAAAAAAAGATTAAAGCATAATGCGTTTCCGCACAATAAACATGCGCTTATCTTTCTCTCTAAAAAATCATAGGAAAATCTATTAAAGTAATCGGACAAATTGGGTTCCCTTTATGCAGCATTTTGTAAAAAAGATGAAAGTTCAACCGCTAGTATTTTTTCATTAATTATCAAAAATCTAAATGATATGCACATCTCTAATATATGTAGCATTGATTTGTAAAATAAATTTCCTATCTTGAACACCTCAAGCTAAATGGTACGATAGGGGTGTCCGGTATGCAACATAATGCAAAGACAGAGTTTGTTTTAAAAAAGCTGGAATTAGTTACAAACATAACCTAAAGTCAAAATTAGGTGATTTGCAAAAGAATATTTCCTGTTTCAAAATCTGTAATAAATGTTGTTAATTCAAAAGGGGTACCATTTTGGCAAGCTGCCTTCCTGTGCAAAATTTTACCTTTAGATACAAATGCATGTGGTATTTTAAGGGTACATCAATATTGTTTTGTATGTTGTTTTTAATATAGGAATCCATCATATGATATGTTTTTGTTTTTTTCGGGAACCTACAAACTATTTTGAATTGATAAAAGTTAAACGCTACAAAAGACAAAAAAATTGTTTTAAGAAATTGTGTTATAACATTCGTTCAAAATAAAATCCAAAGATAACATGTTTCCATTGTATATCAAAATGTAACACTGAACTCAAGTGCTTCCATATTGTTTTTAAAATTATCACACTCAAAACTAAATGTTTAACATTTTCAATACTACTACAACCATATTACAAGAGGCAGAGTATCCATTTTTGCATTTAAAAAGATAATTGTTACGACACAAAGTAATATTAAGAAGTTTGTAATTGAATCCACAAATTCTTTTATCAAGTATGTCATTTGTACATAAATATGTAATTCTAATATCCTTTTTCTACAGAATATAATTTCTTGAATATAACTTGATAAATAGGTTTACATTTTTTAACAATATCTGCTGATAGACGAAATTGCATTTACATTACTTGTCTTTTATGAAACTTAAACCATTGATAAAAAGAAAATATTTTTTTTTGTATTTTTTGTATGTATGGACAGCATGTCATATTAAATCTTAGTGATTTTTTAAAATATAGCAGATTTCACTATTTACATACAAACAACATGGCATGTGTGTGATAGATCTAGAGAAGTCCGTAATCCAAACCCGATCAATTTTAAAACTGAAAGTGTTAAAGTTAACGTATTATTTTCGTGAATGAAACCAATTAATGTGGTTTATATTGATATTTTTTCACCAGTCATTTTATTTTATTTTTTGTATTCCTTTTAATTTCTCCTTCAAAAATAAGGATAGTTTATTTATTATTATTCCAAAATGGTTGCTCAGCAAAAAATATGAATATTACAAAATTTAAAGATATAATTAAATGATATTTTCTTGCTAATGCCTTGTATCGACCTCTAATGATAAAACGCCGCTTAATGATACAAATATCATTACGCAGCACAGCTAAGGCTGTCAATAAATTCCGTTCAGACAAAAAGAACGAGAAATGTGCATTATAACATCACAGTATATTACAAACCTCGAAAGTACTTATTAATTCATTTATTAGCAAAATTAATTTATACTACTCTTTTAATTGAAAACGACAAATGCTATTTTTTACAATTTAGTGTCTGCTGTATTATACACTCTGAAAAAATAACCCCTTCACGGTAACTGTGGTACTGCTATTTTGCGGGGCAAAATGACATATTTTGGTGAAATGTGACGTAACGTCAATTGCGTCATTTACGTCATTTAATTATCTATATACTGAAATCTCGGCAAAGTATATCATTTTGCCATGCAAGATAGCAGTACCGCAGTCTAGACGGGGTCTATAAGCGATATGTCGTTCTCGCTGTTTTACAAAATATGACGTCATATGCTTCAAAATGACGCATCAAGTTAAGTCATTGGAGGCAATCATGCAGCGTTTTAGCGAAGACAAATAACTACACAGATTAACGGAAATTACAAATGAGCATTTTGTTTAAGATTATTATACATGTAAGTAGAATGCTACCTAATATATAGTCTTATTTTCATTTTGTTATAAGTATACATCGCATTAAGAGACAACCTCGGTTTTGTATAAAATATAGTATATCTTAAAGCCGAGGCCTAAATAAATCACTTTATTGCAAGAGCATACACTTGCCGTTACCTGAAGCTGACAAACATTTACATGTGAATTTGAAATATGTTATGTAACTTAAAAACTTCTACGATCCTTGTAAAATCTTACAAATTAATTATTTTTTTTAAAAATGAAATTAACCCTGTGACCTTCAAAATTATTCAACATAATTATGCATTATAAATTAACGTTTCTACTTTCAAATAATCTTATCGCAAAAAGTTCGCAACTTTTTTTCAAAATCTACGACATAACATTAGGTTATTAAGGTCTTCCGTTTCCAACGGAAGACCTTACTATTATTGTGCTTGTAAGATTATTCTTATTTTTCTTTTCTTTTTTCTTCCTAGACTCGAACTTTAAGGCTTCATATCTTGCTCATTTCTGAACGGTTTTTGCTCAAATTTTCAGGGCTTATAGACATTACAAAACAAATTTATAAAATTCCTCTTCCGTTAACGAGTTATTCCCTTCTTAAATTTTTTTAGGGCCTTTGGTTTCCAGACAAAGGCTCCGAGACTATGATAGCAGGGAATGGGAATCCAGCGAATTAAAACAACAGAGAAATTGAAGTTGTGCACATCGATTATTGTTTTTGGATTACGTTTTTTATGAAGAAAAAGGTAGGGGGTCAAAAATTAGGATTTAAAAAAGTGCGAAAAATTAAACATATTTTTCAAAAAATATTTTGTTAAGACATTTAGAATAAAAGTTAAGGGCTTTCATTTGATCCCAATAAAAAAGGGCTGGCCCCTGAAATTAAGGGCCAATAGCGCTTGAAAGCTTCTGCTTAATAACTCAAAACCGGTTAGGATTTCGATATGGCTGTAGCTGGAGACGTTGTTTGTTGGGATCTCATTAAGGTCGTTACAATGTTATTTTGTTGGTGATTTGTGTTGTATGAGTGTAAAAAGCTGTACATGTTAACATGTACCTGGTTTAATTTGGCAAGCTAACGAAAGTCTATGTGCGTGCAACTTGCATAAAGCTACCACAGAACGTAAGCTGGTTTATACAGGAAATTATTTTTTAGAATAAATTTTTTTAGGAGTTCATGTCAGTTTTGTTAAGTTCTTATAGAGCACAATCCCTAAAACGAGAATCGGAAAACAAAACATTCTTCTTCCTTTGTGGTAAAACACAAAGTACGGATTTAAAATAAATCTATGTATTACACTTGAGTTTTCATACTGCATGCATTTAAAATCTACCTTGAATCAGATATGAATCAGATTGAATCGTGTGTACCGTTACGTAAGCTATCCCTCACCCGCGGCCTAGAAAATCGGTCACAATGGTCGCGACGGGGCTAACTAACGGTCAGCGGTTATCTAATACAAGAGAGTTGCGTCTCTCATATATGAGTTTATTTAGCCGCGAACTCTAGAATGGCTTTAGTTTATATACCCGTAAATAAAATACAAGATCTGTTTTAATTTCTTCATGTTTTAAGAGTTTGTCCATCTTGTTTTTATTTAATTAAACATTAGAATGTAAATTAAGAAGACGTTCTGAAAATTTATATAGGCGATATTACTACAAATCGGAAACTTCGTCAGACTTAAATAATGGTTGGTTTGTAGGTCTAAAATGTGTTTAAATCTGTACAAATATTGTTTTAAATCAACAAACAACCCACACATATTAAAACTTTTAAATGATTATCATCCCTCGCACATGGCTGAGGAGATCGCGCGAGTGGACAGGCTTGTGTTCTTCTACAGATACCTTATCACGCGTGCATGTTTCAGACTATTGTATGAACATAACAATTTTCTTTTATTATGATTTCAACTATGATATTGGTTTAAGATGAATAGATAAATTTATTTTACATGCACAGTTGATTTAGCAATGATTAATACGATTGCGCAGAAGGTAGTTTATTATAATTAAAGTTCCATGTTTCATGTTTGCGGTAGGTGCTGGCACGATAAAAGGATGTCCTGAATTGAGGCATTCGGATATTTTTTAATTGGTAAAAAGATAATCAGATTTGACGAAAATCATTTTATGGCGACTTCTTCTTATGTGTAACATTTTCACTTTCCCACCCGTTTGTTTATTCGGTCAGTCTGTGTTAATTCAATCGCAGCGTGCGACCGAAAATCTTTTGTCGCTTCAGCGCACACAGCTGAGAACATCTATAGCCCCAGCCGGGTTATGTTTATGGCTGCAGATCATCAATTGTTATGTAACTGAGTAATTGAGTAACAATGTATCGAAGGTCATCAAATATTATTGAGTATCGAAGTGTGCTTTCACTACAGTGGTCAATTGTTAAACAATAAGACTATTATTCGAACTCAATTATCTTCACATTATACATGTAGGTGCGAAATCGTAATCGGATAATGTTGCTAATCAATCAACCTGTTGAACACGCTAAACTTCTACAGATATGAACGGAGTAATATATTATACTTAAAAGTTTTAAGTCAAAGGAAAATTGTTCTCGGATTAAGAAGTTATGAAATACGACTACATTATGCAACGCAGTTGGTTGCCATAGAAATCATTAAAGTACTGCAAGTGTCGACAGATTTCTTGTTTCTTTGAAATACATGTACCATGTTAGTTCACTACCAAAGTCAAGCTAGCCAGCACTAACTCCAACGCACTAACAAAAAATAAGTTAAAATTATCCACTATTTTTCAAGCGTTTTCCGATCCCGATGTTAAACAACTGAAATTATTAGGCCGCCTTGCACCCAAACTAGGACTTGTGCTCATAAGGTGAGCCCGAATTCCTCAGGGACGGGTGTACCCTCGAGGATTCAGGCGCCAAATTAGGCACTAGTGACAACGATTTTCGGCGCCAGGGCGCGGAGTAGACCTTAAGTGAACAAATTATTTCTGTAATGTAGCATCTTAAACATGGCGCCCTGTGCCCAAACTAGGACTTGTGCTCATTAGATGAGCCCGGATTCCTCTGGGGACGGGTTATCCCTTGAGGATTCCGGCGCTAAATTAGGCACTAGTGACACCGATTTTCGGCGGCAGGGCGCGTAGTAGACCTTAAGTGAACAAATTGTTTCTGTAATGTTGCGTTCTAAATAAGGCGCCCTGCGCCCAAACTAGGACGTGCTCATTAGATAAACCCGGATTCCTTGGGGGACGGGTAATTTCTTGAGGATTTCGGCGCCAAATTTGGCACTAGAGACACTGATTTCCGGCGCCAGGACGCGGAGTGAACAAATTATTTCCTTAATGTAGCGTTCTATACAAGACGCCCTTCAAACATTGAAAGTTCTTACTTCACACAAAGATTGCTTATGACCTAAGTGTTGACTTGTGCTCATTAGGCGAGCCCGGATTTCTCGGGGGACGGAAATCCCTCGAGGATTCCGGCGCCAAATTAGCACTAGTGACACCGATTTCCGGCGGCAGGGCGCGGAGTAGACCTTAAGTGAACAAATTGTTTCTGTAATGTAGCGTTCTAAACAAGGCGCCCTCAAAGCATTGAAAGATCTTACTTTACACAAAGATTGCCTATGACCTAAGTGTGTGTTATGATTTTGTTTCAATGTTATTTTGTGAAGTTCAAGGACATTGGAAGAAATTTCATAAGTTGTGTCTGCTTTATACTGTTTTTAAAGAGAAACATTGGACATTGCTTTTTCATTTAAAGATTGCTGATGACTTGAGGATGTGTCATGAACTTGAATCAGGGTCAGTTGTGCAAGTTGAAGGTCGTTTGAAAAATAAATGCTTCTTTCTTGTATGTCATATCTACATGTAATATACATGGAAATGATTAGAAGCTAAAATTTGGCACATATATTGCTTATGACATGTACTTAAATATGTCCCGACTTGAACTATGATCATTTGTGCAAGTTCAGTATCACTATAAGAAAAAGAAGCATCCATTACTTTCTAATAGATGAATTCTTTAGTTATGATTTTGTTTTTTGTAGTGGGGAGGGGAGGAATTATTTGTGAGGTTGCTCACAGAACCACCAGATAGTCCACTAAGAGCACTCTCTCCCCATTGTCGCAACCAAAATTCACCTTAAATTAACTTAAAGGAAATTGAATTTTGGGGCATTGTCCCCCCCTCCCCCAACACACATTTTAGTAGAAGGCAATATAATTTTTTTGGCAAATTGAAAACAAATTATATTAAACAAAATAAGTTTTAGCTGCCTCACAACCCCCCCCTCCCCTACCACCCTCCCACTGAGCACCATTCGTACAGCGCACCCTCAGCTTGGAGAAGCCGTCATCGTTTATTTTTGATTTTCTGAACTTACTTTATCATATTAACAATCCTGTCTAATTAAAATTACCACCCTTCTGCTTACACTCATCAGGGTCTGATAGGTATCGATAAAAATTCATCTTCACATGACCTCTATATTTGCACACAACCTAAATAAATATCTCATTTACCAAATACATGACTTTATCTGTTAATGAGAGGTCCAGCTCTTCAATACTCAGTCTGGGGGTTACATAGAAAGTAGGATTAAAATAATTTGCCTGTCTCCATTAAAAAAATTGCAATACATTTTCTAAAGCCTTGATTGGTCAGAATTTTAGGTCGGGTGAAGATGACCCCCTATCAATACCTGTCAGACCATGTAAGGAGGAGAGGGTGCTTTTAATCGGACTTATTGACAATCCTTTTCCGATAGGAAGCTGCAACGGAAGACCCCTTCGTTTCTTTGCAACGAGCTCGTCTCTAGTTTTATAATACAGTTGTAAATTTTGACATGATTATGCCCTTGCGATATTGATTTTTTTAAGTTACTTAAAAACCACAAATACACTTGCTTGTACCATGCGACTGTCATATCACGTGACCACTATGAACATATAATATTGTACTGTTTGTATATATATATATATATATATATATATATATATATATATATATATATATATATATATATACACAGGATGAATGACCATCTTTAAGTCCTCCTTAAAGATAGCTTAAAGGTGTTTAAAGGTAGCTTAAAGACGATCTTTAAGCAACCTTTAAGCTACCTTTAAGCTATAAGTATTGCTTAAAGGTGGCTTAAAGAAAGCGTAAAGATGGCTTAAAGGCAGCTTAAAGACCATCTTTAAGCCACCTTTAAGCCACCTTTAAGGACAACTTATAGGTCCTTAATGTCCAAACTTCTTTAAGCCACCTTTAAGCCACCTTTAAGCTACCTTTAAGCCACCTTTAAGCCATTAAAGAAAATTTAATTCAATATTGTGCTTAATTTCCAACAAAATGTATTAGCTTTATGAAAGAAAAGGTATTAAAACGTTTTTTGTTCTAGAAAGAAAAATGAAAAAAAAAACTCAAAAAAAAACCGGCCACGGCGAGAATTGAACCCGGGACCATTAGTTTACTAGCATCACCACACATCCTCTGCGCCACGGCAACTTACATATATTTGAGCGTTTTTATATCCTATATATCAGTGGATATTGAATCACTGTATTGAATGTGTTTACTTGAAAAGATTTTGACAAACCATTCAGTTTGTAACAATCAATTATATCTAATTTATAAATTATATGCATGCATGTATTTAGAATGAAATACGGAACTTGGTCTTCAGTGAACAAAAATATATTATACCTAAATGGAAACTGTTAGGTTCACTATAGTAGGCTTTCTTAGTTAATAAATTTAAACCGAGTAGATATACGTTCATCTAATTTATAGCTATAAAAATGTAAGAAAGAAAATGAAATCATTTCTTTTATTAAATGCATTGATACTATTAGGGTATTTGTTCAATTTCCCGCAATTTCCCGGTTTTCATGATCGCGGCGCCGTTCCAATATGTTTAAATATTTACATGTAATTGTATGTACATGTACATGATTTTTAAACTATCAATTCTATAACAAACAAAATTACCAATTACCGGTGACGTATTTACTGCATGTGGCAATTGCAAATGACTTGTACATACAATTGTATGATGTGCCAGGCCGGGTTTATTTGACATATTTACCCTTATACATATATTTAAATAATCAACCCCTATTTATGATCACCGGTACATTAATTAATTAGCCTCAAGATTTTATTCTTACATACATGTATCGTTAATTTGTAGACGTAACATCTTTGAAACCCAGAGCTAGGATATAATACTTTGAAAATGAATTACAAATGTAAATTAACTTTTATTCACTAGACTTATCGTATACTCGTACATACTAAGATTCAACGCCTTTAGAAACCCTGACGTGCACCTGGGCACACGACACACCTGTTGTGTATATCTTGTATATTCTGTGTTAGTTTCAGGGGTTTTCTTAAGTTGGACAAACAATAGACTTTAATTAGATATACACAAACATGCACCTGGGCACACGACACAACTGCTGTGTATATCTTGTATATTCTGTGTTAGTTCCAGGGGTTTTCTTAAGTTGGACAAACAATAGACTCTAATTAGATATACACAAACGAACAAAACTATGTCTAGACAAACAAAGCAGTAATATCCTGCCCGATATAACAAAGGCAGTTGAGAGTCTTTTCATCTTTAACATGTATCTAGCAGATCTAGAGTTAGAAATAATGAAAATTGAAAAATAAAATACAAACCTTAAACCGATTAACAAATTAAATCATGCATTTTTGGTTCATTATCTTTATTTTGTTTAATAACCGGATGAACTGAGAGAGAGAGAGAGAGAGAGAGAGAGAGAGAGAGAGAGAGAGAGAGAGAGAGAGAGAGAGAGATTTTTTTCACCAATTAATTTATAATAGGAAACAAACATACTTTAATTAGTTTTATGCACATATTAAGATACAGAGACTGCGCTCATACCTACAATAATTTTGAAACCCCCCAAAAATTATAAAGAATTTTATAACGGCAATCTGTGTCCATCAGAGCGGTGCTGATGATAGCGATCTGTGTTTAATGGAGCGACGATTAAAACCGCCTGGAACACCCCCCCCCCCCTTCCTTGGAAATTATATTATCACTCGGATGACCCCCTCCCATCTCTATAAAAGAGCTTTTGCATTTAATATATGTTTTTATTGTTCAGCTTGATCAATATTGACTTAAAGGCCACTTAAAGACAGTGTAAAGGCAGCGTAAAGAGAGCGTAAATGCCACTTAAAGATGCTTAAAGGTGGCTTAAAGGTGGCTTAAAGGTAGCTTAAAGAAGTTTGGACATTAAGGACCTATAAGCACTTGCTTAAAGGTGACTTAAAGGCGGCTTAAAGGTTGTATAGCCTTTAAGCTCCTTTAAGTCACCTTTAAGCCACCTTTAAGGACTTGCTTAAAGATGGTTTTTCGCCCTGTGATATATATATATTGCATTTGAATGACTGTTGTTGAGTTTAAAAAGGACATGCCAGTTGAACTAAAGTATCACGTGACCACTATGAACATATAATATTGTACTGTTTGTGTGTGTATATATATATATATATATATATATATATATATATATATATATATATATATATATATATATATATATATATATATATATATATATATATATATTGCATTTGAATGACTGTTGTTGAGTTTAAAAAGGACATGCCAGTTGAACTAAAGTATACGTAAACATATTTTTTTTTATTTTAAAGCTGTTTGTTCCGATATTTTGGTCATTACAAAAACAAGTAATTTTCTATACAAGCCGAATGTCTAAGGAAGTTAAACACTTTTACCTATTTACAAAAACAGAATTTTCCCCTTTTAGAGATTGAAATATTTGAATGGAATAAAAATAATTTCAATAAGAAAACACATAAATTGCATCCCTAATGTGGTTGTTTTTTTTTCAACCGATTGACTGCTTATTTGTTAATCTGCGTATTGTGTGTTGATTGAAAACTATACAAACTTCAGAAAAATAAGTGAAAAAAAATTGTAAACAGGTTTATCCTTTTCTGCTACAACATTTATAAAATCTTCATTGTTATCTTTATTTAAAGCGAATGTTACAGTCTTCACAAACGCATGCTTGCCTCAAAGTGGGGGCAAATCTTAAATAGACAGTGAACTTGAAAAACGTGTGTGTTTTACTTCACATTTACCCATCGTATCGTTAGGAAATAAAAAAAATAATGTTGATTGAGACAGTTCAAGTACACAAAAATTCCTTTCAGATACCTAATAAATGTAGTTATGAGCTTCCATAAATTGAAAGGTCGTAATAATCTACTTAGTCTTATATTGTTTATATGTACCACGTGTATTTTGATTGACAGTAATAGTGTCCTTTACAAAAATTTCGATTATTGATAATCAAAATTTGTACATGACAATTATCCTTCTTCCCTGAATGTTCGTAAGGATTTTTCCGGCAATGTCCAGTCCAGAAAGGTTTGGGACGATTACCGACAATAAAAGTAGCACCACCAATTAGGACTACTGTACAACTCGATCGACACTCGGCTGTACTATAGCCCGATCGACACTCGGCTGTACTATAACCCGATCAACACTCGGGTAGTAGCCCTCAATTTGGTAAAAGTAACAGAGCAAAGCCCTATCAGCGTTTCAACATTTATTCAGGATCTGACAGTAATTTTGATACAGATCGGTGATATCGGGACGGCTGTCCGATTCCGACTAATGTACAAAAGAATGTCAACAGTATATAAAACAAAAATTATGTAACATGTGTAAAACGATAAATGAATAATATCTCAGACCATGACACCTCAGTTAATCCCTAAGTAAATTACCTAGCCAATTAATTCCCTTTGAAGTATAGAATGCCTGTAAATGCTTTTAGCAAAATAAAGATGACAGGTGAGGAAATTCAATTATCTAAAACTCTAAGACATTTGACGTTTTTACTTTCATAAACGTAGATAAACTAGTAAATGAGATTAACCAACATTTGAACCTAACAAAAGCTTTTTCCAAACAATAGCCATATTCAAACCCTGAGAAAGTATTAAGATTAAAATCGTGCTAAATTTTAGAAGAAAAACAAAATAAACAGAAGTAAAATCTTTGACACGATAATAGATACATGCTGAAAACTACAAGATTTTCGTCCGACTACGGTCATCATTGAATGCGAGGTAAAAGGGACTTTTTGAACGGAACCCATTATTAATTTCTTAATAAATTATTATTTTCTTTTACCAATTTCAGTTTATTCAAACATGAACAGACATATATATGTCAAAAAACCACTTAATAGGGCATCACTTACAAAATGAATTTAGTCTGTAACAACGCCTTTGGTAGAATGTAAAAAAAGAAAACACAAAAAGATACTTACAAAATAGTGATTCTGGTTATTTTAAAAATTTTGAATAATTATTACATGGGAGAAGTAGAAAAGACATATTCCTATCAACAAACCTGTGAAGGAGAATTTTTGCGAGCCCTGCATGTGTTTTATTCATAGTAAATACGCATGAGTAATAGTATAGAAGGCGGAACCCCCTCAAATGTTGCGATGTTTATATTCATGGTTTATAAATAATGATAAATTTTTATAAGCTAATTGAATTGATTTATTGAAGAAATTTGTAATTTTTTCTGAGTAATGAAATCAAATTAAAATCGGGATCAAGATCTTCAAGTGCATAAACAATTAATAGTCCAATCCACACTTTGCAAAAGTTGTTTCCCTTTGCGGGGTAAACCCAAAGATCAAAAGGGAAAAACCAACTATTTCCTTCTTAATGCAACCAAGTGATGAGACCTTTTGGAGTTTAATATATTTCATCGATATGTGTGTTGGCCCATCTTGGGACAATAAAATTAGAGAATGGAAAAGGGTTTTTAATGTCAAATGACATATTTGTAAACCTTTAAACTACAAAGGCTACTGTAAGAAATCTACGTGTTTTCAGCGAAGATGGCGGCTAAGGGACATAACTTTTGTAAAGTGTGGATTAGTCTATGGAATCAAAAAGTAGCAGAGCTAAAATGCTATGACAGACTCAATCTGGTAATTAAAGCTGACTATAAACTTATAATAATATCCTTACAGGGTTATGCCTTCTTATTTTTATGGTGCATTTAAAGCTGCATGGTCCAATTTTATATCAATATATAAACGCTATTACAAGATGGTTTTGCTTAGTATGTGTATTATAATAGGCAATGCAGTAGGTTTCCAGGTCAAATAAGCCATTTTTTAATGGAAAAATAATATACAAAATTTGTTAACAAAACAAACTTTACATCTAAAGGTAAATCGTTTTCCTCACATTTTATCAAAATTTGGCGTCACAAAAAGACCGACTTGAAAAAATTTTCCAATCGGGTTCGGTACTTTCATACTACTCATTGAAATAGATAATGACACTAAAAAGTCATCATTACAAACCTAATTTACAATCATAATCATGATTTGTAAAAAAATAAAACCCCTTTTACTAAAAATATTTATAAACCGCATCTGTCATGAGGCTACAAAAACAAAATATGCCATTTTACAAATAATAACATAAAACAGAAAATTCTTAAACACTTCACAAATTACATTAATATGCAATGGCCAATCCATGATATACATTATGTCAACATTTAAAAACACATTAAAAAGTATTTTTATGACTTAAGATTAAACAAAATACATTTAATATTCATATGGTGCAATATTGTACACAATGAATATTAAATGTACTTTGTTTAATTTGTCTTTTTATTACTATTTCAATTATATCAAGTTAAATGTAGAGCGATAAATAACAAACTGTCAACCATCTCAAAAATCCATAAAGTAAAAGACGAATAAAAGCGGGGCAACAAGGACCTCTGAAAAGATACAGGTGGGATCGGGTGCCTAGGAGTAAGAATCCCCTACCGACCGGTCGCACCCACCGTGTGCTCATTGTCAAGATCACGAAAATTGCAAGAAACCTAATGAAACATTGTACTTGCTGATAATGTCATTGGATCAACCATAGAACTTGCGTTAAGATGATCTTAAACGAGTTTCTTGATATTCTTCTTCTGACAACTTGTTTGGAAGTAGATAATGTTTCATAAAACATCGAATCCAGGTTTTACAACATGTTGACGCCATTTGCGTTTGTACACTTTACGATTTACAACAATTATGCCCCCCCCCCCAAAAAAAAAAAATTGACAAAGACTGACATATAGCGTATACTATTTATACAGCGATTGACATTTTGCACAAGAAAAAAACTTACTCCCTTGGCCTGTATACAGCACAAAGATGGCAGTTGTGCTTAAAACAAAAGTGGTGATCTTCCCGGATGTTCACAACAAACAGAACATGGACAGTGTAAAATTCAAAACCAGAATCATATAAATTTCGTCTATAACATATCTTACCATTCAACTCCAGCTCATTTTGACAGACCCGTGGCAGTGAATGCAATCTAATTAACATAAAATATGGTAATGATAGCTTTAGAAAAAAATTCCACAAACTATAGCCTTTCATATGGAAGGGATTACCGCCAAAAGGCTATGTATCTTGCTTTAATACTTAGTAGCTTAATTCTTGTCATCAGATCATTTACGCTTGTATGTCACTTTATTGTTTTCACATTCATGCTTATCCAATGTCACTTTGATTTTCGTTGATTCTTTATTGTTTGCTTAATTCTATGCTGCAATGTTCTCTTTTTATTCGTGTAAATGCTGACTTCTATCTCTGTTACAAACGTGAATTCTCGGAAAGGTAAAAATTTGAAGAGTGTAAAACGACAACATCGACGTCGACGATGTTGACAATGGACACATTATCATTGATCAGAAAAGCACACTTAGTATGAGCCTTCGACTTAGGCGAGCTATAAAAGACAATGATTTGAAAGATAAAAAACAGTATTCTACAGGAAAATTTTCTGCAATTAACTTTTAAAAAAAATTGTTTGGAATTAATTAAAGTCTTGATAGCATACGCAAAAACATTCATGAGCCCTACAATAAATATTTAAACTAGTAGTATCAGACGTTAATATATTACGTGTCTTAACTGTTTTCATCAATAAGTATGCTATTATTATTTATAAGAATACTCTATTTTTCTGATTGGTTAATCAAGTTTTTTTTATCATTTATATTTGTGAACATCATTGAAAATGATTATTTTATTTTTTCTACTACTTGGATAGGTGCGCGTTTTCATACTGATTGAGATTTTCTGCCATAAATCATAGGTGTTGTTGTTGTTCATGAATCCGTTGCATTGAATTGACTATTATGTTTTACAAATGCCCTTGAGTTTATCCCATTTGTCAAACTTATAAAAAAAACCTGTTGTGATCCTGATTCTTTAACCATATATTCTTACTACTGATGCCAAGATCCATTGAGACAAGTAATCGCTGCAGGTCTGTAGCTACAGTGCCTCTCATAGTAGAAAGCTGCAATTTACCATGCACAAAAATTGCGCTAGTTATCAAAAAAAAATTCTCTAGGGTAAAAAAGTGTACCTACAGACATACGGACAGACGAACGGAGAAACGCCCCTGCAAACGAAGTGTATTATATACAATTATTATTATATACAATTAGGAATTTCGTCACGTGACACTGAGCTGGCAAGGCGCGTCTTACTTAGCTCCATAGTCTTTTGAAAATTTTACCGATTGTTCGGTTTTCTTGGACATTTCTTTTCTTTCTATATGGAACGGATGTGTTCATGACTGTGTATATATATATGTGTTTTCTTTATTTTGGTGTTTGGATTTACCTTTGTGTAATATAGTTTGAACTGTAAATACCTGGTGAGTAATTATCACTAACAGCAAACGTCGATTTAAATCTCCGTCATGGCCGGTCAAACGGATTACACGGACGACCGAACAATCAAACCGTTATACTTGAAAGACTCAGACATTCAGTGTAAAGATAACGGTAGAGTTACAGATTTTGACTTAATGGAGAGTGTGATAAAAATCATAGGAAACTCGCTGCATTGTTTACAGCAAGATCGCAACCTTTGGCGCTTCTATCTCAAGGATAGAAGCAGCAGAGAAAAATTACTTTCCAATGGTCTGGAATTAAATAATGTTTCGATTTCATTCGTTGATACAAATCCACACTCGTCTGGGAACCACAATCAAAACGAAACAACGCTCAAGATCCGCATATGTGGATTACCGCTTTCGGTGGATGATTCCGCTGTATCTGAGCTGCTAGACAAGCTTGGGTGTGTTGCTAAGAGCAAAATACTTTATGAAAAAGTACGGCATCCAGTCAGCAACAAGATGACAAGTGTTCTGAATGGGAACCGTTTTCTTTACATAGAACCGCTACCTATCGGCAAATCTTTGCCTAGGGTCAACTATTGAGGAGGTCTCAGGTGCTTAATCTTTCACTACGGGCAACCTAAGGTTGTAAAGCACCTGCTTTGCACAAATTGCTGGGCTACCGACCGTACAAGAAAAAACTGTAAAAGTGAATCAAAATGTAAAGTTTGCAAAAAATCAGGTCATACCCCGGGAGATCGCAAGTGCGATTCTTACGAGGTTCAACAAAATATCATTGCCTTTAACGGTGAAGATAATTTCCTTTCAATTTTTTTTAATGTGAGATGACCCTATATGGCGTTACACATAAGTCAGCGGAACATGCGTTCCAATACGCTAAAGCGATGAGATGTGGTGACCAAAATGAGGCTGCTCAAATACAGAGCGCCACAGATGCGCTGTCAGCTAAGCGGATCGGCGACAAAGTGAAAACCAATGAGCAGTGGAACAACACTTGCGAAAAAGTGATGACGGAAGTTGTTGAAAATAAATGTGTGCAGGTCGAAAGATTTCGTGATAAATTGCGCTCTTCTAACAAACATGCTATTTTCGTTGAATCTACATACCATGATACATGGGGTTCCAGGCTTGACAGGGTTGGCACTGAAAACACCAAACAAGCTGCGTGGCCTGGGAAAAATTTGCTAGGCAAAATCATTGCTAAAGTTGCAAAAAAATCAGTGAGCAGTGGAGCCGACCGAAACAAACTCAGCAACCGAAGGAGAGCTCTAAACAACGTGACATAGTGAAAATGCTGAAGGACATGCGTGCACAGTCAGACTCCGATTCCTTCTCCGGATGGGACTCTTCTGATTCCGAATCCGAATCTTACGCACAATGCCTACATGGATAAACCCGACTGAACATGGACATGATTGTGATAGGACAACAAACGACAAATGGACGGTATATTATCCCAATAATATGGTTTACCTTTTAAATTGAAAATCTGCAATTATTATCAGTAAATGTAAGGGGGTTGAATACTGATGAAAAAAGAAAAAAATGTTATGCATGGCTAAATGAGTTAAAACAGATATCATTTTTTTTTGCAAGAAACACATTTTATTGAAAAAAATGAAAAAAAGTATAATTTTGGATGGAAGGGTAAATTATACCACGCTTTTAGTAGTTCTATTTATAGTAGAGGAGTGTCTATTCTTTTTAAAGAAAAATAGTAGAGGAGTGTCTATTCTTTTTAAAGAAAATATCGATGTGCTAGTTAACAATGTTATTAGGTCCAATGACGGTATAGAAAATTACTGCTGAATTTGGAGATAAATGAATATAAATTCACTGTGGTTAATATTTATGCGCCAAACGATAATCAAAACAGAATTGATATTTTTAAAAAGCTTTTAAGCTTTATAAAATAACATAAGGATAGTGATAATGTATAATTATGTGAGGATTTTAATCGTCGTTTAGATAATGAACAAGACAAAAGTTGACGTTTTTTAAATAACTTAATTAAACAAATATTTTTGATGTTTGGAAAAATGTGTATCCAGATATTAAAGGTTTTACTTGGTGTAATGCCAGGGATGTTCCTACAAGCAGAATAGACTATGTATTCATTAGTAATAATTTTGTTCCAAGAATTGAAAACATTATATTAAGAAAAATCCCAGGAACGCATTTCGGGTAAAAGAATGAGTGACCATAGATTTTTGAAATTTACGCTCAAGATTATAAACAATAACAGGGGTCCAGGGTATTGGAAATTAAATGTATCATATTGCGAAAATGAAGAATACAAAAGTAACATCAGAAATATTGTTCGAACCTTAGATAACTCGCTAGGTCCAATTGACAGATGGAAGCTCTTAAAACGAAAGGTTAAAGATTTTTCCATATATTTTGCAAAAAACAAATGTAAGTCTAAACGTGATAATATAAAATTGCTTGAAAGGAAAATTGACGCACTAGAAACGGGTTCATCTGAACAATTTAACTACGCTGAACTGAAATCACTCGAAGATGGATTAAATTTACTTTATGATGAAAAAATAAAAGGAATACAGATAAGATCAAAAGCTAGATGGATTGAAAATGGTGAAAAGTATTTTCTAAATTTAGAAAAACATCATCAAACTTTGAATGTTATTAGAGAACTAAAGTCACACACCGGTGAAACGGTAAACAAAACAAACTCTATAATAGGGGAAATGGTAAATTTCTATACAAGTCTATATTCTTCTAAAAACATTCCTCATGAAAATATTATTGAATATCTATCAAATATAGATGTTCTAGAAATAAACGCTGATGATAGAAAGATGTTGAATAAATTCCCTTCATACGAAGAATGTAAAGACGCAGTATTTCAAATGAAAAAAGATAAATCTCCTGGCTTTGATGGTATATCTAGCAAATTTTATCAAATGTTTTGGTCGGATATTGGGCCATTATTCTATGCAGCTTTACGGGAAATATATGATCAGGAGGAATTAACAAGTACCCACAAATTTACCATAGTATCTCTTTTGTTTAAGAAGGGTGAAAGAAACCTATTAAAAAATTACAGGCTGATTAGTCTCACCAACACTGACTATAAAATTATTGCATTTGTATTTGCCAACAGATTACAAAATGTTTTATCAAAAATAATTGATGAAAACCAAACGGCTAATGTGAAAGGGAGATATATTGGAGAAAAATATAGGCTTATTCTAGATATTTTTGACTATTGTAATGCAGAAAATGAAGATGGTATACTACTGTTCATAGATTTTGAAAAAGCGTTTGATTCTGTCGAATGGAATTTTTTATTTAAAGTGTTAGAAAAATACAATGTTGGTAATAATTTTATGAAATGCGTGGAAATTTTATATAGGAATCCAACATTTAAAATGAAAAATAATGGTTGGCTATCTAAAACATGTAATATGTCACGTGGCATTAGACAGGGTTGTCCTATATCGGCACTCATATCTCTTTGTAGCTGAAATTTTATCAATGAAAATTAAAAGTGATCCAAACATAAAAGGTATTAACATACACTTAAATGAAATTAAAAGTATTCAGCACGCAGACGATGTGACAATAACTGTAAGAGATGATAATTCTTTTACAAATACTATGAAAATAGTACACAAGTTCTGTGATCACGCAGGATCCAAAATAAATGTTAGTAAAACGGAATTTTTATTGGTTGGTGGACTAAAAAACACACTTACAAAAATTAATGGAATAAAAGTAGCTGAAAATGCTGTAAAGTGTCTTGGTATATATATAGGGCATGACAAAGAGGAATGTTACAACAAAAACTGGATGAAAATATATAATGATTTGGAAAACTGTTTGAATCATGGAAACGCAGAAAATTAACATTATTTGGAAAGTCTTGCATAATTAACACACTAGCCATATCAAAACTTATATACATAGCGTCTATTTTATGCCTCCCAGGGAAGGAATTCTTAAAGAAAATTCAACGTCTCATATTTAATTTCGTTTGGAATAAATCAGAAAGAATAAAACGCAATACTCTTATCGGCGATGTAAGAAATGGTGGTCTGGGTATCTTTGATGTAGAAAGTAACCGCAAAGCTTTAAAAGCGGCCTGGTTACCAAGAATATTGAAATCAAAAGGAGTTCTGTATAATATACTGAACGGTTTTTGTAACAAATATGATATAAATGTGATGTATGTTTTGCAATTTTCGAGTAACGTAGACAATCTAAAATGTCCACTGTTTTATAAAGAAATACTTTGTGCTCTAAATGAATGTAAATATTCCCGATTAGATGTAATGTCAAATGTCGATATACTACGACAGCCGACATGGAACAATTGTAATACGCGATACAAAGGAAATGTATTATTTTTTGAAAATTGGGTTAAAAGTGGCATCCTATTTGTAAAAGATATACTGGATGATAATGGAAAAATTCGAACTTTAGAAAGTTTTACCAATATTTTAAAAGATAGATCTAATTGGTTATGTGAATATAAGACTATTATTTCTGTGTTAAAATCAGTGTTGAGAAAATATAATTTTGCAAATACAAAATGTGTGGATAAGAAAATTGGTTTAGATTTTTATTTTCAAACTGGCTATGATAACTTGTATTAAAAAAAAATTTTTTACAAAACATTTATAAAGATGAAGTTTACAAAACCTTGCTACCAGACAAAACTATCGAAGGAGTTTGAAATCCACGATACTCAACAATGGGAAAAAATATATGTCTGTAAAATTTTAGAAGTTGAAGATAAACAATTATCTGACTTCAATTACCGACTGCTTAATAATATATTGTGTAATAATGCATATTTATGTAAATGGAAGGTAGATGTGAAACCAGAGTGCAGGGTGTGTAACAAGATGGAAACGAGTAAACATTTGATTTATGAATGTAAAAATGTGCTAATGATATGGAGGTTATTAAGTGAATTTCTTTCATTTGATGTTAAATGGAAACATATAATTATAAGTTTTTACTTAGAAAACAATAGAAAAACTGCAACATTAAATGTTTTAATATCCTTAATAGCACTGAGAATATATAAGTATAAAATGTATTGTAGATTAGAAAAAATAGATGAAAACGAAGAAGGTCTTAAGACGCATAGCAAATCATCTCTGTTAAATTACGCATCTGTTTTACGTTTGAAGTACAAATCTAGAGAACGTTATATCACTGATTTTGCTCGTATGTTGTAAAATATTACTACATGTATATGTAAACTTATATTATATATAATTATACATTTATAGATAAAGTATCTACTGAGAGGAAACCAGTCATCCAGTAGCGCTGTCTATAGGGTATGTGAATGAACTGTAACGAAGAAGTGGTGATCCCTATAGACAGCATATATCTACGTTTTTTGTTAGAATTCTTCAAATTTATTTAGTAGTACTCGGATTTACATATATGAATTTTGTGATAAACCCTATTATTATTATTATTATTTTATTATTATTATTATTACCACTATTATCCTTTTTTAAAGCAATATACATGTACCGTAAAATGTAACTTAAAAAAGAATATGTTTACAATTTCATAAAGATGTATGCATACGACCTAGTATTAAGATTTTATATTATTACCAGCACATGTTCTGTGACTAATTTTGTCAATGCTATTACTATCATTATTATCTAATCTATTATATTTTGTTTGATAAAATGTTGTTTACATGTTGTATTTAATGACAAGAAAAAATAAAACTACCAAAAAAATAAAAATTAAAAATTAAAATATACAATTATTCCTGTTCTAGAGGTCAATTCGGATGCTTTAGTTACCCAAGAGGTACACTATTCACCGAACTGGAGGCAAGGGTAGTTAAATCATCATATCGATCGAAAAACAACAGCAATGAATATTTTATTAGACGATTCAGCGACGAAATGATGGAGCCATATTAAATTGAGTGTTATCAAGCGATTTTTACGTGTTGATGTAATCAACTCAAATATGTCAGTGCTAAGGTGTTCCCCATGTATCGAGTCGAAGAACATTTTCGATTTGAAGATTTTGTATACATATGGTTATATTTTTGGGGATCATCTTGAAACTTGGATAACTATGAATAAAGACTTGGGGTTTTAATGTCCAAGGATGCTTGATCACTTTCACAATCGGTAAAGATTTATTAGAATATAATAATAATCTGCAAGAGAAAATAGTGTTATATATATATATATATATATATATATATATATATATATATATATATATATATATATATATATATATATATATATATATATATTATGAATGTTATTTTTTTTCTAAAAATGGTCGTATTTGAACATCTTATCAAACAGCTACTACACTTTTTTACATGATTGACATACTGGTGCTAAAAATAACTACTAAAAATTATAATGGGGATTCAAAAATCAGTAAGCGGCTCCTTGTCCGTGTTTGTAAACAAAGTTTAAAAGAAGAAGACCAGAACAGTTTCGGGGATAGCAAACGAAGAATCTGAAGCAAAATAATTTAAAAGAAGCTGTACCAATTGAAAAAAAGTAATTATATAATTACCATTTACAATATTTACCATTTGCGGAGTGCCATTTTAAGGTAGCCTTTATATATACAAGTCGTTTCCATTGTTTTTTTTGTTTTTGTTTTTGTTTTTTTACAAATTGCAGTGCACCTGAGTTTATCCTTGCTTATTCATCTAATGGGCATCAGCGATACTGCTAAATGTGCATTTTTTTAAAAGGCTATTTCAAATTTACAAATGTATTGATGTTAAATGAACACTGTTTGCATTTATTGCAAAGCCTATTGTGTCAACTAGTTTAATGTGTTAGGCTTTTACTGGGAAATATATTGAATTTACACAGAAATTGTCATTAACTAGAGCAGAGCTCGTGGCAAAGCCACGAGTAGGTCTTCCGTTGTTGCTGTGAGTTGAAAATATATGTGATATGGTGTCAAACGATTATAATTACTTAACTTTCAGTTCTGCTTTTGTTATAAAAACGTGTTGTGATTGAAAGCCTGCATATAAAACGTGTTTTGAAAAAGAAAATGTTTTAGGAAAACTATTTGTCGCACACAGTTTATGTAATCGTAACAAACATTATTTAAAAAATGAGATATTTAATGGCGAGTTACATTTTCAGAGAATAGCAAGCATTGTTATTTAAACAGTATGTACTCATGTGTCATGTCAGGAATTGTGGGTTTTTTTTAAAACCGAGCCCGTTTACAAAACACGTAACCTTTACTCTAAGATAACTTCTTTATTTAAATATTTCTAAATTTATGAAGACAATGTGCAATTCAGAATTGTTGCGTGCTGACAAAATTTACAGACCCTGAAACGTACTACTACACCAAAAAAGCGTGCTACTTACGTGCGAGAAACGTTTCGTGTTAACCGTTTAGCGTTTCGTGTGAATCGTGAAGCGTTTCGTGTAAACCGTTTAGCGTTTCGGACAAAGCGTGCAGAGTTTCGGTCAAAGCGTGTAAATCGTTTCGAGAAAAGCGTGCGAGAACCATGTGAAACGTTCATCAGATTTTATTCGGAACTCTCTGACAATTTGTTTCAAAATGGCGCCCGTGTTTTACATTACATGTACTTTAAACTGTTTGTGATTGGCAAAACTCTTTTGTAGGTATTTTCATGAAAAAAAATATAGAAGAAATGATATACTTATCATTTTACAAAATTTAATTTATTTTTAACAAACAAAAGAAAGGTATATGTATTAAAAGACGACTAGTTACAGAGTACATGTATATATAACGTTGTTATACGATGTTTCAGTACTGGTACATGTACAGTCGTTTTACCGGTAACGAATATTTGCCAATATCGAATAATTTTTAGAAAAATTATTGGTTGAAGACGAAGTTGAGGTTTTAAAAAATCCTAGCTAGGTAATTATAAAACAGAAATAAATATTCTATCAGTGCGTGAAGTTGTTTGCCATTTGTACGATTATTTACCGAATTGTTTACAAATTAAAAATGTGACCCACATATGAGCTGCCGGAAGTTCAAAGCAGAAAAAACGAAAGTGTGAAAACAATTAAGCCTTACTATGAAAATAAGTTTGTTATTGATCCCTATTTAGTGGATAATTAGTAAATATAATTCATTTAAAAAGATAATGCATCATATCAAATTATAATGGAGCTTTGAATGAAATTACGACTTCAAATAGAACCACGTGTAGTTTTCCTATATAGTTTCGGTTCTTTGCGACAGAAGTATTATTTGGCTGCATATATTGATAGATATACGGGAAAAACAAAGGAAAATGGCAACTACTTATCATCAATTACTATTATAAAGTGTTTTTATGAAAATTCAATATTATAAAGTAACGCAAATGAAAACTGTTCAAGTCCGGTTTCAATTTGACGGGAAAACGGTATGATGAAAATAACGATCATGTTATTTGTTTAAATGACATATTCCCACAATTGTTTTCCTTCTTCAGTTATAAGTCCATTAACATGTACCTCTAGTATATTTTGGAAATTAATTCGCCTCAAAATATTCGGCCAGAAGTGATAAAGGGCGCTTAATTCGATACTGGGAAACGAATTCGAAACTAGGAAAATGGAGGGGGTGTTGAAATTACTGTCTCCGTAATTCATCCTTTATATTTTCGGAAGTTTTATACTACAATTTAGAAGGACAAAGAAACGCGATTTAAACAAAAATAAAAACATTTGTAATTCCGATAATAATAGTTGCATGCACGACGAAACCGCATGCTGATTCGTTACCGGTAAAATGACTGTACAATATTAAAATTCGCTATATTAAAAAATATTAAATACGGTTAGCAAAACATGATTTCTGTTGGAACAAGCCGTAATCAACTTTAACTTACACGAGCATGGTTTGATAAGCATGTATTTTTTTTTTATTTATTGACATCGATAACTCTTACTGAGACTATTCGGCTTTGCGCAAGCGGCACACATAACCTCGGACATCGGGTGAGACCTGCACCTGGCTGAACCTGTCAATCAAACTCTGTGTATTTGTTTTCATTGGATGGTCAAGCGTCTCTTTTTTTGTCAATAGCCAATGGAAAATTTATGACTTCAAGGTATTCGGAATCAGCATTTGATGAAGCACACAATTTAAATGATAGTAAATTTATTAATTATTTGAACAAAATTAAATGTAAACATAAAATTAACATACTGATCATTTCTATGAATTGCGGGAAGTAAGTTCTTTGGAATCCCGATTATAGATATTTTTACAAGTAATCATTTTAATTATTTAAACCACTGTTGACGGAAAACAAGAGGTCTTAAAAGTAATTAACGCACAGGGATTTGCCTACAATGTACACAGTCATGCAATTAATTATTATGGGAATCTTTACTTAATTCAAATAGATCATGATAATCTATACACTGTACGCCGTTATACATGTAAGGAGCGCCGGTAATATATACGAAGATTGAGTCAAAAATTTAAATCATTTTTATTTCTTTTTCTTTTCAATACAATGTTAAATTACTTTGAAAAAAAAATCCGAAATAGTAATTACAACTTTCTTTTTTGTTTAATCATTTGAATTTTTTCTGAGGTACATGAGTATGTAAAGGACATATTTATTTACGCGAATGATACGACATAGAAAAAAAATTATCGGATGTTTGTATAACATTGTTTCCTAACGAATGTGACTAATTTAATTTTAAATATTTTTCAACATTATGAATGTTAATAATATCAGATTTATTTACTGTTTGTATTTTTACATCGTTACCTCTAAAACCAATAAAAATACTAATGTTAGAAGAAAAATCAAATCCCGCCGAATACTGAAAAACCGATTTCAGTTTGTAATCATACGGATTTTATTTTTGGTATTGACTATTGAGTTACGGTAACATTTTTTGTGGATGATTTTTTTTATTTATTATTTTATGTAGTAAAAGCACCATTCCAACTGTTACTCAATTACATAAGAATTGATGACCCGGGGCTATATATGTTCTGAGCTGTAGCGACACAAGATTCTCGGTCGCACGTGGCGATTCAATTTTAAACACAGACTGACCGAATGAACAAACGGGTGGGAAAGTGAAACAAAATGTTACACATAAGAAGAAGCCACTAAAAATGATTTTCGACAGATCTTGATATCGTTTCGCCAATCAAAAAAAAAGAAAAAAAATACCAGCGCGAGCTCCTGTCAGCGGGCCGGGAAGAGGGGGGGGGGGGGGGCAGCAATGAGTTCGCTTCCACAATGAAACGTATACATGTAGAAAAACTACAGAAGTGATTAATATGTGACCGATAGAATCTAATCCAAAGTTGTTTAAAACTCATTTGAATATTCTTTTAAATATTCATCGAATGCCTCAACTCTGGACATTCTTTTATCATGCTAGCACATACCGCAAACATGTAACATGGAACTTTGATTATAATTTGATTTGATTTTTAAACCACCTTGTACGCTCTCGTATACATCAATGCTTAATCAACTGTACAAGTAAAATAAATTTATCTTTTCATCTTAAACCAATATAATAGTTGAAAACATAATAATCCGTGCAAAATATGAAACATGAACGCGTGATAAGGTACATGTAGAAGATCACGAACCGACCGCGGATCACTTGTCCACTCGCGCCGGATCTCCTCAGCCATGCGCGATGGATGATCATCATTTAAATGTTTAATATTTGGGGGGGGGGGGGGGTTGTTGTTGTTGTTGTTGATTTAAAACATTATTTGAACAGTTTATAAAATATTTTACATAAACAAACCAACCATTAATTTATGTCTGACGATGTTTCCGATTTGGAGTAATATCGTTCATTAATATTCATTTACACTCAAATTTAATTAAATACAAAATGGACAAACTTTTATAACATGAAATTAAAACAGTTCTTGTATTTACGGCTATATTTACTCAAACACGTTCATATGCATGGAAGTGTGCGTCTCGGTGTGCGAATCTTGTGTATTAAATAACCGCTATGTAGTGCAGCTCGGCCGTGGGCGAACGATAGATTACGTAAAGGTACAACGCACAGACCCGCACAGCTCATAACCCAGGAAGCTTTGAAAAGATTGCAGTATAATGACCTTACTCTATCAAATAGAAGTTATTTATTTTAAACTTAAAACCCACAATTGATCTATGTCTATTATTGCTTTAGATTGAGAATGCCATTGTTTTTATTAATTAACTGAACGATTTCTTAATTGACACCCAATCGTTTAATCCATAAATATGTGTAATCAAAACGAAAACAATTCTTGAGTTTGCGGATAAATAAACACATATATGAGAGACGCAACTCTCGTGTATTAGATAACCGCTGACCGCTAGGTAGTCCAGCCGCGACCATGGTGACCGATTTTCTCGGCCGCTGGCGAGGGAGAGCTTACGTAATGGTACACACACACAGCTCTGATTCAAGGTAGATTTTAAATGCATGGAGTTTATAACTAAAATGTAATGCATATATAGATGTTTTTAATTCCATATTTTGTGGTTTACTAGAAAATGAAAAGTTAACAATGATTTGTTTTCCAAATCCCGTTTTTAAGGATTGTGCATTATAAAAACTTAACAACAATGACTTAAACTCCTAAAAAAAAAGCACGTATTCTAAAAAAAAAAAATTCCTATGAATTAATGCCGTTTGTATAAACCAGCATACTTTCTGCAGTAACTTTATGCCAGTTGTACGCGCAAAGACTTTCGTTAACTTGTCAAATGAAACAGGTACATGTTAACATGTAAAGCTTGTTACACTCATACTACACAAATCACTTACAAAATAACATTGTAACGACCTTTATGAGATCCCAACAAACAACTTTTCCAGCGACAGCCATATCAAAATCCTAATTGTTTTTGAGTTATTAAGCAAAAAATTTTAGGGGCCATTGGTCCTTAATTTAAGGGGCCAGCCCTTTTTTATTGGTGTCAAATGAGAGCCCTTGATATTCTGCACAACTTTTATTCTACATGTTTTAACAAATTATTTTTTGTTTAAAAGATACAAAGGAAAATATGACTAAATTTTCGCACTCTTCCGAATCCTGTTTTTTAACCCCCTACCTTTTCCTAAATAAGGAACGTAATCAAAAAACAAAAACCGATGTATACAACTTCAATGTCTTTGTTATTCAAATTCGTTGGATTCCCATTCCCTGCTATCATAGTCTCGGAGCCTTTGTCTGGAAACCAAAGGCCCCAAAAAAAATTAAAAGGGGAATAACTCGTTAACGGAAAGGAAATTCTAACTTTTATGAACTGATGAAGATAGTGTGTTGTAAAGTCCATTAGCCCTGAAAATTTGAGCAAAAACCGTTCAGAAATGAGCACGATATGAAGCCTCAAAGTTCGCGTCTAGGAAGAAAAAAAAAAAAAAGAAAAATAAGAATAATCTTAACCCGCACAATAATAGAAAGGTCTTCCGTTGGAAACGGAAGACCTTAAATAGTTATCAAAATACTGTTAAAGGGGATGAATATCAGTGTACATTAAGCCCATTTTTAATAGTCCATGTTAAAAAGATCAACTTCGCAGCAAGAGCTGTCTCACTTAGTTAGATAATACTGAATTACACATCAGTCATTGTAAATGCAGTACTTGTATTATTATATATCGGTGTTGGTGGAGTGGCTTTGGGCTAGGGTTTCCAGCCGTGCATTTTTGCAGATGTTTGTCTGATAAATTCCTTACAGAATACTAATTTCAGTATATGCAACTAGAGCAGAGCTCGTGGCAAAGCCACGAGTAGGTCTTCCGTTGTTGCTGCGAGTTGAAAATATATGTGATATGGTGTCAAACGATTAAATAACTCAACTTTCAGTTCTGCTTTTGTTATAAAAACGTGTTGTGATTGAAAGCCTGCATATAAAACGTGTTTTGAAAAAGAAAATAAGAAAATGTTTTAGGAAAACTATTTGTCGCACACAGTTTATGTAATCGTAACAAACATTTAAAAAATGAGATATTTAATGGCGAGATAATTTTTCAGAGGGTAGCAAGCATTGTTATAAACAGTATGTACTTATGTGACATGTCAGGAATTGTGGGTTTTTTAAAAAAAAAACCGAACCCGTTTACAAAACACGTAACCTTTTCTCTAAAATAACTTTTTTATTTAAATATTTGTAAATTTTTGAAGACAATATACAATTTAGAATTGTTGCGTGCTGACAAAATTTACAGACCCTTAAACGTACTACTACAACAAAAAAAGGTGCGACTTACGTGCGAGAAACGTTTCGTGTTAACCGTTTAGCGTTTCTTGTGAATCGTGAAGCGTTTCGTGTAAACCGTTTAGCGTTTCGGACAAAGCTTGCAGAGTTTCGGACAATGCGTGTAAATCGTTTCGAGCAAAGCGTGCGAGAACCATGTGAAACGTTCATCAGATTTCATTCGGAACTCTCTGACAATTTGTTTCAAAATGGCGCCCGTGTTTTACATTACATGTACTTTAAACTGTTTGTGATTGGCAAAACTCTCTTGTAGGTATTTTCATGAAAAAAAAAAAAAATCTAGAAGAAATGATACACTTATCTTTTTACAAAATTGAATTTATTTTTTACAAACAAAAGAAAGGTATATGTATTAAAAGACGACTAGTTACAGAGTACATGTATATATAACGTTTTTATACGATGTTTCAGTACTGGTACAGTCGTTTTACCGGTAACGAATATTTGTAAGTATCGAATAATTTTTAGAAAAATTATTGGTGGAAGACAAAGTTGAGGTTTTAAAAAATCCTAGCTAGGTAATTATAACACAGAAATAAATATAATATCAGTGTGTGAAGTTGTTTGCCATTTGCACGATTATTTACCGAATTGTTTACAAATTAAAAATGTGCCCAACATATGACCTGCCGGTAGTTCAAAGCAGAAAAAACGAAAGTGTGAAAACAATAAGGCATAACTATGAAAATAAGTTTGTTATTGATCCCTATTTAGTGAATAATTAGTAAATATAATTCATTTAAAAAGATAATGCATCATATCAAATAACAATGGAGCTTTGAATGAAATTACGACTTCAAATAGAACCGCGTGTAGTTTCCTAGTTACGGTTCATAGCGACAGAAGTATTATTTGGCTGCAAAAATTGATAGATATACGGGAAAAACAAAGGAAAATGGCAACTACTTATCGTCAATTACTATTATACAGTGTTTTTATGAAAATTCAATATTATAAAGTAACGGACATGAAAACTGTTCAAGTCCAGTTTCAATTTGACGGGAAAACGGTATGATAAAAAAACGATCATATTATTTGTTTAATTAAATGACATATTCCCACAATTGTTTTTCCTTGTTCATTTATAAGTCCATTAACATGTACCTCTATTATATTTTTGAAATTCGGTCAGAAGTGATAAAGGGCGCTTAATTCGATACTGGGAAACGAATTCGAAACTAGGAAACTGGAGGGGGTGTTGAAATTACTGTCTCCGTAATTCATCCTTTATATTTTCGGAAGTTTGATACTACAGTTTAGAAGGACAAAGAAACGCGATTTAAACAAAAAATAAAAACATTTGGAATTCCGATAATAATAGTTGCATGCACGAGAAACCGCATACTGATTCGTTACCGGTAAAATGACTGTACAATATTAAAATTCGCTATACATAAAAAATATTAAATACAGTTAGCAAAACATGATTTCTGTTGGAACAAGCCTTAATCAACTTTAACTTACACGAGCATGTTTTGATAAGCATGTATCTTTTTTAATTTATTTACATCGATAACTCTTACTGAGACTATTCGGCTTTGCGCAAGCGGCACACATAACCTCGGACATCGGGTGAGACCTGCACCTGGCTGAACCTGTCAATCAAACTCTGTGTATTTGTTTTCATTGGATGGTCAAGCGTCTCTTTTTTTGTCAATAGCCAATGGAAAAATTAATGATTTCAAGGTAATCATATTCAGTATTTGATGAAGCACACAATTTTTAAAATGATAGAAAATTTATTCATTATTTGAACAAAATTAAATGTAACCATAGAAAGAAAACATACTGATCATTTCTATGAATTGCGGGAAGTAAGTTCTTTGGAATCCCGATTATAGATATTTTTACAAGTAATTATTTTAATTATTTAAACCACTGTTAACGGAAAACAAGACGTCTTAGAAGTAATTAACGCACAGGGATTTGCCTACAATGTACACAGTCATGCAATTAATTATTATGGGAATCTTTACGAATGGAACTTAATTCAAATAGATCATGATAATCTATATACACTGTACGCTGGTAATATATACGAAGATTGAGTCAAAAATTTAAATTATTTTTATTTCTTGTTCTTTTCAATAAAATGTTAAATTACTTTGAAAAAGAAATCCGAAATAGTAATTACAACTTTCTTTTTTGTTTAATCATTTGAATTTTTTCTGAGGTACATGAATATGTACAGAGCATATTTATTTACGCGAATGATACGACATAGGAAAAAAATTATCGGATGTTTGTATAACATTGTTTTCTAACGAATGTGACTAATTTAATTTTAAATATTTTTCAACATTATCAATGTAAATAATATCAGATTTATTTACTGTTTGTATTTTTACATCGTATTCTCTAAAACCAATAAAAATACTAATGTTAGAAGAAAAATCAAATCCCGCCGAATACTGAAAAACCGATTTCAGTTTGTAATCATACGGATTTTATTTTTGGTATTGACTATTGAGTTACGGTTACATTTTTTCTGGATGATTTTTTTATATTTATATCTTATATAGTAAAAGCACCATTCCAACTGTTACTCAATTACATACCAATTGATGACCCGGGGCTATATATGTTCTGAGCTGTGTGCGCTGAAGCGACACAAGATTCTCGGTCGCACGTGGCGATTGAATTAACACAGACTGACCGAAAAAACAAACGGGTGGGAAAGTGAAACAAAATGTTACACGTAAGAAGAAACCACCAAAAATGATTTTCTACAGATCTTGATATCGTTCCGCCATTAAAAAAAAATACAGCGCGAGCTCCTGTCAGCGGGGCGGGAGGAGGGGGGGGGGGCAGCAATGAGTTCGCTTCCACAATGAAACGAACATGTAGAAAAACTACAGAAGTGATTAATTATGTGACCGATAGAATCTAATCTAAAGTTGTTTAAAACTCATGTGAATATTCTTTTAAATAATCATCGAATGCCTCAACTCAGGACATTCTTTTATCGTGCTAGAACCTACCGCAAACATGTAACATGGAACTTTGATTATAATTTAATTTGATTTTTAAACTACCTTGTACGCTATCGTATACACCAATGCTTAATCAACTGTACAAGTAAAATAAATTTATCTTTTCATCTTAAACCAAAATAATAGTTGAAAACATAATAAAATATAGTTGTGTCCGTGCAAAATATGAAACATGAACGCGTGATAAGATACATGTAAAAGATCACGAACCGACCGCGGATCACTTGTCCAATCGTGCCGGATCTCCTCTGCCATGGGCGATGGATGATCATCATTTAAATGTTTAATATTTAGGGGGGGGGGGGGCGGGTTGTTGTTGATTTAAAACATTATTTGTACAGTTTATAAAATATTTTTTATAAACAAACCGACCATTAATTTATGTCTGACGATGTTTCCGATTTGGAGTACATGTAATATCGTTCATTAATATTCATTTACACTCTAATTAAATAAATACAAAATGGACAAACTTTTATAACATAAAATTAAAACAGTTCTTGTATTTACGGCTATATTAACTCAAACACGTTCATATGCATGGAAGTGTGCGTCTCGGTGTGCGAATCTTGTGTATAAATAACCGCTATGTAGTGCAGCCGTGGCTGAGATCCTCGGCCGTGGGCGAACGATAGATTACGTAAAGGTACAACGCACAGACCCGCACAGCTCAGAACCCAGTAAGCTTTGAAAATTGCAGTATAATGGCCTTACTCTATCAAATAACTTAAAACCCACAACTGATCTATGTCTATTATTGCTTTAGACTGAGAATGACATTGCTTTAATTATTTAACTGAACGATTTCTTAATTGACACCCAATCGTTTAATCCATAAAAAAACATGTGTAATCAAAACGAAAACAATTCTTGGGTTTGCGGATAAATAAACTCATATATGAGAGACGCAACTCTCGTGTAGTAGATAACCGCTGACCGCTAGGTAGTCCAGCCGCGACCATGGTGACCGATTTTCTCGGCCGCGGGCGAGGGAAAGCTTACGTAATGGTACACACACAGCTCTGATTCAAGGTAGATTTTAAATGTATGGAGTTAATAACTAAAATGTAATGTATAAATCTTTATTATTCCATATTTTGTGGTTTACTAGAAAAGAAAAACAATGATTTGTTTTCCAAATCCCGTTTTTAAGGATTGAGCATTATAAGAACTTAACAACAATGACTTAAACTCCTAAAAAAAAGCACGTATTCTAAAAAAAAAAAATTCTTATGAATTAATGCCGTTTGTATAAACCAGCATACTTTCTGCGGTAACTTTATGCCAGTTGTACGCGCGCAGACTTTCGTTAACTTGTCAAATGAAAACAGGTACATGTTAACATGTAAAGCTTTTTACACTCATACTACACAAATCACATACAAAATAACATTGTAACGACCTTTATGAGATCCCAACAAACAACTTTTCCAGCGACAGCCATATCAAAATCCTAACCGTTTTTGAGTTATTAAGCAAAATTTGTTAGGGGCCATTGGCCCTTAATTTAAGGGACCAGCCCTTTTTTATTGGTGTCAAATGAAAGCCCTCAATATTTTGCACAACTTTTATTCTACATGTCTTAACAAAATATTTTTCGTTTAAAAGATAAAAGGGAAAATATGTCTAAATTTTCGCACTTTTTTGAATCCTGTTTTTTGACCCCCTACATTTTCCTAAATAAAAAACGTAATCTAAAAACAAAAACAAATGTGCACAACTACAACATCTCTGTTATTTAAATTCGTTGGATTCCCATTCCCTGCTATCATAGTCTCGGAGCCTTTGTCTGGAAACAAAAGGCCCTAAAAAATTTTAAAAGGGGAATAACTCTTTAACGGAAAGGGAATTCTAAATTTAATGAATTGCTTAAGATAGTGTTTTGTAAAGTACATTAGCCCTGAAAATTTGAGCAAAAACCGTTCAGAAATGAGCAAGATATGAAGCCTCAAAGTTCGCGTCTAGGAAAAAAAAAAAAAAAAAAAAATAATTTTTCCCGCACAATAATAGAAAGGTCTTCCGTTGGAAACGGAAGACCTTAATAAATATGGAAAATAATTGCACAGCTATTGTATTAACGAAATGTTTAGGCATGCTCGATACACTACAGTATAATGAATAATTAATAGTTTCATGTCATCGACATTGTTGCAAGTCTAAATTGAAAAAAAATGCAAGAAAATATAGTATTTATTTTGCATATACATGTACACTGTAACTAAAAGCCCGGAGTTGAATTTCAAATATCAATACAAAACAGACTCAAATTATAACTGAAATGGCTGTATCTTGTGTATTGTTACAACGTGAAGAATTAATTAATATTAGCTCTAACTAGAAGAACCACCAACTTCAATTTTGGAACGGTTCAAAGTCGGATATGAAGTTGGTGGTAACTGTTTCATCGTGCTCTTTTCTGTTGAAGAAGACTTTCAAACCTACACCATTTCCTTGGACACTCTCGTCGTATCAATTAAGAAGTGGAAGAATCTTTACAATTAACAAAGTCTTCAGGTCAAGGATAAATATGTACATTGTATTGTTGTTTGACACGATTAATCAATGTAGGTATTCAGTGATTAAAGAAGAATGCATTACTTATTTGATCAGAACTGCGTGTAATAAGTATATAGTAGTTTTGATAGCGTTGATATGTGTTATTTACCCGGTATATATTATCATACTATTATATGATGAAAAAATTCTGTGTGTGATTGTATACAAATTATCTCGACTTTTATTCTGCTTTTGCTTTAACATAAAAAGATTGTGTTGAACTAGAGCGATGAAACATTTTTGGATTTATTAAAACATTGTTGGAATTTTACTATATAAATGTCTATTTTTATGAAAATAGTATTTTTTGCATTAAAATACACAAATATCTAGTCAGTTTGAAACTGCTCTCATGAAAATTGATTTTCAAAAACTGTAATGTTATCTATGTTCACTGATGTCAACTTTGGTGCTCCGTTATTTTATTGTTAATAAACCAGGTACTTTGAATCTACATATAAGCATTTTTTCATTTTATTTAATATTGAAATCGACAGCTGATATAAATTATTATGCAGGAATTTTAAATAAAATTTTCATTTGATGTGTAAAACACTGTACTTCTACATAATACGTGATGGAAAAGTCAACTATTGAGTTATTAAAGAAGTTTGCGAATGGAATGATCCCTTAAATCTTATTTATGATTCTATTGCACATAATATCTCTAAAAGATCCTATCTAATAAGTTTATAATGCTTTCATATATTTCACCTGACAGCAATCCAAATTTGGAGTTAAGACCATATTTCATTTGAAAGAAGGAACTTTGTTCAATACCATCAACTCATACCAGTACTTTCAATCCTTTGTTTTAAAATGAAATTTAAATCAGTAATTTTGAACGGGTGTAGTTCAATTCTAAAATAAGCAAATTTCTAAAATTTTATTAATTTGATTCAATTCCTTTTTAAATGAATTATTGCCTTACATTATTTTTTTTATAAGACACGTTTCTCAAAAAGATTTTATCTATAGGTTTAAAAATATGAGTAAAAGATGTTTTTTTTACTTTCATCAATTATTTTATTATTAATAAAAAGTCTTTGTCATTACTGAACATGATTTATTAGATATTATTATTCATAACAAGTTTCAAACTCTACGGTGTGTTTATTATTACAAAAACAGGTTTTCTACTTTCCCAGAAAAAAATATCCAAAATATGGCATAAAATAATTAATAGCATGTATACTTCTTTAAACAACGGAATCATGTTTCAGATATGAGACTTTAACAGTCTATAAAATCAAATTTTGGTCTAGCATCCTACCTTAAATTTCATAGCATACTGATGTACAAAATGGGTTTACAAAACAGACGTCACAAAAGGGTACCGTGTTATTTCGCCTCATATTGAAATGTCCCCATGATGTCGAAGTAGCTATGATTGTATTACGACTTTAACATCTCTATAGATAAAGCTCATAATGTTTTGGCAAATCAAAAATAAATGATATTTCTGAAGTTTGATTTTTTTTTACATGCGATGCACAAAATACGGTTTAAATAAACGTAATCATTTGGGGTACGGAACCAAACGGGTCCCCTATTATGCAGTTTGGTTTTGGTATTTTTGTATGCCCATAAACAAATTGTGTTATTGACTTTGGATATTCATAACAATGAAAGGAGACCAATTCACCTAGTGTAAATAGGCGAAAGTCTATTTCTATTAAATTCTAATAAACTAAATTTCTACGACAATTGGTTTTATGGAAATTATTTGATACTGTAATAAAGAAAAAATCAGACCATGCAGCTGAATGTTTGATTGATTAAATTGTAACGTAAATGAAAATTACTTTATATCAAATTGATTTTAAACATTGAGTTAAAAATGATTAAAAAAATGAAAATTTAGTTTTTACAGATGTGGGAGCTTTGCTAAAACAAATTCTATTTGAAAAAAAAAGTTTGTAAGAGTTAACACTATCAATTTTATTAAAATAGACTAAGTACATTCTTCAGATAATGACTACAATTTGTGGGATCTTTAGTACAATGAGGAAACAAATAGAAATGAAAGCTAATTTTATTTTTGTTTTTGTTATCTTCTCATGATTAAAGTATAGAGTTATATACCCCTCCTTTTACTTACTTACTTTCAGCTCTAAATGAATTAATATAGTCAATACTACTCTATCAATTTTAATAAGACGTTTTCTATAATCTACATCAACCATGGATACATAACACAAGTACAAGCATATCAATTCATGATATATCTGAAACAAGAATGAGATCATTTTCAACTGTATATGCAGATCGGTAAAAACTGTTAAATCAATCGATAAAATATTGATAGGATATATATACTGCTGACAACTTGATGTTACTGGGCATGGCCCATTCCAACGTATGACTACTGAATACCATAAACCTTTACCTTACTTTACTCACATACTGAACCCAACCTCTTCGACGGACCGCCATACTTGTGCGATTTGTCTGGTTGACCTAACCGAATTTACAGACACCTGCAGATTAGCCAGGTGTAATCATCAATTTCATATCACATGCATAGACATGTGGTGTAAGGTATACATGAAAATGACATGTCCTTACTGTAGAACTGATATATCTCATTAAAAAACATTACTCATATATTGAGTATAATTTGATCTTTGTTGTCTGATCTTTGCTGCCTGACAAGTAATTGTCAAAAAAAAAAAAAGGACGAACGTACCCAGTTGGACGACACAATCCCAGTTGGACGGTGTTCATGCCTTTTTAAGACAATCAAACCTAAATCAAGGAACACACCATTCGATCAGAGCGACCGAGAATGGGGATTTAGTATACTGTAAAACAATTTTTATTCGCGACTTTATTTCGCGACTAACTAACGATAAACTAGTTTGCGACGACCATTGTTCGCAACCAAGCCTTATCAAGACCTGTATTGTTATATGTCACTCTTTGGGTGGACGGTGTGCAGCCAGACTGACGAAGTACTTAAAATTGTCCAAAGTATTCATTGACAATTTAATGATTGAAGGAGAACACTATTTTCAACTGAATGAAACACCAAATACATCAGTAAAAACAAAAATCTAGATTATGCGATTGTCTGATCACGAAAAATATGCAGTAGTAATTATTTTTATGCTGGAAAACTCAATTTTACCTACACTGGTTCCTCACTTACAACAATAAATAAGTACATTCGTTGTTAAAAGTATCAAGATTCTACGATGACTATTCGTAGTTATACTGTATGGATTTAACGATGCATTTCTTGTAAGTAGGGAACTTATATAAGGTGGAATCTGCCTTACTTATTAAAAATTTAAAAAAAATTTTCCTTTGCCTTTGAGCTAAGTTTGATTTTAATCAGGATGTTTTCCAATGCTGAAGACCAGAGCAGCTTCATATGTAGGCAGCATGACACTTTTTTCTTGACTTGAATTTGAAAATTTTCGCTATTTAGTACATTTTGTGACATATACACACTGTCTAAAAAAAGATTGATGAAAATTTGTATAAACCATATGCTTTTTGTCCTCGCATTCAATGAACGCAAATTAAATTGCCGCTCAGTGTTTGCTTTTATATATATACATTTATCAACTATTTTCCACAGTTTATTCCAAAGCGACAATGCATGCTTTCAACCTCATTAAATAGATTTTTACATGTTTTCATCAGTTATGATAGACATCTTCTTTAATTTTTAGCAGGGAGCGAAGGGGTATTCAAAGGCTTCCATATTCACATTCCCATTTTACCTGCACCACACTACAATATCAATACAATCATGAATATAATGCAATTGTTTTCAATACTTCGATTTTAACATTAAGATTCATGTGTACATTTATCCAGACAACGCACACATATTCTGCTTTACTCTCTACGAGTTTGGTTAACATCAAGTAGCTGAAAATTAAATTCCCTCTCTTTTTCAAAAAATAATCCTTACAACAGTTTATACATGTAGGCACATGTCTAACTTTTTTTTTTTTGTAAAATTAAGATGATCAGTAAAGTTAGAATGGCTGATATTGCATAACCCGAGCAAATTCTAATGCCAGAAAATATGCTGAGGGGTAACACTGATCTTATTAAACAAAGTTTTCAAGTGTGATAAAGTCAAAGCAAAATAATTTATTATATCTATTAAACTATAGCAAATAACTACAATAGATCAGAGTGTTCATAACCCATTCCTGTCTTTAGACTGGTTAAACACTGTGACTAAAGTGGTACGTATATTATACAAAATAAGATTTCCCTGTTTGACGCCCTCTGCTATACAGGGACAGGCTGCGGCTCTAGCCAATCAGAGAGTCCACTGAGCTTTAAGTTTACAAATGGCAGCCTGTGTGTTGAGGTCAAGATACAAAAAATTTCAGGGGCGTAGCTTGAGTCAATATTCTAGTGAGGCAAATTTATTGCGGCAGGGGGTCTGAGGGCCGCCTGAGGCCCCCAGTGGGTCCCCCCAGGGCTCTCCTCTGGTGGGGGGGGGGGGGGGGTTCAGGGGCGAAGCCGCCCTGCGAAAAATGAATTTAGGAGTTTCAAAATGTAAAAAACAAAACAAAAACCATTGTCCGCAACGAAGTTTTGTTATTTTACATTTCAGACCAGCATCTATTCACAGTATTGTCGTATACAAATTTTTGAATTTTAAGCAATTCAAAAATTGAGAACACGATTGTCGTATACTCAATTTTTGAATTCTTTAAAATTCACAAATGTTAATACGACAGTATTTAATAAAATAAAACTTCTAACATATTTAAGATGAATGAACATTTTTATTAAAAAAAAAATTAATCGTTGTTTTACTTCAAAATTTTAATGGGCCGATTCGGCGTTTTTTGGAGTTTGCAAATTTTGTGAGAATATTGTCAACTGAGACCATTTGGTGCCTGTGAACAAAAAGTAAGGCAAGGCCAACCAGACGGACCTCGGTCATTGTTGACCTTCCTCAATGTTTCAAGCGTCTCATTGCGGAGAAAGATCTCTCGCAAGGGACTAAACCAACTGGCATGGTGAGTAAAATGCAGAATATGACATCCAAATTGGGAATTGTTTAATTCTTAAATTTACAAAAGAAAGAATTTCTACTATGTGGGAGGGAATATCCCATTGATGGTCAAATAAATTCTAGTGAGGCAGTTGCCTCATTGCCACAATAGAAGCTACGCCCCTGTAATTCTTGGAATTAACAAGCTTGTGTGTAAAACACACGTATAACATGTTTGATAGAGTCCTCGGATCAATTTGAATATAAGATTACAATCATTGTTTTAATCTGTATGTTTGAGTCGTCTTAAGATTTGAGAAAGGATTAGTTGGCAGAATACCAAACAAATTAGGTATCGATTTTTTATTAACGGACAAAATGAAACAACTTGAAGAAAGCAGATAAGCTTATTGAGTTAAAGCAACATGCACTTTTCTTATAATTACAATTTTAAATGACCTATTTATAGCACTGAAAATGATACATATAACTGTACTCCACCTTGAATATATGCTCATTTGGTCATTCCAAGTTTTAGCTGTAAATTTTATATAAATCTCAAAGATGCTTAAACTATTAACGAATACGGAATATAAATGATGGTTAGGGAGAAAATGGTCAGTGAGAAAAATACGGTTAACTTTAACATAAAAATTCAAGATGTTGAAAATAGGCTAATATTTGAGGCAAGGTCTGGTACGTTATGAATAAGATGGAGTCCGTCTTAAATGCAAAGCGTTTTCGTGCCCCTCTTTGATGCTCCTAAATACGGCTACATTTTAATCGGAAAATAAGTTCATTTAAGTCCAGTCGGAAAATGGCCAACATTTTCGTACGGGATGCTAATATAAATACAAATTTGTGATTACTTAAATAATAAATTAAAATTGCTTAATATTATATATTAAATTATTATAATGATGTACATGTAATTATAATATTATGTAATTAGAAATACCTCAAATGTTTACAAAAGTACTATATTTTGTTACTTACTAACTTTAAGGGGAAAAGATTAACTGTGCTTATATTTTATTTGTTAATTCTCTTTATCAATTGCAAATCAAGAAATTGATACCTGAACCTTTTTACACAACCAACCGTTCTACAGTTTTTGGGTACGATTTTCATATTTCATGAAAATAGTTTCAAGTTACGAAAATGCCGGTGTTTTGCAAATTGCTGATCTGACGAGAAGAGAAAAGACTGTAATGATCATACTTATCCGTATCAGAGCTAATTGACATTCATATCAATGTCTTATCACGCAATCTGCTGAAAAGAACACTTGGGGTATTACTGTCATAGTCGCTGTTATCCATGTTAACTTTATGCTTATCTCATTTGTAAGCCTTCAAACTTTGTTTACTCCTGGATATGATACTCAAACTACGAAGCCCAGTACTTCTTTGGCCAATAGTTTATTAACAATCGTGATCGTATAGTTAAAATTACAACAATCAAAAGCAGTCCTAATCAAAGAGTCTGCTCAACCTCATTTCACATGGGTATATATATAAGGTTTTTCTTATGATGGACATTTCTGACTAGTTCGGCCCATTTACGACGATCATAAGTAAACATTTAGTGTTCAAAATTAAGATTAATATTTTATTTCTAAATAAAGTAACAAAACTGTCAAAACTGCCAATCAGAGAGTACAGATGCAGGATTTGAGTCTCCGAGTCTTGAGTCTCGGAGTCCCCCACCTAGGTATGAGGCATCACTTACTCATAATACGTTCATTCATACATGGCATAAAAGGTTACAAAGGTTAATATATAGAATACACAATACAATACTCAATATAGAGTACCAGAGCTATCGTTGCAGACACAGAATCGCCAAATTTGACACTTGTTTTTAAACTCTCAATTTGGATATTATTATGCCCGTATTATTCACCTGGTTTAATAACATCATTTAGGAATACAAGATTCACAGAGTTCATTCTGTTAATTATCATTAACACCATTCAGTAAGCAGTATCTAGGTACACATAAATATCATAGTGACCATTATGTAATACTAGCAATTCAAGGTCATAGAATGGCTATCTGTTTACACATTTTATGCTATACAACTGACATGTAGCTGATCAAAGATGAACTATAGAAACCGTGACATTGTAAATAAACTTCCTTTTGTTATTGTAAATTTAATTTGTTTTAAATTGTATATTTGTTTAATTTAGGATTTAATGTTTTACTTATATCGCATTGATTTTTATATCATCGCTTTCAGAAAGCTAATGAAACGCCACCAGAATCTCTTTAAATATGTTAGAAGGTTACTGTTTATTTTGTTTTCTTTACTATATACTGTACTATATGTATTCCTATGAACAGACAGCTCTCTTGATTCATCTAAAAACATTTTAGTAAGAAAAATAAAGTAAATGTACTCATCTTTTTGAGCTGAAAGGAAAAAAAATAATTAAAATAATAATAAAAAAAATTGGAAAAAAAAAATAAAAACAGGAAATCAAATAAAAAAATAAAAGAAGATAAATTATAAAAAAAAAAATAAATAAAAACAGAATATCAAATAAAAAAAAAAGAAGAAGATAAATTATAAAAAAAAATGAATAAATAAAATCAAGAAAAATCTGTTCTATTATATTATTTATAACTTTATTATGTATCACAGTTTGGAAGGATTAGGTTAAATACGATATAATTCTAGGTAGCAAATTGTATATCATTTTTCGATACATCAAAAAGCCAGTGACATGCATATTTGACAGAGGAATGTGGATATCACTTAGGAGACCTCTGTTTAAAGGATTTATTTATGTTAAACAAAATAGAACTGATCTAACTAGTCTTTTTTCAAGTACATACAATTTTATTATCCATGCAAATAGAATACTCATTTTATATAACACATGCATTAAATCTTTAAACTATTTTAACCTTTTAAAAAAACATATTCTTATATGTATAGAACATTAAAAGAAATGTTATCGTTGCAAAACTGAACTAATAGTTATTAAATAAATATGCAATACCTTTTACTGTGCCGAAGTTTTAAAGAAAAGTACCACGTTATTTTGATTAATTCAATCAAATTCACAAACACATATCTAATTTCACACACGGATATAACAGACTAATCATTTATATTTTTACATTTGATATTATTTATAACAACAATTTTGATGATAGCTAAGCCGTTAGTCATTATTTGATAAAACGAAAGTAGATACTCCAATGTAATACACGTTTTTACGGTATTGATTTAAAGCACGGTTCAAACTAGAGTTATCTATTTCCAATAATCGATTAATTACTCGTATGAACCGTTTTAAAAATACTAATCATTGTTATAAAATTAAAAATATTAATATGATTTATGGAATTTTCCGACAAAACAAATTTACAAGAAAAATGGTTTAATATAGACGTACTCATTCAACCTTAATTAATTGTAGGTGAAAAGAAAGTAAGAGTGTCATCCTCTATTTCCTTGGTGCAAATTCAAATAAATAAAGTATATTTACCCATAAGACAGACAGAGCGCAGTATATATAGGAATTACAAAAGGTAAGATATTGGGCATGGTCCTAGTTACAACGAATCATGACAAGCAACTGCAAGCATTCTGTACAAAACCCCTGCCCCATATGCTTAGCGAATCTAGATGACGGCGAAGAGACATATGTATATTATAAGATGTGTAGGTTGCTCAAATGCAATCATAGATTTCACATTGACTGCATTAAGGCTTGGTTTAAATATGATAGACCACATTGTCCCTACTGTAGGTCACAGGTAGTATGCGTTAAACTCGAGGCGACTAACGGACCGACCTAGTTGTACTGGGATTGTGTCTCGGACTTTTGCGTTATTTCTGCTTTTAGTTCCCCGAGACGAAGTCGCAGGGGGGAGGGGAACCTAATGTACATGTGTATCTCGGCGTCCAAAGACAGTTTTTGGAACAGGTCACAGATCTGACCCTATCTTCACCAAACTTTCTTGGATGATGTATTTTGGGAAACTTTATGCCCAAGCATCATCAATTGAAATTAACTAGACAAAGTTTTTGAAGCATATGCGTAGTGATGGATATAAAAGTAAGTTGCTAACAGTCATAATGTCACCAAACTTTGATGAGTAATGCATCCTGCGATTCTAATTCTCGAATAGCTTGAATGGCAAATCTAATTTCAAATACCGGTTAAATTCTTTATAACAGGTATCATAATGAAGTAGCAACTCGTCTTCACATAGTCAAACATGTAACTTTTACAAATCATTTAAATGCAATTTAATTATTAATGCGTTCATGACTAAAACTAAATAACAATTAGTTAAAGATCCATGCATGACGGATCTTACTAAATATATGAAGTATATAGCTAGCCAAAGATCGAATATCTTGATGTTTGTGCATTTGTAAGCGTATTCATTAATGTCAATGCTGATCTTCACTTAATTGCCAAGTAAAACTGTGGATGTTATCGAGAAGGTCGCTTCAAACACAGAGCTTGATTTCAAATATATGAATAATTGTGCAGATTAAAGTGAAAGTTAGGCCATTATTATTCACAGTATTGTCTACGGATTCTATCGTATTTCAATTACGACAAAGAGCACATGGCGTTTGTACCGGCCATTATCAGCAGAGGATGCTCACTCCTCTATGGCACCTGATTTTACCTCTAATTTTTTATAGGTCCGTGCACCTGTTTGCTATGCTCCTGTTTTGTATTTTCCTTTGGACTTTTGATGTTGAACACTGTTCGTTGTCACCGCATTTCATGGTGTAATTCTAAAATCGTATTATAAGATACACAAAATAACAATGATATGAGTAAATATTAAGCATATTATATGATTTATGATATTTGGATTACAATTAAAACCTTAGATGTGAATGTATTCTTTCGTAGGTCACCAATGAAATGTAGCGAACAGTTTTCTAAATCAAACGTTTAAAGGAAATATACCAAAATCAGGAGCACAGCAAACACGGACCTTTACACAAATTAGAGGCAGGATCAAGTGCCACTGAGGAGATAAAATAATCAAAAAACTCTTTGAAGCTAAGATGTACAATATACTGTTCAAAGCAATAAATACAGAAGATGAACTTTATGATATTCTTTATTTCTTCGTTTGTCTAAATGTAAAATTTAATTGATATATGAAAAAATAACAAATATTATGATAGCGTACTGATTGCTAGCGTTTCTTTTATTAAACATACATGCACTTTTTCTATTAAACATTTCTTCATTCAAAAATTTCAAAAGTCCATATCATTTATCGCCATTCTATTATCAAATCCATAAAAACATTATAGTGCACCTTACTTGCGAACAGAAAGTGCCGCGGTACCGCATGACAGGACATTATTAATACATTTTGACCACAACAATTTAAAAATCTATACAAACAAGCAATGCAATGGAAACCATGTTGCAGAGATTTACAACCCAATTATATAAGATATGTGAGGAATCAAAGCTAATGCAATCAGGAGATCCCATGTATTACAATTAATATTTTTAAAGCTTGTTTTAAATTTAATCTTTGTTTTTTCTTTAAATAATATGCTGATCCACATTTTCAGCTTGTTATTTCATTTAAAATCGCTAAAATAAATGATGCAGAATCCAATTTGAATCGCATCTTACAGCTTTAAAACACACACACAAGAGAGAGAGAGAGAGAGAGAGAGAGAGAGAGAGAGAGATTTTCAGAAAACCTTGCAGGTTTTGAAGTACGCTGCGTATTGGTACCAATATTCCATAAAAGCACTTTAGCTTTATTGAGAATTTTGGTGAAATCTATCTGTTGTACTAAAACATCTCCCCCGGTGAAGCCAGCATCTATCTGTATTTGATCGTGCCTTATCATCTGACCAATTATAACAACTTCACCGGTGTTATTAATGTACTGCACTGTACCGTTTCCTTCCTTTACTATCCTTTCCACTTGACTAGAATCCGTGCATACTGTGCTGTTTCCATTCTTTACCTTCTTTTTCTCTTCATAGGAATCCATGCATATCACACAGCAACACAACTATATACAGTAAAAAAAAACCTCTCTCTCTCTCTCTCTCTCTCTCTCTCTATATATATATATATATATGGGGCGGTAAATATACCCCTCTGATTCGTACGAGCATTCGTAGCATGGAACGCATGATCGCACGTCCAATCGCATTGGCGTATGTTCAATCGTCCGATCACCTGGTAATCTCGCGCGATCCTATTGCATTATCTTTCAACAGTCGCTTTCATTGTACAGCAGTCGCATATAGACGCAAGATGTACTGAAACCAACTCAAGCCTTGAGTTTGTAGATGTTCAGTTTTATACATAGTATGTGTTTTCTACAGCATGTAGTACGCTTTTAGTAAAAAGCTGAAAAAATAATAAAATAAATTTACAATACTGAAAGTACTGACATTTGACAATACTGACTCTATGAATACAATGATTGAAAAAACAGACTGACTGAATTCTTTCAATGTAAATAATGTAAAAAAAAAATGAACTGATATTCTTGTAAGAATGTTGGACACAATGTATAATGATATTGTAACCCTATCGTGATTTATTTTATTGCAACATTTAGATTTGTTATTTATAGTAAGTCTTCACGCAAAATCATTTAAAAAGTATTCGGTAATTTCCTATAGTTACATGACATAATTTAACGAAACATGTGCATGAGGAATAAGTAATTTGTTTACATTTATATAAAGTTTACAGACTATATGACACACATACGGTTGTGGTTTAACACTAAATCACATAAATTACCTTGTTAACTTTCATTTGGGGCATTTCTTTCGGCGATAAATGCAGTTTGTTAGGGAATATTTACATTTTAACTTTCTGGCTATCATCGTCTTCGTCACTTCCGGTTATCGATGTTTGCTAATTAAATGTTTTGATTAATTCAATTCACTATTGAGCGTGTTTATTTATCATCATGTGATGTCTTAGGAATGTAAATAAATGTTAATTTGTTGATTATTTGCTAATACTCAATCTTACTCGTGGAACTATATTTGTTTACCCTATCGTCGATAGTTACGATATTCATGCGCAGATTTTCTACAGAGAAACTATAATTATACAGATGATTTTATTATAAGTCCTGTTCATTAAAGTACTTAATTTATTGCATATTTATTGTTTAAAAACTGATTTTTACATGGTTGCTATAATTATTTATCATTTGCCTTTGTACGGTTGCCCTGTGTGGTAGAAATAGTTCTGTGTGGGAACTTGTGTGGGAACTCAGCTTCCCGTACAGGTCGCTGATTGGTCAATAGCTTGTACGGCGTATTTTTATTGGTTAGCTTAGTTCACGTGACGAATAATGGGAGGTTATATAAGCGCGCGAGTACTACGTTATGACAGATTTCTGCTAGTTGCACGGCGGTAACATTTTGAAAAGTACAAAAAGGTGAGAAAACTCTACTATGTAATTTATAGCCTAGTTAGAAATCCCCTACCACACTGGACAACCTAAACTTGTGTTTCTGAATTGTCAGCTGTATTTATATATATGAATTTATATTAGAAGAACCTGTTGATATTTGTGTGCCATACACTGTTACGCCATTATGCCATACTGATGCGTGACAATAAATGGGTAAGACTGATCATCTATCTTGAGTATTATTGAATAAAAAGATAAAGTGTAATGGAGCTTGGCCAACTTGAATTTAAGAAGTAATTTATCTATTAATCCATCCTGACGAGACGAGTTATTGAGACAAGCAATAGATGATATGTATATATGCTGAGGATTCAGAAATTCTAGCCAACCCCCCAAATGGCTTACAAACTGGTGTCAGAAGTGGGATGCTAAATTTAACAGCATCCCGATACGAGCCCATGTGTTGTCCAGTGTGGTAGTCCAACATTCCATAAGTCTTAGATGTAGATGTCAGAGTTGAATTTACTATAGATGATCATTACAATTTATTAAAAAGAAATTAAGATGTCCGAGTCCGGTGAGTCGGTTGATCACGAAGTCGAAGTTCGCATACCCGAGCTGGTTTCGTTCGAAGATGGCGGTCAAGGCGACATATATCATGACTGTCAGAAGTTAAACAATGAAGAACTATTGGTCGAGTCTGCTAGCTATTCCTCAAGAGGAAATGAAGACAACCATGTTCCACCACTGAGTGCCTTAAGTGGTTTTCCTAGACGAACAGAAATGCAGCAATTTCCAAGTCTCACCCAACCGTTAAACTACATGATGAAGCCAGAGTCCTATGATGGTACTGTTAGCTGGGAGGAGTACATCTCTCACTTCAATGATTGTGCAGAATTAAGCAGATGGACAGATAGACAAAAGGTGCTGTTCCTTGCTGCAAGCCTAAGAGGTCAAGCCAGGACATTTTACATGAGTTTATCCTTGGCAGAGAGAAGATCCTTTGATTCCCTTATCAACAAATTTAGTCAACGCTTTGGAAATTCCAGACACAAGAATAAATGGCTGTCCAAGCTTGAATCCCGTAGACGACAGACTGGTGAAAGTGCTGCTGCCCTTGGTAATGACATCCGACAGATGGTGCAGAAAGCATACTGTGACCTAGATGAAAAAGCTCAAGAGATTTTAGCATTGAATCACCTTTACAAGCTGATAAGTGTAGAGATGAAATGTAGATGCATTGATAAGAATTGTCAGAGTATCTCAGAAGCTGCTGATGTAATTGACAGATTTAAAGCCATCCTAGGTGAAAACTATGACAAAAAGAAACATCAAGCCAGAGCCATGAAGACAAATGATGTGGATTTCAACATACCTCAAGATGTGCCAACCAGTGTCAAGTTGATGTCAAATACTGCTTCAGCTTTTGATTCATCTGCCCTCTTACAAGAAATCAGCGCCAGATTAGAGAGACTAGAGAGAGCAAATAAGAAGCCTTCCCACCAGCTTTGCTTTCACTGCAACTCACCAAAACATTTCATCAAAGAATGTCCTCTTCTAGAGAGACCCAGACCTGGTCAGAGAAGAAATCAAGATGTATCGAGGCGACAAAACTATCAGCAGGGAAATGGGAGACTATCAGCCTTGTAGGTCGACAGCTGATGGAGGAGTCAAGACCTAGTGCTGATGACTCAAGGGGGTGGCTTTTAATAAACAGAGAACATTTTCAGATAATGGATTCCACATTACTGGAGTCCTGGGTGGGGTGGATGTTAACTTTTTATTAGACAGTGGTTCCACCGCTTCACTTTTGTCATATGAAGAATTCAGAAAGATTCCGGAGGAGCTGTGTCCCGTCCTTCAATCCACGAATGTGTGTGTGCAGGATCTGAATGGTCATGCTCTGCCAGTCCATGGTATTGGAAGATTTTACATTTATCTCGAGGATGTCCCACATGCAGTTGACTTGTTGGTTGTTGACATGGATCTTTCAGCTATCCTCGGGCAGGACTTCCTATTGCAATACTGCCATCACATTGACTACAAAACAAGAATTTTACAGACTGAGAAAACCAATGTTCAATGTTGGATTGCCAATGAACAAACAGCTACAAATGTAGAAGTCAAAAGAACCATTTCCATACCTGCATATTGTGGTATATGGGTTCCAGTGTCCTTGACGGGAAATGATAACATCACAGACATAGGCTTCCTGGAGCAACTTAACACCTTCAGTGATGACATAGAAGTACTAGATGGCTTGATAGATACACATTCTGAGCAAATACAAGTAAACATTGTGAACCTTGGAGAGGAACCTGTAAAATTACAAGCAAAAACTTTTATCGGCGTATGCAGGAATGCACATTTGGTAGAACGAGACGCCATACCACAGAGAGTTTTCATTACAGAGAGTCTTATAGATGATCCAACTCCTGAGAAAGATTTACCAGATCATCTCCTTGACATGTTTGTTAGAAGTTCCACAAGTCTGAACCAAGAACAGAAAGATGTCTTCTTCAAACTACTCCTAGAGCACAAAGATGTATTCTCAAAGACATCAGATGATCTTGGGTGCACTGGCATAATAAAACATAAGATAGATACAGAAAATGAAAAGCCTGTGAGACAGCCTTTAAGACGACAGCCTATTGCAAAACGAAACATTGAGAGAAGCGAAGTACAGAGCATGTTAGAGAAAGGCGTGATTGAACCATCAACCAGTGCATGGGCATCAAATCTAGTTCTAGTATCAAAACCAAATGGAGCTACTAGAGCATGTGTTGACTATCGACAACTAAATGCAAAAACTGTCAAAGATGCCTATCCGCTCCCTCGTATAGATGAATGCCTTGACTCACTTTCTGGTGCCAAATGGTTTTCTACAATGGACCTCAACTCAGGCTTCTGGCAGATAGAGATGGCTGAAAAGGACAAAGAGAAAACTGCATTTGTAACAACATTAGGGCTCTTCAAATTTCGAGTCATGCCATTTGGTCTGGTAAATGCCCCGTCTACATTTGAACGTCTAATGGAGAATGTATTGAAAGGACTTCAGTGGACTGAATGTCTTGTCTATATAGACGACATAATCTCACATAGCTCAACTTTTGATGAAGGCATTCAGCGTTTAGCCAATATTTTCACCAGACTTCGAGAGGCAAACTTAAAGCTTAAGCCGTCAAAATGCATCTTTTTCCAAAAGCAAGTCAAGTTCCTTGGTCACATTGTTTCCTCAGAAGGTATCCAGACTGATTCAGAGAAAATATTTGCTGTCAAAAACTGGCCAGTCGCAAAGAATGAAAAACAGATCAGATCATTCCTTCTTACTACAGAAAATTTGTGAAGAAGTTTGCAGAGATAGCAAAGCCTCTCCATGATCTATACAAGAAGACGACAAAATTCACATGGACCTCTGAATGTCAAAATGCTTTTGACACCCTCAAAACAGCACTTACAACTTCACCTATACTTGGTTTTCCCTTACCTGGATTACCATTTACTCTGGATACAGATGCCAGTGATAGAGCTGTAGGTGCAGTACTGTCCCAGAACCAAGACGGCAAAGAGAGAGTAATAGCCTATATGAGTAAAACTATGAATCGCCACGAGCAATCCTACTGTGTCACACGTAAAGAGCTGTTAGCTGTTGTCACTGCCCTTCGGAAGTTTCATCCCTACCTTTACGGTCAGAAAGTATTACTTCGTACAGATAACGCAGTTGTCAGTTGGGTCAGGAGCTTGAAAAACCCCACAGGTCAGACTGTACGATGGCTACAAGAGATCGAGACTTACGACCTCACGCTTACTCACCGCCCTGGGCGAAGTCATCAAAATGCAGATGCTTTATCAAGAAACCCATGCAAGCCTTGCCTTAGACAAGTACAGAATATGAGTGATAATGATGCTAGTGATGATGAGATGTCAGGTGAAAATAAAAAAACAAGAAACCAAGCAATCAGTCAGAGTGACCACTAGAAGCAAAGAAGTACCCCAGCATGAATTTATAAACCAGGAAATACTAGAGGGATGGGGGGTGGATGAAATTAGACAGTTACAAATAGAAGATCAATCTATAGGCATGCTGTTGTTAGCCTTGACAGATGGTTCTACAAGACCAAAATGGGATGTTATTTCACACAATTCTGAGTCATTTAAAACTTTGTGGAGACAATGGGAGAGACTCAAGGTCATCAATAGTCTATTGTATAGAGAGTTCCATGATACAGAAGCTAACAAGGTCATACTACAGCTCATTGTACCAAAACACAAGAGACCAGATGTTATTCACTACTATCATAATATTCCCACCGGAGCCCACCTAGGAGCTGAAAAGACCATATCACGCATAAGGAATTCATTTTACTGGCCATCTATGACTAAAGAAATTACACGGTACTGCAAAAGATGCGATTTCTGTGCTGCACGTAAATCCTGTCAAAGACAAAACAGAGCACCCCTAGGACAATATTTGGTTGGAGAACCCATGGAAAGGATAGCTCTTGATATTCTAGGACCTCTGCCAGAGTCTACAAAAGGAAATAAGTACATCTTAGTTATGATTGACTGTTTTACCAAATGGACCGAAGCCATAGCTATTCCAGATCAAGAAGCTGAAACCGTTGTAACCACCTTTGTAAATGAAATAGTCTGCAGATTTGGTACACCTTTACAAGTCCACTCCGATCAAGGACGAAATTTCGAATCAAAACTCTTCAAAGAAATGTGTGAATTCTTCCAAATTGATAAAACTAGAACCAGCAGTATGAGGCCTCAGGCAAATGGCAGTGTCGAGCGTTTCAATCGCACCCTAGCTACTATGTTGACAATGTACTGTGAGCAGAACCAGAGAACATGGGATAAATACCTCCCTCAAGTCATGATGGCATACAGAGCTTCCATACATTCTAGCATTAATCAGACACCAAACCTCATGATGTTAGGCAGAAATGTAACTCTCCCGCTAGAAGCAGTCATTGGAAAGCCTCCAATTGAAGCAGATAGTGAAACTGAAGTAAGCGAATATATAGAAGAGCTACAGAGAACCCTGAATGATGTCCATACCATAGCACGAAAACATCTGAAAAAGAGCGCAGAGTACAACAAACGACACTATGATCTAAAAGCAAAGAAACATCTGATGGAGAGAGGTCAACCTGTCTGGCTGTATGACAATACTAGGAAAATTGGAGTGTGTCCCAAGTTAACGTCAAAATGGAAAGGCCCATACCTTATTACCAAACGAATAGATGACGTCAACTACCTTGTGCAGAGATCAGCTCGTAAACCAGCAAAAGTCTATCATGTGGACAGATTAATGCCCTACAAAGGAACAACCCTAACTGGTTCAACAGAATTTTAAATAAAGCATAGAAGTTCCTATAGATGTTGTTTGTTTTTTTTTGTTGCTGTTATTATTTTAATTTATTTATTAGAAGTCGTACTTACAGTAGAAGTTAGATGTCAGGTGCGCGCGCAAAGGTTGGGATAGAGCTGGCCTGGTCACCCAGAACTCTCCTCCCAGAGATGTTGATAGAGATAGTTAACAAGTCGTTTATAGAACAGTGCTATAGACGTGGACCTACTACCTGGTACACATCAGACAGTATGTTTGGTGTCTTGTTTCAACCAGTCTCTTTAAGATGTAGATGTAGTATGAGACTACAAGATGTGTACTTTAGAAGTAGAAGTACGAGACGATTTCTTATGATTTCCTTCTTAGTTAGACGACATCTCTAGTTATTTTGAATGGTTTAGTCATAACAGTTAGAAGAGCTTCAGAATCTATTAGAAGATAAGACGATTAAGACGTATCACAGATTTCCCCATAACAGCAAATTTTATCAATTCCAGATAACCTGAACAATGGCGTGCTGGGTTTGTCATCTTAAGTTCCCCACAAACAGAGAGCTGAAGAACCACATGGGTCCCATACATGGAACTTTGAAAGTAATCTGCCCTTGGTGCCCTAATGAGAGAACCTACAAGAGGGTGACAGACCTCAGGAGCCATGCGAAGCAAAGCCACAGCCACCAACTAGCGAAGTATCCAGGAGATCTCATCACCGAGAGCAATGGGATATGGTTTAGCCTACATCCAGAGGGGTATAATCGCCTCGTCCCAGGAACTGAGTGGGGGTCTAATGCAGCCACACATGCCAGAGTGCTGGTGCTGGAATGGTTGTCTAAAACCAAGCATGCATCGAAGAAGAAGGACAACTGGGTCAACGATTGGGAGTCTCTCAGGAAGAAAGGGAAGTCCTTTGCCCCAACTCCAGAGGCCCTTTTCCAACCTGACTACATTGAGACTGAGACGGAGATGACTGAAACAACACCTTCTGGGTATAGTCCAGCGAGACCCAAGATCGACGAGTTAGAGGTGGAGTATATAAGCTAAGCAGCGAGGAAGATCTTTCTACGTCAAGGCGATTCCATCTATGCCATCCACCTGAGAGATACAGTCCTAGGCGATCCTAAAGCCATGGCCAGCATAGCAAGGAAAATGGGGGTACAGAAGACAGAAAGAGAACCAACCAGGTCAGCTGAATTTCCTGTTGCATCCCCAACCATACAGAAGCAGCTTTTGAAATTTGTTGGGCTCGAACAAAAGTATTTAGAAAATATCAGAGAGGAGAGAGCAATGAAACCAATCAAGAGGAAGCGAGAATCGGAGCCAGAACCTCCTCAAGTACGTGTACCATCACCCTGTACAGCCTCTTCTGCAGACTCAGCCGAAATACTAGTACCATCTGACGCCACAACTGCATCTACAGCTATCAGCATCCACCTGCCTCAACCCAAGTCAAAGCCAATAGGAGCCTCCCTGTCAGAGAGAGCACTGAATTTGTTGAAGAGAGGATGCTTGCCTCTCTTCCCACCAGCTAGAAGGGACTGGGGAACTGAGCAGGTGACATTGAGATGCAACAACATAACTGTTGTGTGGCCACCCAAGGACTGGCAGGAAATGTCGCCTGACCGAAGACTCCTATCCTGGGAATACACAGCCTTGACCCTGCAGGAAAGGATGGACCAAAGCAAGAGTGCCACCATCGAGAGGATAGACCTTCTGGACAAATTCAACTTCCTAGCTCTGCCTGGTACTGTGGAGAAGAATGCAAAGAAGACAGACCATGTTGTGAGGGAATCCCGATATTACATTTACGAACAGCTGAAGAACATTGTGAGTTCGAATTCAGGTGACAGTGTGTGGATTCGAATGCTGGAGAGATCTTGTGCCCTTAGAGACCGCTCAACAGACAACTTCCTCGCCGTAGTAGAAGACAAAGACATTCCAATCAGACTTTAGATTCATCATCAACTTTGACATGTATTGTGTACTGTGTTATGTTATTGTTAATTCTTCAGAAATTCAGGAGAATTTTGTAAATAAGTTGGGGGGAGTGTAACCCTATCGTGATTTATTTTATTGCAACATTTAGATTTGTTATTTATAGTAAGTCTTCACGCAAAATCATTTAAAAAGTATTCGGTAATTTCCTATAGTTACATGACATTATTTAACGAAACATGTGCATGAGGAATAAGTAATTTGTTTACATTTATATAAAGTTTACAGACTATATGACACACATACGGTTGTGGTTTAACACTAAATCACATAAATTACCTTGTTAACTTTCATTTAGGGCATTTCTTTCGGCGATAAATGCAGTTTGTTAGGGAATATTTACATTTTAACTTTCTGGCTATCATCATCTTTTCGTGTAGTCTTCGTCACTTCCGGTTATCGATGTTTGCTAATTAAATGTTTTGATTAATTCAATTCACTATTGAGCGTGTTTATTTATCATCATGTGATGTCTTAGGAATGTAAATTAATGTTAATTTGTTGATTATTTGCTAATACTCAATCTTACTCGTGGAACTATATTTGTTTACCCTATCGTCGATAGTTACAATATTCATGCGCAGATTTTCTACAGAGAAACTATAATTATACAGATGATTTTATTATAAGTCCTGTTCATTAAAGTACTTAATTTATTGCATATTTATTGTTTAAAAACTGATTTTTACATGGTTGCTATAATTATTTATCATTTGCCTTTGTACGGTAGCCCTGTGTGGTAGAAATAGTTCTGTGTGGGAACTTGTGTGGGAACTCAGCTTCCCGTACAGGTCGCTGATTGGTCAATAGCTTGTACGGCGTATTTTTATTGGTTAGCTTAGTTCACGTTCACGAATAATGGGAGGTTATATAAGCACGCGAGTACTACGTTATGACAGATTTCTGCTAGTTGCACGGCGGTAACATTTTGAAAAGTACAAACAGGTGAGAAAACTCTATTATGTAATTTATAGCCTAGTTAGAAATCTCCTACCACACTGGACAACCTAGACTTGTGTTTCTGAATTGTCAGCTGTATTTATATATATGAACTTATATTAGAAGAACCTGTTGATATTTGTGTGCCATACACTGTTACGCCATTATGCCATACTGATGTGTGACAATAAATGGGTAAGACTGATCATCTATCTTGAGTATTATTGAATAAAAATGTATTGTATACATTACAACATCATTATATCAAAAAACACTGAACATATGTTTTATGTGAGATAAATAATAAACAAATACAAGTACTTACACCGTAGGGCTATAAGTTTCTTGAATGGAATGTTTACGCTTGTACAAAATGATATTACTTGGACTCTACCCAAGTGGCGTACTGCACGGCTCAGTGCAAAAATCTTTAATAACAAGAGAGTAAAAGAAAAGGGGAGTAACTAACTCAAGAAAATTAATTCGTACGTAGAATATTCCTGAACACACCCAAAAAATATATATCTAGAGGTATCGCAAGATACAGATTTCACCCCTGCGAATGTTATTGTCATTCAAATTTTAGACCACGTGTTTTTATTTACCCCTTTCAGTTTCGCAGTAAAAATCGTTCCCCGTGTATTAAGTCTATTTCACAGTCTCTAGGTTCTTGTAGTCAAATATAAAATCTAGAGGTTTATTGATTTTACACTTTATCTTCATTAATTGGTGGATATAAAGTGTTCTAGAAATAAATATGATTATACAAAATTAGTTTTTGTCTGTTGTTGCAACAACTAACATGCTTAATAGAGATCCCTCCTGAGGATTAATTTTCGATCCTGACCTAGTAATAACATCAATTGTGAAACAGACTATACCATTTTGTGCAGAATGTTCCTTAAAAATGGCTCGATATACTAAGTTTTAATGCAAAACAGACACCCAATATTTTTTTTTAAACATGGTATTGCAAACCACAAGCATCAAACATGGCTATGAGTTTATTAAGCAACCCAATGTTTATATTTTCAACCACTCTTCGCGTGGTTGAACAAGAACTCTGTTCTGAATATTATCGTTTAATATAAATAACTGCTAGATGGTGAAATAAGACATACATCTTGAAAGCTTTTCCTGTTTTAACATAAATCAAAGTAGGACATGATATGAAAAACGACCAGTACTAACGTATTTTGAGAATATTATCCGAACAGATCTCGGTGAAGTCTCGTGAACTTTCATTCTAGCACCTCTGGATTTATTATTTACTTAGCAACGATAAAGAAAAAATTCCGAACACATTCTCAGGGGTGGATTTAATGCGTCTATATCGCACAACGCTTGCTTAGATCGGGGAATTTTGTAGGAATACTTTTTTAAATGCAATTATTTCGCCAACAGATAATGATTCATATCTGATTATTTTTTCGGTCGCACGAATATGTTGTCGCTTCTGCTCGTGCGCCAATTGTGGAAGGGGATTAAGACTTCAATGATGCATTAGGCATTAAGATGTCCCGGAATAAGATTCACTGCATTGGGAAATATAATGTAGCAGAATGCTGCTGACAAATAGCATTTTGGCTGTGAATTTGTTTAGCGTCTTGGCATGCAACTTCTGCTAAATAAAAGTACATCGTCAAATGTGAAATATATATATATATAAACAAGCACATACAAAAATACACTAAATCAAATTCATCCTAACCTGTTGATAAACGTTTTTGATCAAATATCGCACATGCTTAGTTTAATAGTTTGCAGTATCTGATGCTACAATTACACATAGGTTATCTCATGTAGTTCTTATTATCTATCTGTGATCAATATATCTCCAGATTTATCTTCCCTTCATATGTAATGTACATGTTATGTGTAAGTAAATGTGCATTTAAACTCTGACAACGTGTTTACATACATAATAAAAATGTTTCATTTACATGTAACTGTAATTAATTGTAATGACCTGTTTAAAAAATTTACAGGTATTACAATTTTCAAAATAAATGATAAATCAAAATAAAAGGTTCAAGCTAAAAATTATTATGTTAAAAGCTCTTGGTATTAAGTTAGTAGGTTTTTGAAACATTAAAAATACTACACCAAGTACAGGTTTACACATTTATCGGACATTGCTTTATATTCTCCTGTTACTAGGGAGAAATGATGTTTTACACAGCTTCTATGCAGAGCAATAATTGTACATAATTTTTATTTGGTAAAACCTCATAAGAAGTTTAAAGAGATTTGAACGATTGTATAAATTTAATCTGCAGCCTTAGTATCTATAATACCAAATAAAACAAAATTGCATACAAATACACAGTCACATTGCTGCTCATGAACCCAGATCAATTTAATATACGTTGTTGTTCAGAAGAGTTATCTTTGTCAAATTAATTCTGTATATCATATCCTTTGATAAAGAAAATAGTTCAACTCAATCTCGTATTATAACCATTGGCAGAGATTATCAGTTTTTCAAGAAATATCATTGGACAGACGTTAACAGAATCATGCTGTCAAAACCTTTTAGAATGGAATACATCAAAAGTTTAACCTTTTGTGTATTAGAGATAGTAAAATTTATCAACGTACTTAACCAATGGTATAGAAATCATGTATTATATATAGGGCAAATAAGGAGTATGTGAATGGGGCAGGCCCAGGTACAGCTCCATATGACAAATATTGACGTAAGGAAAATGACTCTCTGTGCAATATGCCTCTTAGATCCAAGTGACGACGAAGAGACATATGCTCATAACAAAACTTGTAGGCTTCTTAAGTGCAATCATAGATTTCACATTGATTGCATCAAAGGTTGGTTTAGACATGGGAAATATAAATGCCCATACTGTAGATCCTTAGTTTCAAATAATGATATAACAAATATTATAGGTGATAAATTTAGGACCGACAAACATACCTAGTTGTACTGGGATGGTGTCCTTTTTCATTTCATCATAATTTATTTTAAATAATTGATTTATGTAATTATCAATATTTTATTTTTAATAGTAGATTAGCATTTTAAACTTTTTCTTTTTGCTCAAAAGAAAGTTGCAAAACATGAAGGTTCCGCCTGTTGGTTTGTAACATATTGCCTTTACAGAAATTTTACGCTAGCATTTGAGGTATACAGCATCGATAGTTGATTACATTTCTGCTGAGTCAAAGAGAAATCGATTTATTGCAACCTTAATAAAATAGAAATAATTTGTATTAAATATTCACAAATATATATAGATGATTCAACACATAGATGTTAAGGCTATACTTCTACATATGTCTGTTGCTGTAACTTACCTGTATTTCCTTTAAACTTATCTTCAATCACATGGTTTAGCATATTTTTTATGAATCTGTAGCAACCAAGTTAACGCTTTAAAAAAAAAAGCGAAAGCAAATAATTTATCCAAATTTCCTAAATTTTGCTAAAGGTTGCAAACCTATAAAATGAATAATTTAATGATTTAAAGATGTATTAATTAATCATTATGAATGCATAAATAAATAAAAAGAAGAAAAAACCAACACCAACACTTTATACAATTTTAAAAATATTATATGTAACATAATATAAACATTCAGATACTTGTATCATGTAAGTTTCATTTTTATAAACCATCTTATTTTGAATAAAGGCGTCCGGGTGTAAAGATCAACTGAGATACAGTCATATGTTTATATGGGACCGTAATTTTATATTAATGTACATGTAAGTCATATGCCATATATCATGATGTTTTTCTTTACTGGATTAAATCCCTGGTACCAACTCTTTTAAAAAAATTATTGATAAGTTGTTATGAAACACATACATCGCTAAAACCATCTTGTTGTGAAAAGTTGAAGAAAAACTGCCTAGCAACAAAATAATGTTAAAAACACTCGCCAATCGGTAAGTACGTTTCTGAGATATTAATCATACTTCTTAAATATACACCTTCTGCAGTTTACACAATAATTGGAATTCTCGTTTTTAGCTCACCTGAGCCAAAGGCTCAAGTGAGCTTTTCTAATCACAATTTGTCCGTTGTCTGTCGTTGTATATGCTTAAACTTATGTGGAGGCATTCTCAGGTAGTGTAGATTCAAGTTTGTTCAAATCATGGTCCCCGGGGGTGGGGAGAGGTCAAAAGAGGGTGATTAAGTTTTACAAAGGAATATATAGAGACAATCGTTAAAAATCTTCTTCTCAAAAACTATTAGGCCAGAAAAGCTCAAATTAAAATGGAAGCATCCTCAGGTAGTGTAGATTTAAGTTTGTTCAAATCATTGTCCCTGTGGGTAAGGTAGGGCCACAATGGGGGGACCAAGTTTTACATAGGAATATATAGAGATAATCTTCTTCTCAAAAACTATTAGGCCAGGGAAGCTCAAATTTGAGTGGAAGCTTCCTCAGATAATGTAGATTCAAGTTTGTTCAAATCATGGTCCCCGGGGGTAGGGTGGGGCCACAATAGGGGGATAAAGTTTTAAATAGGAATATATAGAGAAAATCTTTAAAAATCTTCTTCTCAAAAACTATTAGGCCAGAAAAGCTCAAATTAAAATGGAAGCATCCTCAGGTAGTGTAGATTTAAGTTTGTTCAAATCATAGTCCCTGTGGGTAAGGTGGGGCCACAAAGGGGGGATCAAGTTTTACATAGGAATATATATAGGAATAGAGAAAAATCTTCTTACAGGTACAACAACAAAAGGGGCTCGGTATTTACCCCCCCCCCAAAAAAAAAAGGTTGATAAAATTGGCAGATTTTCAATTTTTTTAGCAAGATCTATTGTACTTAGTTGTCAAGATATTTTGATACTGTAATGCTAATTTGATCAGAATTAAGGCAATTGTTGCTCAGGTGAGCGATGTGACCCCTGGGCCTCTTGTTTTTGTTTCTAGAAATGATTCTTGTGTTACACCCCTGCCGCTTTAATACCTATAATACGAAATAAAACGAAACTAGAAATACACATACTGCTGTACATGTACTCCGATCATTTTGATAAATACGTTATTTATTAGAAGAGTTATCTTTGTCAAATTGATTTGTATCAATTTTTTTCATTGGGGAAACGGGAACATCAGTAATCTCCTATAATGACCATTCACAAAGACTACTATCTTAACAAGAAATATAAGTGTACAAACGTTCACATTATTACGCTGTTAAGGTGTTTATTTGATGTAATACATTGAAATTAAAACTTTTTTCCGTATTAGAAATATTCAAATTTACCTATTTGTGTAGACAATGATATAAAATTTATGCATCATATATAGAATAAATCAGGAGTTTGTGTTTGGGGTAGTCTCCCGGTTGCAACTGTGACAAATATTGACCAAGATAGGAAAATGACGCTCTGTGCAATATGCCTCTTAGATCCAAGTGACGACGAAGAGACATATGCTCATAACAAAACTTGTAGGCTTCTTAAGTGCAATCATAGATTTCATATCGATTGCATCAAAGGTTGGTTTAGACATGGGAAATATAAATGCCCATACTGTAGATCCTTAGTTTCGAATAATGAAATAACAAATATTATAGGTGACATATTTAGGACTGACAAACATACCTAGTTGTACTGGGATGGTGTCCTTTTTTATTTCACCATAATTCATTTTAAATGATTGATTTATGTAATTATCAATATTTTATTTATAATTGTAGATAATTATTTTAATCTATTTTTCCTAAAAAGAAAGTTGTAAAACATGAAGGTTCCGCCTGTTGGTTTGTGACATATTGCCTTTACAGAAATTTACGCTAGCATTTGAAGTATACAGCATCGATAGTTGATTACATTTCTGCTGAATCCAAGAGAAATCGATTTATTGCAACCTTAATAAAATAGTTATAATTTGTAACACATATTTACAAATATATAATTATAGAGATGATTCAAGTCATAGATGTTTAGTCTATACTTCTACATATGTCTGTTGCTGTAGCTTACTTGTATTTCCTTTAGAATTATATCTTCAAACACATAATTGAGCATTCTTTTAGCAAAAAAACCTAGTTTCTCGGTTCTATTTATCCTCAACACCTCCCCCACTCCAAAGTACAGTTTGGTATTTATATATGCACGAGGGTAGATCGGAAATTATTGAGACAACACAAATATTTCCCTTTCTAAAAGACACATTTTGGCGAAAATGTTCATCAACAGAAGATACTCAAACAGATAATTGAAGAAAGTATTAATAAAAACTATGAAATATTTCGTATATGACGTTACATAAATAAGTCAATGGTCGAGATACCCGGTGTAGGCAAAAACTCAGAAGAATAAAATCCCCACTTACTACGTGTCGGCAGACCAACATTTATAATAAAGAAAATTAAAATCATACGTGTTCATTTTTTTGACCGACTTTTATGCAAGTTTCTTTAGTGTTAGAGTTGAAATACGGAGTAAAAAGGTATTTATATATGTTTACCATGGCAAGCAATATAGTTTTGAACAAACTGGTTTATTGAATTTGACGTTAACTTGGATTGAACTTGCACCCCATTAATTTGACGGGGTGCGGCGAATCCAGGCCAAGCGATTGCTTAAACTATATAGCTTTATTTTTATTCTCTTTTGTTTAACTATAAAAACAAACAAAAATAAAGAGGTACTACTTTTTACACCAACATGGATGTCAACAGTTGTAAAATATATACAGCATAACTGTAAGAGCCGTTCCATTGTGAAGAAGTGCACTTTATTGTAGGATGAAATGTTGTCGGACACATGCTTGTTGAGGTACATGGCATAGGGTGAATGACAAACGGTGTTCAAAATCAAAATCCAAAGATATATTACAGAACAGAGGCAAAGCACACACGGGCCTTTGATTTTTTGTGATTTTGATTCTGAATAAAAAAAAACCAAGAGATACATATGTTAGATAATGTGCCATGGAGATGGAAGAGTAAGCATGTAACAAAAAAAAACCTGGACGTTAAAACCTGGTGTTCAGTATAACATACTACCCAAACATACTTATGAACATCAACAAATATAAACTATCAGATATATACATCCGATCATAGATTAAATTGATTATATCAGTTTCAATATCTACATGGATAGTGTGAATGCAATGCTAGTTCTTTATCAAAAGAGGTAAACATGGATAAATATACACTTGTATCACCCCTCTACAAGGGCATCTATACTACATGTGGGTATATCCCTCTAACTATTTTTAGAATCGGTAGGACAACTAAGTAGTGCCTTTAAGCAAAATAGTCCCTATACCTTCAGGGTGTATATGCATTTATTGGGACATTTTAAATCAGAATGCTTGACACATGTCAGAAAAGAGGATTTTCAATTGTAAAAACAAGTGTCAAAATTGAATTATCATTTGAAGAAAAGAATTGAAATTGTTTGATGTACACCCTTTCCAAAACTGAGAAATTCCCTACTTTTACTTTCATTTTCAGAGTTTTTCAATACAGATGCATTTTGCCGGAAAACGAATCTGACTTCAAACCACGAAATTTTAACCGGAAAGAGACAATTTGATGAGCTTTCATTCAAGAGTCCCTCGTTGCTGAACGAAAATTAGGGCCGGAGCTATGAACCCTAACGTTAACATTACCGCCTATGGAAAATGTATTAGTGGACTATACCCATGTACCAGTGTAAAGTTCAATCTGTGTCAAAAAAAGGAGTTGTTTAAGAGTTCAGATATGTTTGTAGTGTATGAATGAATGCAACGGCTACATGTTTTGGCGTCCAGTTTTGTTGTTTTGTTTCCGATATCACTCCTACATCTAACATCACCGATCAAAGTTACTATGAGCAACAAGTTTTGATCTTGACATGAAATCCATTATTTTGTTCGTGGCCAAGAAAGGAAAGAACCTCTAGACCAGCCATATTGAATTCAGGTATGTAGTTATATAAACTATAACAGGTGTACTAAATGGGATTTTAACTAATAATTTTAACGAAAAGACTGTATACTATATAACGTGCTACATTTTCCTCATCAACGTCAAATATAAATCAGTTGCTAGGTTTTATTCAGGTGCCTAAGTTAATTTAACTCATGAAGATATGTATACATAGACACAAGTTTTCTACTTCGTCACTCTTGTTTTTATGATTTAATTGTAATGTCTTTTGTCTCTTATTTACATGTATAAAAATTCGTTGAAATGAAGTCAGTAAATATGTTTAAAAATGTCTCCTCCATCGCTCCAGGCTAACAGATACTGGTGTAGATAAAAATCACAAGTCTACGGAAATGTTTAAGTTGGGAACAAAACTAAATGTTCAAACATGGTTGTTATTTTGAACTATGAAATGAATATAAATGCTTACAGTACAGTTACACGTGGCACAATTCAGAAATTCCAAGAGATCGTCGTTCATTCAGTGATAAATGCACATTAAATGGTAAACATATTTTTCATTTGAGTAGGAAGTTCACCATATTTGTTCAATTCAATATATGATACAAAATTGCAATAAGGCATTGTAAGGCTAATCAATTGATAGACAAATGACAAGACATAACTTGTTTATTATTTGCTTACGTAATATTCATTCTGAAGTTCTTACTTGTATACATATTCTCAAAAAAATTACATAAAAGAAAATGTAAAATAATCATACTGACTGTTGTCTTTCAGGGGCTTATTTTATAGAAAAAAATTACCCATGGACCCTCATCACAGTGCGCAAGATGTACTACGGTGTTATTTATGTAAGACCCCGGGTCCCTCCATGACCTGTACGATTTGTGGAAAGAAGCGAGTACTAAATGTCAGAAACACTCACAGAAAATATGTGAATATCACTGTGAACAGTGCGACATTCCAATTTGTAAACTTTGCGTTTTCTCTGAGAAGCACCTCACTCACGATGTAGTAGACATTTTCGACAGCTTAGAAAGCAAAAAATTCGCCTTAAAGACAGATTTAAAAGAACTAGAAGAATATATTTATCCAATATACCAAGAAATCAAATCTTATATCCCAGTTCAAAAAGACAACATGCATAAGAACTCACAAAATTTGAAAACAGCAATTAACAGAAATGAAGAAATCTGGCGTACAGAAATTGAGAATATTGTTAAGAAATTAAAGTCAGAAATCGATGAAATGGACCTAAAACATCTGACCGTCCTTAATAAATGGGAGCTTGAAATCAAAAGCACCATTTCAGAAATAATTCAAACAATTTCTGATCTTAAAAAGCTGCTAGCTTCTACTGATATCAATCTTGTTTCTGCTTACAAATCAAAAAATGCAGAATTTACAAGACTGTCAGCTAAACTCAAGGTTTCTCTACCTAACTTCACCTCTAAAAATATTGACACAGAATCCAAGAGAATTACAAATTCAAACTTTCAAGACCCCGTCTTTCAGTACTCTCAGTACTTTGATTATTGAAGAAACAACTGTCGATGATATCAAAAAGCCTAGATTTTAATTTGTCATGGGGAATGGTTGTATAAAGCGTTGAATAATCGTATGTTGATGCTATTTTGATTGTATTGATTTTGGTAAGATTTTGTGACCTCACAGTTTCTTATAATTCTTAAGAGTTTTTTTCAATATCTACATCTGATTCACACCACTTCTGGAGTATATTGTTGTACAGAACTCTTGAAGTTTCTCCTTTACTACTGTAAAAATTTTAGTAAGGAGTAAAAAGAGAGGTTTGGTAGAACATTTACTGAAACCTGCTATATATCTCTGTTTGTAAGGACTTTTGTGAAGCTTTGGAATCCTGTACAAATAAGGTAAATCAAATTCATTCTGTGTATTGGAGATATTCAAGATATCCATAACCAATTTATTTTGAAGTATTTCCTGCTTGGAAAGGCTGCTATGGGTGTAAGTAGGATTACAATGTGTGGAATCAAACCTAGTTTTTTGAAAATGCAATTAATATAATGTGCCTTACAAACAAACACAATGTTGTTACTTGCCTTATCAGCAGGGACCAGTACATACTGATCGTACAATCTGTCTAGTTCTTTTCTCACTTCTGCTTTATTAACAGAAGGATAGATGATTTTCATTTGACCTCTCAGTCGTTTAATACGAGATTTTGATATACATCTGATGCTTTTAACCCACTTTGACAAGGTATCAAGTCCTTTTTCAGAGTTTGCCCATCGCTTGGCGTAATCTTCAACACACGTCATGATATGTATACAACTACGACGCCATGTGAAAGATCTAGACTCCTTAAATTTTGTTCCTTTCATGATAGTTGATTTAAGGTCTTCGTTGTTAATTGAATTAACATCACCAGTAATCTGAAGTATTTATTTATTTATTTATTTATTTATTTATTTATGGCTGATGGTATGTTTAAATAGAATAAACTGAACTATTTTTTAAATGCATTCATAAATAAACCGACAAAATAAATCTTTGATATTTTCAAAGGAAGAAATATGATCCACAATCACTTGACATGTAATTTGTCTTTTAAATTCATTCTGCTAATAATATTTCTAATAAAATACCAAATAAAATATCAAACAAGTTAAGAAATAAAAGACAAAACAAAACATTATATTTATAATTTTTTTTAAATTTTCCCATGCGTCTTATGACATTATAAATAATGTTGAATTGTCATACCGAGAAAAAAAAAGTTAATCAATGGTACAAATTTCCCTGTCCAAAATATATTGTAAGTAAAAAAAAGCAAAACAAAAATTGGAGTTATTGTTAAAAAATATTTATAAATTAATTATTGACAAATGAAATGAAAATACACAAAAAATCCACTTCAGTTGTAACTTTAAAGATATAAAATCTTTAATTAATTCAATCAATGTTTTAACTATCAAAAAGAAACATATTTAAAGCTTAATGATCGGTAAACTTCAGCTTTAGAATATTTTTGAAAACTACAACGTCCTGACAGCAGTGTCTCCATTTAAAGATGTGGCACCTACATGTATCTGGCGGTCCCTTACGACTCGACCAATAACTACTACTCCACCGGTATTATTTATATACTGCACAGCTCTCTGTCTGGTTGGTCTATCATTTCTTTCGTCACGATCGGCAAAAATTGAGGCACAACACATCTAGACAAAGGGAAAAACACATTTATATAAATGGTGGTTAGAATTAATAATAGAGTGCATATAATAAAGAAACAGCTAATTTCAACAAATCTTGATTTCTTATCAACTTAACATTTAAAAAAAAATCAATATTTCTTGTTCTCTAGTGACATATTATTTACAGTTAATCTTGGATAGTTGCCTACTCGAACAAATAATTTAAAAAAATGTACAGCATTGCACAAGAAGTCACCAGACACTCTGAACTTTTGTTTGATTGAACAGCTAGTCCAATGTTATCTTGTAGTAACACTCTTGGGTATGTCTGGATTTGTAAGAAACCATTCTTATTCCGTGTCAAGCCTACTAATGAAAATTCCAAAAACAGATACCTGTAACCAGAGGCCACAAGACTGAAATAGAATCCCCAGCCTTTCCTATCGTCATAGTTAGAACTACCTACAGTTATACACTGACAAAGCTAAAAAATCCTGGAATAGAGAAAAAACTGTAAGGTGATTACTGTTATATCACCATAGCATGTAGAACGAAGTATATTTATTTTATCGAGTCAAAGGACTAAGTGCAGTTTTATGCAATTTTTGCCCCCCCCCCCCCCCAAAATCAAAGTTATAGAAAGAGCTTTAAAATAACTTGAAAGATAGTTAAAATCATATTGGAAATAAAGGTGTAAAATTTTATCACCACAGTGACGTCATAACGTAGAAATGACGTCATGAATATTGCATTATTTTGATAAATTGATGTTTTGTAGCAAAATATGGGTGTTTTCCGATGGTTTTTCGACTGGGAAACATCGAGCGCAGGCTTGCTCGGGTTTGCTCATTTTTTAGTATAATATGTATAACTATCTGAAGAATATATGTTAAAATTGAACTTGAGCAGACCTGCGCTCTATACTTCCGAATGCAAAATATAGAGCAAAAATGAAAATATCTTCATTTGTTTGCATTTTTGCGGGAATTAGGTCATTTAGATGACGTCATAGATAAAAAGCAATTGAGCAATAATGACTATAATCAAGATTAAAGTTATAGGCATCCTCTTTACAATGATTTGTGAAGATTTCATTATATTACGATACTATTTAAAAATTGGTTGAAATCGGGGGCAGATATTTGACCAAACCGCACATAGTCCTTTAAACGTTCCCTCATTAAATCTATAGGTATGAAGAGCTTTAAATTATCACTACAAATGGGTTTTCAGTCTAAATTATATTTGAATGCTTCTTGTTAGAGATAACAACACTAAAATGTGCATTTGTAATAAAAAAAAAGTATGCCTACAGAATTATTCGTAACCAAAAATATCATTCATATTTTGGAGGTGGTTAAAAAGATTTTTTTTATTAACTTCAACGATTAAAGACTAAAGTAACTTTGCCATTTAAAAAAAATGTTATTTTCAGAATTATTTGAATGTTACTGATTACCTGAGAATGGGTAAAGGCAAGAAATGAAGACTGTGCAGTGTTCATAGCAGCTGATTTCCTCGTGATCGTCCTCTTTGGTACAACCGAAGGAGTATACCGTATTGATAGTTGAAATAATAATAAAAATCATTGAAATAAATTGGAGTCCCAAAACACTGTCACTCAGACCTTCAAAAATTCTTTTAGAAGTTAGGTTTCATTGTAGAGAAGTTTTAATTTTTATCATATTCTATTGATATACATATTTTAATATATGTCATAAACTTACTATATTATCCGGACAATTAACGGTATAAAGTACTCCACTGAAACATTCGAAACTTGATTTTTCGTTGACCCAGTATGGAGAGAAAAAAACCACAGATGTGCAACACGCTGCTTGATATAAATAAGACGATTAAACAAAACAGTTTGAAAGGAGACACAGAGTTCATGGTGGACAGTTTGAATTCAGAATCAAAATTACACGAGGAAGAAAATTTCTATATACGATATTGTAATTGGAAAATCAATTATGTACTTTACTAAGTGAAATGAATCTTATCAAAGGTATACAAAAAAAAGGGGGGGGGGGGGGGGAGGTGATCGGAACAAAATCTCATTAATTTTCCTTTTGTGTAATTATAAGCATTTTACCATTCTAAATCCATGTGTTAATAAGAAAACAGAATATATAAAAATCAGAACAGTTAAATAATTGTGAAATATGATTGCAATTATTATTGAAATGTTTTGTTTTGATTCATTCATACAAATGAATTGAAATAGATGCCAGAGGTACTCAAATGGAAGGTATCTTACTGACTCCTATTTCCAGACAGTTCAAATGCTATTTTATAAATGGAAGAGGTGACGTTTCATTATAAACATTTATCTTTGCATTGTTTATGCCATGGGCTTCATTAATAGTCATAGTGACACACAAACTCAAGATTAAGTGAATATCAAATGTTTGCTTTTTTACAGATTAAAAACATGTTTAAATGAATTCACACGCTGTCGTCTGTAAAAAAAAATAAATGATATGATGAGAGAGAAAAATAAAAGTGTCCATCAAAACCAGTTTAAACAGAAAAAATTACTAGAGAGGCGATCTTATTTATTCAGACTTTAAAGTTAAGTTTGGTACAATATGAATAAATGCAGAAACATTTTTTAAATTTATTTTCTTTTTCCTTCATATGTAGTTTACATGTTTATGTATCAGTGGTTGTGTATAAAAACTGTCACAATGTGTGTACTTCATTAATTAAGAAATATGTGTAAATAATAACTTTATAGAATAGTAACTACATTGATTTAATGCAATAGTACCTGTTTGTCACTTAATTGTTTACATTCCGCCTACGTTTGAATATTACAGATGTATATGTGAATAAGTTCAATTGTTCTAAAAATTTTCGTTTTATTTATCATTAGCTCACCTTGTGAACTTTTCTGATCGCATTTTGTCTGTCGTGTGTCTGTCCGCCTGTCTGTCCGTAAACTTTTAACATTTTCAACATCTTCTCAAGAACTACTAGTCCAATTTTAAACATGGAAAAAAGCAACTTTAGGCAAAGGGGATTTAAAGTTTATAACATTAAGGACCACGCTTTTTTCAAGATATTTCAAGGGGGGTGATTCGGAATTATTGAATTATTTCTAAAAATAAGTAATTTATTTATTTTTTATTTCTTCTGCATTTTCTCTGACCTACAGGGTCACACAACTTATGAAATCTTTGTCAGTAATCTTTGCTTGAGCAGTGCCTTTTTATTTTGCCCTATCTGATTTCGTTTTATCCGTAGAACAATGATTTTGTCATTAAAATAACCAACTCTCTATATATGTTTTCTTACGCCCGATTGACATTTGCGCTTACTGCTGCATTAAATAAAAATGCATTCTTTGGAAATCCAGAATAATCGGGTTTTTAATTGATGAAAGTAGGAAGACCCAATAATGTCAATGGCATTGCTAACTTTTAAAAAGATGTCACAATATGTTAAAATAATTTTGTTGCACCGTCGCGGGAATTAAAATCAATATGATTTATTATTCTATTTAATTTGCTTGCTGAATCAAAGATTTTGTAATCTTACTGTTTGCACGTAACGATACTTACGGTATACGGTTACTTCATACCACTCAAAAAAAATGTAGAAAGTATTTAGTTTGAAAACACGTACGTGCCCCTTTCTGACTCCAAAGAATTCCACTTCAATAATAACGAAAAATCATCTCATTTCACTACGTCTTCTTAACTTAATATCAAAAAGTTTCCATAGACATAAACTAAGGAGTATAAAATCTCAAAGAAACAAAATCAAAAAGGACTGCTGATTAATTCATTAATTAACCAGCAGTTCTTTTTTTGTTTTTCAAAATTATTGCGAAAGCAAAAATTGTTTTCTTTTATTTAAAGGACATATCGGATGTTTTTCAATTTTCGGATTTTTTAAAAAATAAAATCATTCTATACTCATTAAGAATGAAGTTTATTATCGTTTTCATAAAATAATCTGGCTAATTCGTGAGAATGAAAGCGATGAAATTCAAATGTCGCGATATGCATATTTTCACTCTCGATCTACCCGCCATGATGAGTGACGTCATATGAGACCTCGAGCGAAAAGGTGCTGTTAGCCATCTTTGTAATTGGATTAAATTTAAACGACAATTAAACTAATTATCACCTATTAAATTGCCGATAACGGGACATGATGGTGTTTTGTGTTTCCTGTGGGTGTTCTAGCCGTCAAAAATGGGGATTTGGACTGTTGTTTTTTTTTAAGTTTCCCTTACGAAAGTATGCGGAAATCTTGCGACAAATAGGGGTTTATCTGTCGACGAGAGGATATATAAATAAACATTCAATACGTATAGTTTCATAAATAAATTGTATTTATTTTTCAAAGAAAAAAAAATAGAAGTGTATGCACAGGGACATGTGTACAAAACGCAAGTTCATCGGAGAAAAAATATAACAAGAGACGACGCCATTTTGGATACCGCCTCGCTTCATTAGCTGTTTTCTAATTGTTATTGTTAAACTCTACGTTCATGTATGCGTTGGTTTTGAATAAATGATTTCTTCATTCATAGCTCACCGCTGAAAAAAATCATAATTGAAGTACAGGTGGTAAGATTTCTGTGAGTTTTTTTTCTCTGGGAAAAGTCAAGGATCGAGTTGCCGATATTGAATGTTTACGCGAGAAATACTGTGGAATCATTAGATTTCATGGTGGCTCAATTTTCGTGGAATTCGTGGGTACCTCTCATCCACGAAATAACATCCTCCACAAATTGATAAATTAGGATAATAAAATCATAATTCCTTTGTAGATATATAAGAATACATGAAATTACAACCCCACCAACCTGTAAAATTTAAGCCATTCACGAAAATTGGCCTCCACGAAATTTAATAATTCTACAGTAGACAGTTTGTTGATATACATTTATATGTAAATAGATTAAAAATACGGAGCTAGATCTTACAGAAAAAAAAATGATAAAGGAAAACGTTTTTGCCTGCTTTTATAATATACAATGTATATATTTATACAGTGTAATATGAAGTAAACAACCTTAAGAAGTTGTGACCAGTTACGGCCGAAGAAAAACTTCTTGTGCACCACAGTTTTACAATAATGAACATTCTGAGTAGTTAGGAACGCCAAAAAGGATGACTGTTGTATATTTTAATATAATAAACACCTTTAACCAATTTATTTGAGCTAAAATCCTTACTAAGGTGTGTTTACAATGTCTACACGTCGATCAATTTGATCGTTATTGCCGACTTCATCGTCGCTTCTTCGGCTATATCATCGTTTTTTATCAGCACTGGTGGCTCAAACATGTACGACTGAATAATAAGATTCTTGTAATTTAGTCAGCATTTAAAATAAACAACGTACATGGTGAATAAATGTCAACGATAATGCTAATCCTACAATTTGTTTACAATCAGCTGTTCGAAGAAGGTCGCATGTGACGTCACTGTACCACATGACACACTATCTAATTAATGAGTTTTTAAACGATCGGGGCTATAATTTAAATTGATATTATGGCTATTTACCGCTTTTCTACCGTTAACAAACTGTTAGAAGTAATAATTTGGTACACAAGGAAGCCAAAAAATGTAAAATGTCCCCTACTTTAAAAACATGCGATATGTTCTTTAATATTAAATATACATGCATACGAAAAAGGCAATTCCCAATCAACAAATCAACTTTTTTTTTTGGTTAGTGTGTTTATACTCGTATACCCCCGCGGGGGTAAATTAGATAGGTATACCTCTTTGGAGACGGTATAATTGTTATATATTTTAATTTGATATATGCATTCTACAATATGGACAAGACTTTTTTCCCCATTTAATCCACGTTTGTATACATTGGACATGGAAAGTGTGTTTACACTTGTTTAACTTATATACGTTTGCAATTGAAGCGGGTATATATAAATTGACCAGACATATCGCACACACTGCTACGTTATCTCCTGCCATATTGATAGGCTGCAACCGGGACCTTGCCCAGTAGGTAGATGTTCGCCAGTATATTATATACAACACGATATGTAATGTATCTTGAAATCTATTCAGATGATTTTAATAAGTGGGGTTAACTATCAAGATTTTCAATAAATTATATGTTGCTGCGTTATGTGTCATAGCTAAGAATCACTGGGTTCAATTATTTTAAATTCTTGTTTAATTTTCATGCCTAACTAATGAATGAATTATCTCCAATTTTAACGTTGACTAGCAGATCGATTGCATTTTAAAACAAAGACTGTCATGAAACTGAATGACATTAATAAGTACTTTTTGTATGATAAAATAGGATTGAATGTACATAACGATGATAGATATCGAAGGTAAAAAAGAATTCCATTTACAGCTGTGCAAATAAATAGTACTATTAATCATATACTATGAGTATAAATCATTATTCAAAATTGATGTACAAAACAATATTATATTTTTACATCAGTATTGCTTTCTGTGTTTTACAGATCTTGGTTATATATATTCTTTAATGTACATGTTTTAAAAGAAAATGAGAGGTTAATTATATAAAATGTTTCCGCTTTTTATACTTATCAGCTTTAAGAACTGAATATCGAAAATTGCAATAAGGCATCTCTCGAGATTACTTCAAATAAAGATAAGAATCATTGTAGTCATTATTACTCATAAAGTATAAACAAGCGATTACATTAAAATTTGCTACGGTTGATCCAGTCAAAACATAATATCTGTGACAATCATTAATATGGCTATTCAAAACGAGTGATATCTGAAAAATAAATCATCATAGAGTGCAAAGTTTCATTTCTGAGAAAAAGAAGATTAACCGAAACACCGACCTTTCTTACAGCCGGGCTATTTCGAATTTACTGTTTTTGTGACTGTTATGAATCTGAAGCAACCAAGTTAACGCTTTAAAAAAAAGCGAAAGCAAAAAATTTATCCAAATTTCCTTAATTTTGCTTAAGGTTGCAAACCTAAATCAAAGTACCGAAGAACTGACGGGAGTTGATTTTATCGATGGTTATTTATTTCAAAACCAATGATATGTTATTTTGCATGACAAGTACAGGTAGTTTCTAACCTGTATTTGAATTACGCACATTTTTATAATATGAATTTTACGGAGACAGCCGAGCGTCGATTTGAACGAGACTATATTGAACTCTGGCGTAAGAATACATACAACTGCAAAAAATATCTAAATTGTTCGTACCATTTAAAATCTGCCTATTTTCAAGGAATTTATAAATATGTTTCCTTGAAAAACAATGCTTTAGCATACATTATTTCGGATTTATCAATTATTCTCAAGAACTAATTCTTGTCAGCGGCGATGATTTGTGCTTTGGTCCAAACACTGTTTCACTTTCGGTTTGTCGGAGAGTTGATTAAAATCAACTCCCAAAAATCAATAATTTAATAATTTAAAGATGTATTAATTAATCATTATGAATGCATAAATAAATAAATAGAAGAAAGAAAAAACCAACACAAACACTTTATACAATTTTTAAATTATTATATTTAACATTATATAAACATTCAGATACTTGTATCATGTAAGCTTCATTTTTATAAACCATATAATTTTGAATAAAGGCGTCCGGGTGTAAAGATCAACTGAGATACAGTCATATGTTTATATGGGACCGTAATTTTATATCAATGTACATGTAAGTCATATGCCATATATCATGATGTTTTTCTTTACTGGATTTAACCCCTGGCACCCACTCTTTTTCAAAATTATTGATAAGTTGTTATGAAACACATAAATCGCTAAAACCATCTTGTTGCGATAAGTTGAAGAAAAACTGCCAAGCAACAAAATAATGTTAAAAACACTCGCCAATCGGTAAGTACGTTTCTGAAATATTAATCATACTTCTTAAATAAACACCTAGTGCAGCTTTACACAATTATAGGAATTCTCTTTTTCTTGTTTCTAGAAATAATTCTTGTGTTACACCCCTGCTGCTTTTATACCTATAATACCAAATAAAACGAAACTAGAAATACACATACTGCTGTACATGTACTCCGATCATTTTGATAAATACGTTATTTATTAGAAGAGTTATCTTTGTCAAATTGATTTGTATCAATTTTTTTCATTGGGGAAACGGGAACACCAATAATCTCCTATAATAACCATTCACAAAGACTACTATCTTAACAAGAAATATAAGTGTACAAACATTCACATTATTACGCTGAATGTAAAACATTGAAATTAAAACTTTCTTCGTATTAGAGATTTTCAAATTTACCAATTTGTGTAGCCAATGATATAAATTTATGCATCATAAATAGAATGAATCAGGAGTTTGTGTTTGGGGTAGTCTCCCGGTTGCAACTGTGACAAATATAGACCAAAATAGGAAAATGACTCTGTGTGCAATATGCCTCTTAGATCCAAGTGACGACGAAGAGACATATGCTCATAACAAAACTTGTAGGCTTCTTAAGTGCAATCATAGATTTCACATCGATTGCATCAAAGGTTGGTTTAGACATGGGAAATATAAATGCCCATACTGTAGATCCTTAGTTTCAATTAATGATATAACAAATATTATAGGTGATAAATTTAGGACTGACAAACATACCTAGTTGTACTGGGATGGTGTCTTTTTTCATTTAATCACTATTTATCTTAAATAATTGATTTATGTAATTATCAATATATTTATTCTTAATAGTAGATAAGCATGTTTAACTTTATCTTTTTGCTCAAAAGAAATTTGCAAAACATGAAGGTTCTGCCTGTTGGTTTGTGACATATTGCCTTTACAGAAATTTTACGCTAGCATTTGAGCTATACAGCATCGAGAGTTGATTCCATTTCTGCTGAGTCCAAGAGAAATCGATTTATTGCAACCTTAAAAAAATAGAAATAATTTGTATTAAATATTTACAAATATATATAGATGATTCAATACATAGATGTTAAGGCTATACTTCTACATTTGTCTGTTGCTGTAACTTACTTGTATTTCCTTTAAACCTATCTTCAATCACATAATTTAGCATAATTTTATGAATCTGTAGCAACCAAGTTAACGCTTTTTGAAAAAAAAAGCGAGAGCAAATTATTTATCTAAATTTCCTTAATTTCGCTAAAGGTTGCAAAACAAAAAAAAAATGAATAATTTTATAATTTAAAGAGGTATCAATTAATCATTAAGAATGCATAAATAAATAAATAGAAAGAAGAAAAAACCAACACAAACACTTTATACAATTGTTAAATTATTATATGTAACATAATATAAACATTCAGATACTTGTATCATGTAAGCTTCATGTTTACAAACCATCTTATTTTGAATAAAGGCGTCCGGGTGTAAAGATCAACTGAGATACAGTCATATGTTTATATGGGACCGTAATTTTATATTAATGTACATGTATGTCATACTCCATATATCATGATGTTTTTCTTTACTGGATTAAACCCTTGGTACCCACTCTTTTTCAAAATTATTAATAAGTTGTTATAAAACACATACATCGCTAAAACCATCTTGTTGTGAAAAGTTGAAGAAAAACTGCCAAGCAACGAAATAATGTTAAAAACACTCGCCAATCGGTAAGTACGTTTCTGAGATATGAATTATACTTCTTAAATATACACCTAGTGCAGCTTTACACAATTATAGGGATTCCCTTTTTTCTTGTTTCTAGAAATAATTCTTGTGTTACATACCTGCCGCTTTTATACCTATAATACCAAATAAAACGAAACTAGAAATACACATACTGCTGTACATGTACTCCGATCATTTTGATAAATACGTTATTTATTAGAAGAGTTATCTTTGTCAAATTGATTTGTATCAAAATTATTCATTGGGGAAACGGAAACATCAATAATCTCCAAGAATGACCATTCACAGAGACTACTATCTTAATAAGAAATATAAGTGTACAAACGTTTACATTATCACGCTGTTAAAGTGTTTATTGAATGTAATACATTGAAATTAAAACTTTTTTCGTATTAGAGTTATTCAAATTTAATAACAATTTGTGTAACCAATGATATAGAAATCATGCATCATATATAGAGTAAATAAAAACTTTGTGTTTGGGGTAGTCTCCCGGTTGCAACTGTGACAAATATAGACCAAAATAGGAAAATGACTCTGTGTGCAATATGCCTCTTAGATCCAAGTGACGACGAAAAGACATATGCTCATAACAAAACTTGTAGGCTTCTTAAGTGCAATCATAGATTTCACATCGATTGCATCAAAGGTTGGTTTAGACATGGGAAATATAAATGCCCATACTGTAGATCCTTAGTTTCAAATAATGATATAACAAATATTATAGGTGATAAATTTAGGACTGACAAACATACCTAGTTGTACTGGGATGGTGTCTTTTTTCATTTAATCACTATTTATCTTAAATAATTGATTTATGTAATTATCAATATATTTATTCTTAATAGTAGATAAGCATGTTTAACTTTATCTTTTTGCTCAAAAGAAATTTGCAAAACATGAAGGTTCTGCCTGTTGGTTTGTGACATATTGCCTTTACAGAAAGTTTACGCTAGCATTTGAGCTATAGAGCATCGAGAGTTGATTCCATTTCTGCTGAGTCCAAGAGAAATCGATTTATTGCAACCTTAATGAAATAGAAATAATTTGTATTAAATATTTACAAATATATATAGATGATTCAACACATAAATGTTAAGGCTATACTTCTACATATAAGTCTGTTGCTGTAACTTACTTGTGTTTCCTTTAAACTTTTATCTTCAATCACATAATTTAGCATATTTTTTAGCAAACAAAACCGAGTTGCTCGGTTTTATTTTTCATCGATACCCCCCTTGACCCAAAGTACTGTTTGGTATTTATATTTGCTCTAGGGTAGATCGGAAATTATTGAGACAACACAAATATTTCCCTTTCTAAAAGACAATTTGGCAAAATGTTCACAACAGAAGATTATCAAACAGATAATTGAAGAAAGTATTAATAAAAACTATGAAATATATCGTATACGACGTTACATGAATAAGTCAATGGTCGAGATACCCGGCGTAGGCAAAAACTCAGAAGATTAAAAAAAACCCACTTACTACGTATCGAAAGACCAACATTTTTAATAAAGACAATTAAAATCATACGTGTTCATTTTTTGACTTACTTTTATTCAAGTTTCATTAGTGTTAGAGTGGAAATACAGAGTAAAAAAAAAACTAATTTATATTTACAAAGCAATATAGTTTTGAACAAACTGGTTTATTGAATTTGACGTTAACTTGAATTGAACTTGCACCCATTAATTTGACGGGGTGTGGCGAATCCAGGCCAAGCGAGTGCTTAAACTATAAAGCTTTATTTTTATTCTCTTTTGTTTAACTATAAAAAAATAAAAATAAAGAGTAACTACTTTTTACACCAGCATGGATGTCAACAGTTGTAAAATATGTACAGCATGACTGTAGTAGACGTTCCATCGTGAAAAAGTGCACTTTATTGTAGTTTGAAATGTTGTCGGACACATGCTTGTTGAGGTACATGACACATGGTGATGACAAACGGTGTTCAATATCAAAATCCTAAGAAAAATTTCATAACAGAGGCAAAGCACACACGGGCCTTTGATTTTTTTTTGTGATTTAGATTCTGAAAAAAAATGTAGGATAATATGCCCTGAAGATGGAGGAGTGAGCATGTAACAAAGAAAACCTGGGCGTTAAAACCTGGTGTTCGGTATAACATACTACCCACACATACTTAGAAAATACAACAAATATAAACCATCATATATATGGGTATATCCCTCTAACTATTTTTAGAATCGGTAAGACAACAAAGTAGTGCCTTTAAGCTAAATAGTTCTTATACTTGCAGAGTGTATATACATTTATTTGGACATTTTAAATCAGCATGCTTGACACATGTCAGAAAAGAGGCTTGCAATTTTAAAAGCAAGTGTCAAATTTGAATTATCAGTTAAAGAAAAGAACTGAAAATGTTGATGTACACCCTATCCAAAAGTGTGAAATTCCCTACTTTTACTTTCATTTTCAGAGTTTTTCAATACAGACGCATTTTGCCAGAAAAAAGAATCTGACTTCACACCACGAAATTTTAACATGAAAAAGACTATTGGATGAGCTTTCATTCAAGAGGTCCCTCGTTGCGGAAAGAAAATTGAGGCCGGAGCTATGAACCCTAACGTTAACATTTCCGCCTATGGAAAATGCATTAGGCGGACTATACCCATATACATCTGATCATAGATTAAATTGATTATATCAGTTTCAATATTTACATAGTGTGAATGCAATGCTAGTTCTTTATCAAAAGAGGTAAACATTGATAAAAATACACATGTATAACCCCTCTACAAGGACACCTATACTACCAGTGTAATGTTCAATCTGCGTCAAAAAAGAGGAGTTGTTTAAGAGTTCAGATATGTTTGTGTTGTAAATGAATGCAAAGGCCACATGTTTTGGCATCCAGTTTTGTTGTTTTGTGTCCGATATCACTCCTAAATCTAACATCACTGATCACAGTTACTATGAACAACAAGTTTTGATCTTGACATGAAATCAATTATTTTGTTCGTGACCAAGAAAGGAAATACCCTCTAGACCAGCCATATTGAATTCAGGTATGTAGTTATATAAACTATAACATGTGTTCTAAATGGGATTTTAACTAATAATTTGAACGCAATGACTGTATATTATATAACGTGCTACATTTTCCTTATCAACGTCAAATATAAATCAGTTGTTAGGTTTCACTCAGGTGCCTAAGTTAATTTAACTAATGACGATATGTATACACAGACACAAGCTCTCTACTTCGTCACTCTAGTTTTATGATTAGATTTTAATGTCTTTTGTCGCTTATTTACATGTATAAACATTCGTTAAAGTTTCTATAAAATAAAAATAAACGCTTAGAATACAGTTACACGTGACACAATTCAGAAATTCCAAGAGATCGTCGTTCAATCAGTGATACTTGCGCATTAAATGGTAAACATATTTTTCATTTGAGTAGGAAGTTCACCATATTTATTCAATTCAATATATGATACAAAATTACAATAAGGCATTGTAAGGCTAATCAATTTATAGACAAATGACAAGACATAACTTGTTTATTATTTGCTTACGTAATATACAATCCAAAGTTCTTGCTTGTATACATACTCTCAAAAAGAATTACATGAAAGAAAGTGTAAAATAATCATACTGACTGTTGTCTTTCAGGAGCTTTTTTTATAGAAAAAAAATACCATGGACCCTCATCACAGTGCACAAGATGTATTACGGTGTAATTTATGTGAGACCCCGGGTCCATCTATGTCCTGTAAGATTTGTGGCACTCATCTGTGTATTACCTGTGTGGGTAAACATTTACTAGATGAATCAAAGGAACACAAAGTGTTGCCATTTGAAAAGAAAGAAGCGAGTACTAAATGTCAGAAACACTTACAGAAAATATGTGAATATCACTGTGAACAGTGCGACATTCCAATTTGTAAACTTTGCGTTTTCTCTGAGAAGCACCTCACTCACGATGTAGTAGACATTTTCGACAGCCTAGAAAGCAAAAAATTCGCCTTAAAGACAGATTTAAAAGAACTAGAAGAATATATTTATCCAAAATACCAAGAAATCAAATCTTATATCCCAGTTCAAAAAGACAACATGCATAAGAACTCACAAAATTTGAAAACAGCAATCAACAGAAATGAAGAAATCTGGCGTAGAGAAATTGAAAATATTGTTAAGAAATTGAAGTCAGAAATCGATGAAATGGACTTAAAACATCTGACCGTCCTTAATAAATGGGAGCTTGAGATCAAAAGCACCATTTCAGAAATAATTCAAAGCATTGCTGATCTTAAAAAGCTGCTAGCTTCTACTGATATCAATCTTGTTTCTGCTTACAATTCAAAAAATGCAGAATTTACAAGACTGTCAGCTAAACTCAAGGTTTCTCTACCTAACTTCACCTCTAAAAATATTGACACAGAACGACTTTTCGATCAATTTGGTTCACTGTCGGCGTACTGCATTACAACAGAGGAACCCGAAAAATCAGGGTCTTCTTCACTTAAACCACTGCGTAGTGTTCCACAGATAATCACAAGCATAAACACACAATACAAAGGGCACTTGAAATGGTTAAACAGTATTTCCTGTTACAGTGATGAAGAAATCTTGACTTGTGGCGATAACAGTAAAATCATGAGTTTGTACAACCTGAAGGGGGAACTAATGAAGACTATACAGACCAAGTCAGAGAACACACCATACGATATAATGGCGATAAAGAATGGGGATTTAGTATATGCTGATTACAAAGACAGAACTGTGAATATAGTGAGAGATAGACAGGTTCGGGCAGTGATCAGGCTTCGGGGCTGGAAACCTCTGAATGTCTGTTGTACCTCTGCCGGTGACCTCCTGGTTGCTATGAACAGTGATGATTGTAGACAAACAAAAGTACTACGTTACAATGGCTCCACAATGAAACAAAGTATTCAATTTAATGATAGTGGAAAACCACTATTTTCAACTGAAGGAAACACAAAATACATCAGTGAGAACAGAAATTTAGATATTTGTGTGTCTGATTACGGAAAATGTGCAGTGGTTGTGATTAGTAGGTCCGGACAACTCCGTTTTACCTACACTGGTTTTCCACGTAAAACAAAGGTCCAATTAATTCCGTGCGGTATAACTACGGACAGCCAATGTAGGATCCTGATAGCAGATCTTAACTCATATTCTAGATCAAGACGGAAACTTTCTCTCCTACATTGACAACTGTAACTTACGTGCTCCATGGGGCTTGTGCGTGGACACCAAAGACAACCTCTTTGTGGCAGAGAACCGTACAGGCATTGTAAAGAAAATCCGATATGTAGTGTAAATAAACAAATATGTTTGTATCAAGGCATGCTAAAAATAAGTTGGTTATATTCAAATTATAAATTCAAATTGCTTATATTAAAAATAGGCTTAATATTCACAAATAAATATTATCTTTTTTTCGGTACTGGCTGAAAAGTGAAAAGATCAAGTCTGCTAATGTTTTGTTTATTCTGTATATTAATGTTAGAGGAAGAAATTGACACTTGACACTTTTTATACAATTAAACGCTACGCGATTTTGGTTCCGATTGTCATACTTCCTGACGATATTTTCAAGTTACGAAAATCCCAGTGTTTTGCAAATTGCTAATCTAACTAAGATAAAGGACCGCGAGGCTCATACTCCTCCTATCATATGAAATCAACATTCATATCATTGTCAGAACATGTTGTTTGCTGATATCGACACTCGATGATTCACTGTCATAATTGTTGTTTTCTATTTCAACTAAATACATATTTCATGTTTTGCAATATAACCAACGTGTACTTGATCAAAGATGATTTTTAGGCAATGTAATATCAAAAATAAACTTCATTGTGCTATTGTAAACTAGGCTTTTTAACGCAATGATTTTTCAACATCGCTTTTATTAAACTTATAAAATAAACTCTTTGTCTTGTTATTCTAGGGGCTGATGGTATTGCTTATTTGTTTTTCGACATCAAAAAAATTCCTCCGATTATTTTCACGCTATAAGTATTTTCCAAAATGTGTACAGGTATTGTATAATTGTATTGCATAATTTTGTGTAATCAATTCGTATGGACGAGAACCCCCAAAAAAGGCCATTTTTCTATGTCACAATATTTCCATTACTTCTATATTAAATGTACTTGTTCTTATTGGAATGTATATATAACAATTTTTAACCGATAAAATGCTGAAATTGAAGTACGTCAAAGTCATGTCGCAATGAAGAGTCGCCATTTTTTATTACTTGTAAACAAACCACACCGTGTCAAAGTTATTAATGTACAAGTAACCTGATATTTAAGTTGAAAGTCCTGATATATTTGTTGGTATTAACTATTTAAGGAATATATTACTTAATTGGGTTAAGAGGTCAAACATCAAACGTATCTAACGTATATGCTTTTACTGCATCGGATAAGTTTTCATTTTTTTCGCGTTATACGTAGACAAGGCGATATAATTGTACTTTTTGCACCACTCATCCTTTTGTAGTCTTAAGCACAGATACCTTTGTACTCAATGACTACATAATTAGAGAGTTATTTACAGACAAAATACATGTATTATTTCAATGAAAAAATGACAATAACAAACCGTGAACCATCTCAAAAATACATTAAACGAAATAGATATTCAAAGCAGAGCATTTTTGACCGAGAGGGAACTATAGAGAGATTTAGCTTAGGTGTGTGCCTGGCTATAGCTTCTTTTTTTCTTATTGATACAATGAATAACAACAAACTAAAACTTTTCTGGAGAAATAAATGCCAACAAATTTCAAGAGGTTCCTTCTTATTTTTGGTAACTATTTTATTTCACCTTGCATCATGAATTAATTTCCTTTGTGTATTTAAATTTAACAATGCCAAACCGATATAAATTTAAACTGTGAAAAGAAATTTACATATTAACAAAGTAAAGTAAGGGACAATATTTTGTGGCGGAAAGTTTTTCAAAAAGAAAACGAACAATTTTCATAACTGAATAGTTTTAGAGTATTGTTACTTAGCTTGTTCATTTTCAGCGCAGATAAAACTTCCAGATAATATGTGTAATACGATATATCCATGCTGTTCTGAAAAACATATTTAAAATATTTTGATATTTCAGTGGATATATTTCGGCATATTTAGCATATATTTCATTAAAGTAAAGAAAGAATTAATTCTAATTTTTGCCTAAAATTATCTTATTTTATGTCATTTTCATTTTTTCCCCTTTTATAATGGACAATATATGTATTTCTATTTGTATGCAAAGTTTTGGATGTCATTACAAGTACCTTTTCATTCGCGTTATAATTTTATTACTCCAAACTTTTGTAACAATCTTTACCTTTGATGTTGTATTCATAATGTACAGGCATTTGAAGCCATCGGTAAAGCAAGGTTTTTTAAACTTTGACTCTGATATTACTTTTGTAGTCACTAAATGTGTTAAAATTAATACTGTATTGAAATCATAACCATTTAATAGTTCATACTATAAATAGTTGTTTGTTTTATTAAGATAATCAATTTCCATGCAAAAAATTTAGCCATTATTTTAGGGAAGTTATTTCTTTTTGGGGACACATATTTAAAAAGAAAATGAATGAGCATTTTCGGCCCCCATCTTAAAATCAAAGTGATTTTCAGATAATTGAATTTACTAGTATTTCGTGTGCCAACCTGTTTTAAGTTTCATTTTTCTCAACACATGACATCCGGAATTCTAAGCTAACGGACTCTATGTCAATTTTACCTTTGAATATATACAATAAGATCTTTGTATTTGAAAATAAATGCGAATAAATTCTCTCACAATTAAGGTTTTACTTGGTAAGAGGAGTTTGAAAGGTATAAAAATGTCCGTATGAATAAGTTATAACCTGAGTATGTATACATGTACAATACATGGGATAAGGGATGCTTATATTACAAAAAATAATAATGAACAGCAAGTTTAAAAGATCACCGGAGTATGAACTTGGTTGATCACGTGATCGAATCATGTGAAGAACGAATGGCTTAACAAAAGATTTGATCAGGCACCAACAAGGTTCATATCTCGGTGAGCTTTTTGCCATTGGGTTTATTATTTATATTTACGGTTGTAATGTTTAAAATAATGTAACTGTCAAGGGATAAGCGCGTACGATTTTCATTGTGACGTCATTAAAATGTCAAACAGATTTGAACGTTTTCGCTTTGCTATAGGTTCATATAAGTAAGCATTTTTGCAATTGTAGATACTCATTGTTGTAACGTTTTTTGAATAACTATCTCCATGAGCGGATAAAGAAGATGTGGGATTGGGAATATTTAAGCTTATTGAGTCTGCATACTAAAATTACTACAAAAAGGCATCAGACCCCATCCCCCCCCCCCGCGCTGGAAAAGCAAAACCCACATGACGAGTAAAATTGTCTAGATCCGCGAAACATACGGCCAAATATAATATACTGAGATTTGGAACTACGGGTAGGTATATGACAACCAAAGATACAGTCATATGCTTCATTTGTCTTTTAAATCATTTACTTGAATAAAGCTCCCGTGTCTCTCTTCCCAAACATCTTATCAATTTCCAAAAACCCTGTAACAGGTAAACAAAGTTTATTTTTTTAAATGCGTACTTTTTTAAAGTGCGCTGTAAAAGTCGTATCCCCATTTTGAATATTAATTGACTTTGTAATAATACAGCATATCAATCCTTGAAACATGAAACCCAACGGTATCAATTACATGTCACATGCAGTTAAAATATATAAACCTTTTTTAACTTTCCTTGTAACAGAAGTTGAAAATGTACAGCCCGATAACGGTCTATGTTTTTGTAATCATTTCAACCTTTTTTACCCTGAGTTATTGCGTCGGTAAGTATCAACTCGAAGTTTAATTGTCAATTTTTATAGACATTGTTTTTTGATACTGATATTTTGTGAGTATAATACAAGAAGCTTCAAAAAACCTAAAACCGCTACCATTTTTTGAATTACTAATATGTTTATTTAACCAAGAGCGTTATTATATAAATCAACTTTATTTTCTCCAAGAATTTTTTTTTTGTAAAAACTTATATTTGAACAAACAAATCCGGACATTTGCATATTTAATCGAAAAAGTATTGCCAAGCATTTTAGAAACTAATTAAAAAGTTTAACAGGCGTTTATTGGAATAAATTTTTTCTTATGATATGCATTCTTTTAAAACGACTTATTTTAGCTGTCTACTATTACGAGGAAAGAGGAGACGATTGACAATACTGGTAGTAATCAAATCAGTAGTTGTTTTAAGCCTCAGTCACAATTGGCCGTATGTGTTTTGTGTTCGTGCGCGTGCGTGTTTGCCAGTCGTGGCTCCCGTGGTGATAGTAGCGCTAAAATCGTGTTTAAGTGATAGAGAGGGCTACGTAAGACAAATGGACGTTTTACATGCGAGTCGTGGGTATCATGTACAATATTGCTTGGCGACGATTTGACACTCGCAACATGCCTATAAAAACCCCACTTCCCCATGGCAATTATCGTTGAAGAGACGTATGTTTGCGTTGCGAATGACTTAAAACATTCGCGTCATAAGGCACTTGCAAGTCATTCGTATCGCCGTTGATCTTGCCTCACGACAGTTGCTTGGTCAATTATAGAATTTTGCATTGTTTAAAAGATATTTTCTTTCTTTATACATGTACTGAAATAAATCCGTAATTAAGTAAGAAAATACTGACACGTCAAAATAAGCCGAAGAAAAGAAAGTCTATAAATGCTGATTTGGTGTATACATTGTCTAAACTGGGCGAAACAAATGAATAGAGTTTTCAAAACATATTTTCATATTTTATCGTTTGTATTTGATTCCATAAAGATAGAAAATGTCTCTAAAATCATGCACAAAAATTTAAATTCCAAAATTGTAAGATGTACCTGCGTGTCTTGCAAGATTTCTTTTTACAAAACCCGCACGTGGACCTACCGTAAGAGTACATACGACCAGGCTTTAAATCATATATTTTTCGATTTTTTAATACATGTCAATCGTTAAGTAGGCAAGTGCCTTTCGGTAATTGATAAACTAAAACTTTATCTGTTTTTTTTTACGTCAACATATTGCATCACATGTCATTTTTTCTTTTCAATTATAAAAAATTGTTCTAACCCTACGCAAATCTATAGTTATCTATAATTATCAAAAAAGGTATATGCAGAATTTTTCAGTGAAAACTCTGTTACAAATATACCTTTGATTCAAGTGATTTTCTTCATAATAAAACGCAATTAACATGTTGATAAGATAAAACAATAGTTTGGAGCCAAAAAGCAATTGTTGTATAATATGTATCGGATATAGAGAAAAATTAAGATAAAAATTTTAGCTTGCTGTCAGTTAAGAATGATTAAGATAATACAGGTATAATAATTTTTCTAAACAATACGCAATATAAGGCAACTGAATTCCCTTTCATATATAGGGCCAGCTTTTCACTTATTACAAAATAGTTATAATATACACCTTGAATATTTTGAAAAGTTGCTTTAGCCGATATCAGAAGTGTATGACTTGAAATATCGCCACTAATACTTATTTGTTGTGAATAAGAAATTTATTCGTCTTAATTTGTTGGAGATAGAGACTTGTTGATTGTGGTAAGAATGAACAATTGCAACATTTATTTCATGAGATAAACTGGGGAATTTGAGCAGCAATACAAAATGGACTGTTAACACATTCATATCATTTTATATACCAATGTTTCCAATAGTGATTCGCTTTTCAATACTTTGTTTTTGTACTTAATTAAGTGATGACTGCAATTTGGGTCCTTTTGAAATCACCATTGTTACGTTTATTCTTCGCTTAATTTTATCTTGTAATTTTTTGATAGTTGGATCAAGTAAGAAATCTACGTGCAAATTACTGAAAGTTTTTCTGGTGAACTGCTTTTATAGAGGCATCAACAAATAAAATAATTTAGATTATTGTCTGTACATGTTATTTATAGTAGAAAATATCAAGTAGTTTTAATTATCACAATTTACCAATATATGACATGGTTGATTACTCATTTTTACAGATTTATAAATTTTAACAAAAGGTGATATATGAAGTTAATGATTTATTCTTAATTACATGCAAAATGATTTGTGGAATAATAAAAAAGTACGATACACTAAACCTAATTTTAAATACTGCGTAGATTTATTATGTAACGTATTGAACACACTTTTCAAAGAAGTAGTCAAATGATATATCGTGTTTTCGTCCTGTTTACAACTTCAAGTGAATAAATAATCACAGGGGTCAGATTTTCAGCCTATATTCTTTTCCTCATGTCAAATATCTTTTAAACATATGAATTTAAGTCTTCCCTGTTTTTACAATTTTTATCACTGCGCTTGTTGTTTCTGATTAAAGATCAGATAAAGATATTTAATCCTTGTAATTTTTCATGAATAGTGCGGCTTATTCTAAGTCAATATTTTGAATGTATGTTACTATATTTGACTTAAATTTGATTTGATAATGCACATTTGATTTAAATTCAACTTAGTCATTTTTAACTATTAAGTTACGACTAATAATTGTTCTTTTTGTGAAATAATGAACCATCATGAAAAATATTACGGCACTTATTACGCATTTGTCTTAAACTTTTGATTTCTCAGCATATATAGAAAATGGAAACTTTTACAAGACAAATATCTCATTTACAGGTACGGATAAATGTTCATAGTTAATATAAAAAATGTCAATTAACTTAACGAGGCCGAGAACAGAACGAGTACGCACGCTTTCGTGCAGCGTTTCATCTGTATTATGACGTCATCTTTTTGCTTTGTTGACGCCATGGCGTGATAGTTTCAACTGCAAATATTCAGCGAAATTTACTGAAAATAGCTCGTTTGATGCGTAAAATTGATATTATATTGTAGAATAAACATAGATGTCTCGAAGTATAAGCTATATTTGGGTTCGGGTCGAAAAAGTGAGGAGGGTTCAGCAAGTCTAGTCCTCTGTCACGTTTTCTTAACCCGCCTAAATATAGTTTAATTCATATATTTCAAGACTATAACCACATATTTGATATTAATGACCCTTAATATGTGATGTTATATATTTATTTATTATTATAGACAAAGGCAAATGTAAAATGTTAATCTATATGTTTTATTTTGTTGGCGAACGTGGCCACGGCCTTAGGACTGCCGTATGTAAAATGGCTAGCCCTATCATTAAAACATTACATTAAGCATTACATTATAGATTACAGTATGCATTACATTATACATTACATTATGTGTTACATTATACATTATATTATGAATGTCAACCATTGATGACCATTATATCATCCATCACTCATTATGCAACATTAAGACAATTAGTCAACATTATACATTAAAGCATCATGCTCATTATACATTATGACATTATACATTACATTATTGGCTTAATGATTTAGAAAGATAGACAAAACAATACTGGTACTGGGAACAGATACTCAGTATTATTTTGTTATCAAATCTATAAAACTAAAAGAGTCGCGAAAAATTGCAAAGAATTGAAATTACAATGTCCAAGTAACACCAGTATTTCTTCCAAGGCCGTGACGATGACAGGATCTCAGGACTGAGGTGTCCTCCCGTCTTTGCAAAGTTCAACACACAGTGTCTAATATAATAACAGACAATCATCTATTGGAGTATTCTGGTAGGAATCTGAAAATATAAATAAAACTACGGCAGAAAGCGTTATTAAAAATGTACAAACATAGTAGTTTTAATATTGACTATAATTAGAACGTGGAGTGGGTGGGTGGGATTTTTCTTCACTCAGTCTACCCAGCTGATCTGTTTACAACAGTTGTAGAATGTGACGCAATGAGAAAAAGTATGACGTCATAATGTATACGGGGAATGAAATTTCCCAGATTTATTTATAGTACAGTTAGGTTTGTTCATTGCTATAATAATCTGATTTATTTTTCAAAAGAAAATCAATTTTATTACTTACATTGATTGATTTATGAGGCTTTTGAAGCGAGCTGGTAGTTTTTTATCTGGGTCAGAGTTCGACCCCTTTCTTTATTTATGGTTACATTGAAATTAATGTTAAAACGGACTTGGCCCCTGTGAATAGAGCTTAAAAAAGCTGTATTGCAATGTTTTATGTACAATATTGACATTCATAAGAAAACATTCAAAAGTTATGATTATCTTCATAAGGCATACTTTGCATTGGTTATGGTTGTAAGTCCAGAGGCCCAAGGGTTCTGGTTTTAGCATATTATGGTCACAAGGTAATGTGCGCTATATGAATTGAACTGAAAAGATGCATCGCACTACACTAGGGGTTGACCTGCGATGAACTGGTGTTTTATCTAGTAAGAAGGTAAATTACTCTTTCTTGTTTTGCACTGTTGTAACAGTTGCTAGACCTGGATGGCTCAGAAAAGGTTTGAATTATACCAGAACACAGCTCCTAAATTTGTTTATCTTTTTAAAATTACAATAATTTCATTATCATAAGTTCAGAAAAACGACGTCTATCAATTTGATAGATAACTTGTATATCTAATATTTTCCTATATAATTAAATACAAGTAGAAAGATATTTAAAGATGGAGTGTAACACCAATTGTTAAAAGAACCGTTAAATAACCTTTCTGATAGATCGTTGATTAAAGAAGAATACAAACCATTAAATAATAAATAATAAATACGAATTTGATTTTGTACTTTTATGAGAAAGTAAAAACAAATTGATTTGGTTGCAAGAAACTCAACAATACAGTTAAATTTGGCATGAGAAAATCAATGATAAAAATATTGAATAAATCATATTCTTTAATATCATTTAGATGTTTTATATTCAAATATATTAGAATAGGAAAACAATTCTTGTTCATAGTTTTTCAAAATCTACTGATATATCTTTAAAAAGTGTTTTATTTGAAATTATTTATAGAAATTGAATTAAAGAACTATATATAATATGAGTCAAATTTGCCCCCCCCCCCCCCCCCCCCATTAAGCTCTTTTCAAAATGTGGGGGGGGGGACATAAAAGTGACTTGGACACTATTTGACTGAAAATTAAATTTTATTTTGACAATAAAATTTTTGATCTCAAATCGTGTCCAAGTCTGTTTAAATTATTATGCTATTTTATAGAAGAGTTGATTTCAAATATATTTTTTTTACTTATTTCTTTAATTTATTTGCACTCACTTGCAGTAAATTACGTCAAAGGTGACGCTATTTTTATAATTAAATCAAAATCAGTCAAAGATTGACAATTTTTTGAAATGGGAGACAGACCGACATTTTGAACAAGGAAATTTCTTGTGTCACTTATAAGTCTTGGATAGAAACACCTTGGATGAAAATATTGCGTTTGTTCAAGCAATGTGCTCAATGTTTTCTGAAAGGTAAGCTGCCTAAAAAACAAGCTGTTTTAGACTAAAAATGCAAAAATTGCGGGATAAGGTTATCTCCATGATGTCATATTTCTTAATTGTGAGCACTTGTATCAAAATGAAAACTATGAAAAGTACCAAGGAAAAAAATATAGTATAATAATAATATTTCATTTTCGGGGCCATTTACGGCTCAAATCATGTATAGTCTTTTGCGAAATCTTAGAAATATTACTTATTTAAAAAAAAAATTGCACCGTCTCGATTTTCCTACTAAATTTGCGTACACATTAACAAAAAAGCTTAATGTCAAATTTTTAACGCCACCTCTTCAAGGAAAGGCTGAGATGATTTTTATATCATATATCAACTCAAATAGTTTTAAATATGCAATTTCTTTCAAGCATGATGTGGACAATCCTTGTGGACAGCAGAGTTCTAACAATGATATCGCCCGTTCAAGATATGTCACTTTAGTGGTCTTCCATAGTCTTGTCAGGAATATACATCCACCGCGATTATCATTTCTGTATTGCACCACCTCTTGTTAACTCTCTCTACTTTTTTGTACGCATACATAATATGCAAATTATTATCTATAGCACTAAATATATATTAAAATATATCATGCTTGTGGTAAATTGATCTTATTATTGTATTTCAACCATTCATTTAAAAATTTCGAAGGAAGCATAGGCAAATATCCAACATTAACTAAAAGGAAGTGTTATTGGGTCACATAGGTGATAAATAAAACTGAAAAGTGATTAGAATACCTCAGGTACTATGTAACAAAAGGAAACATGAGGGATTAAGTATGCATTGTTGAGTGTGCATTAAGAAAAATTCTCTAGATTTCTATCCCAAATCAATACATTGTCCAATAAAACTTCTTACGCAATTTTCCACAAAGACAACACATCAATTTTATAATTATTTATCATATTATACTGATTGTGTTTGGTTGGGCATCCTATTTATTACACACAACAAAAAAGTGGATTTATATTGGTGATTTTCTAAAATAATATACAATTCCTAGGACATAAATTGAGTATTCTTGAATTACTTGCAAATAGGGAAGAAGGAATTTGAAATATAAGTTATAATTTTTAAATCACCACCTAAAAGAGCTTTACAAAATAAACGACATTGATTTTAATAACTTGTTTGGTTTAGAAAAAAATATTTTGTGCATTAGATTGGAGGTAGTTGTTTGTTGGAAATTACTAATTGGTTTTAAAGAGTACCGAACAGTTGAATTCATCTGCAGTAACTGTTTTAGTAGATTTAATCTCTACTAAAAACGAAAGTAGAAAAATGCATACTGCAGTGCATGTACTCATGTCGATATGATGAAAGTTTAGTAGGAGAGTTATCTTTCACATATTGATTTCATATAAAAAAAAATCCGTTTAGAAGAAGAAAACAAGTAAACAATCTCTTACGTTAAGCATGAAAATTATAAATTGTATTACAAGAATAGTTATTGTATCAACGTACAAAGAATTATGCTTATAAATCGTTTGTGGAATTTACTACATTCAGATAAATAACATGTTTAAATAGGGATATTCAAATTTGTCCACTTTCTTCACCAATGATATGCAAATATTGTTGTATATATAGAACAAATAAGTAATAAACATTTGGGCATGGCCCCAGTTACAACTAAAATGACGAGTAACTGTACAGACGATAACAAAACGACGATTTGTGCTATTTGCCTGGTGGATCCAGGTGACGGGAATGCGACATATTTATATGATAAGACGTGTAGATTGGTGAAGTGTAATCATAGATTTCACATTCATTGTATTAAAAAGTGGTTCAAGTATGGCAGGTATCACTGCCCATACTGTAGGCGTACAAATTACAATATTGATGCGGATTTAGAAGTGGACAGACCTACCTAGTTGTTCTGGGATTGTGTCTAATATATTTTGGGTTTTTTTTTATCTTAACTGATAGGTATATGAAAATAAATTTTAATTTACCGAGGAAATTGATATTTCTTTTAAATAAAAGTAATATACGAGGGTTTTATAGTAAAGGGTTTTTATTGGTTACTTTACAAATCGGCGGTAAGCTTTCGTGATTGTAGTTTTTTTACTTTGGTGACGGAGATGAGACATATAATTATGATAAGACGTGTATATTGCTTAAGTGTAATCATAGATTTCACATTCGTTGCATTATTAAGTGGTTCAAGTATGGCAGGTATCATTGCCCATACTGTAGGCGCGCAGATAAGATAATAACATTGATAAGAATTATGAAATTGACGGACCTACCTAGTTGTTATGGGATTGTGTATAATAAAACATTTTGGATGAATTTCATCTTGATTGATAGGCATATAAAGACGTTTAAGTTACTGAGCTAATCTATCGTCTTGATTCTTGAAAGTAATATACAGTACAGTTCAGATTATTTCATATTTTTTTTAGGGGAGGGTTACATTACAAGTAAAATAGTAGATTTAGTAATTATTTAGCGTTTAATTTTATTTTAAAAGCATTAAGAGCTAATCATATGTCAAGTTGTTTTACGACAAAAAAAAGTTAAAGTATAATAATATAATACTATTAAGAACATTATTATGCCCATTCTAAGATGACATTTTAGTAAGGGTTGGTTACAAAAAATAATTTACTATTAAACCTTTCAAATCAATCGTCTGGTTAAATACACTTTTCGATATTAAATATTAAGCAATGAATTCATGCCAAAAAATCATGCTCTAAAATTATCTAGGTACGATTGCAATAGTATACTAGTAAGAGCCTATAAATACAAAAGAGTTCGTATTGTGTCTAAGAAGCCAAAACATTTATAAGAACAAGCACGGGATACATACTATAATTCCGTAAAACAGCCATGCTACACAGGCCAAAGTTGCTCGCATAAATCTCATATACAATTTGTATGAAATTTATTCGAATTCTTTGCATAAAACAAAGACAAACAGTAACAAGCATGAATTTCATGCAAAATCCTCGTGTTTTTAAAAAATGATTTTCTTGCAAATAACGTTCAATTGAAATTTTGCAGTGATGCAAAAATGTATATCAAAATGTATCATTGTGTCAAGGAAATATCATGCAAATATCATGCTATTTCGATGCAAATAATGTGCAGCTTTTTTTGATTACCATGAAATCTTCTAAATTCTCTTATTCTCTAAATTTGAGAATACAGTCTGTTATTGAAAAGAAAACTTAAATCCTAATCGATCTGCTTGGTACAGGATTAACAAAAACAATGACGATACTCTTTTTATGATAGTCATGTTTATTCAGATGAGAATAAAATTCAAATTTACTCTAATTCTTCTTCTTCTTAAAAACGCGTGTTCCTTCATGAATCTACAAGAAAATTTACATAATGCTGTACATAAAAAAATTCATATTTTCGAATAGCATAGCTATTTTGAATGCGCTATTTAATAGCAGTAAATATAAACAAAATTCATTGATATATAACATGCAGTTGGAAACATGACCAATGCTTGTTAGAGCAGATTTGATCAGATGCACTAAATTTCTGTATGTGATCCCAAAATAACCATTCTCACTCTAATACTCTGATTTATGTCCTAAATGTTATTTTATGCTTTGTGAATTTATTACATAGATAAGAGGCACAGGAGTCAGACGCTCACCTGAGCATTAGTAGCCATAGTCTATCAAATCTACTTTATACTTTCAAATACAAAAATCTAGACAACTCTATGATATAACCATAAGTATACTAACCACAGTATCAAAGTTTATTTCAGTTTCCTGAATGTTGTTAAAATCTGCAGATCCGCACGTGCAAACTAAAGGTTCTCTGCAAATACTAATGATTTTTAATTAAGTGATTTCATTCATATTATATCTTATAAATATATTAAAAAAAGGAATAACGCTTCTGTAATGTTTATATTCCGTAATGAATTTGAATTTAATAATTCATAACTCTTCTACAAATTCTTGACAAAACTAATTTGTCGTGCTTACATATGAACATACTTATTGGTGGAAAACCACTCTAAAGAATATGGAAGGATCTTTTCTTCTCTTCTTTGGATTTTTATCTAAAGAACTTGGAAGAAAACAAGCATATGTAATGAACAGTTTTCAAGCTTTGGGTTTGGTCGTTTAATCTTAGAACATTTAGTACTTTGATTATCGCCAACTTTTATATAGCAAACAGGCATGTCACCATGATCACACTTTCATTCAAATAGTACTAACAATGGCGTTGGACAAGGTGAAAAGGGCGGCAACTGCCACCTCGATAATTTTTCCAAAAAAATGATTTTTTTTATTTACACAAATATGAAATTTATACAGTGAATTGTGTTCGTTGGAGCAGCGATGATAACGGCGATCTTCTTTTAATGGAGCGACAAAATGTGGACCCTATTGTTTACACCAGCTAAAATGAGATATACATACCTGTTTTAGGCATGTGTTGACAATTAACTGGCCGTTAATTAGATAGGTTCGACGTTAAGGAAGTAAATACTTTACCTCGAAGTAATTCTTAAACAATTGTGTTTTTAATTTAACGGCATAATACAAATGCCTGTGATTTTTAAAACTATGCACCTTTGGATCCTAATTTTGCGCTCAGTTCAATATCATGCTTAAAAAAGTTTGTGTTTTTGATATATGCAAGGAAACAAACCATTTGTGATATTTTTGTCAATAAATCTTTCTTTTGATTCTTTCACTTTATTTATAATCTGAACATGGTTTATCTGGATACACCAAAGCTGTTAGAGCATAGCTAAATCTTGGTGTATCAGAAATAAAAACACAAAGGTCATCAAAGCAAAACCATCGCAGCAATGATACAAATTGATTTACTACACTACGGATAAAACTCGTTTGCAAATTGTATTGTTTGGTTCTTTATAAAAAAAAACCCACTTTTTTATCCGTTGCAACAATCCGTGGGGGTTATAAATACTGTATACTATTTATGACTGGGGTGTTATTACAACAAAATAATTGGTTCGTAATGTGATCTTTTGTTTTTCTTTTGTTCTCTACTTTATTTCAAATTTTAGTGTGTATTTTAAAGATGTGAAATTATGATTTGTTTAAGTAATCTTTTATAGCGAATACAATGTTATTTTTTATCAGTGATATAAACAATTAGATAGTAACACCTAAAGGATGGAAAGCAACTCCACACGTCAAAAACAAGAAGGATTTTTAACTGAAAAAAAAACCAAAACATTGTTCCAACTCGAGTTGTCGTTTTAACATCTCTGTAGTACACTTCAGCTGATATGAGAGATTCTGGCAAACTGCAATCTACTGATCACAACGTGTCCAGCCGACTCAGCACCTGTCTGCAGTTGTTGGTTGTGTGCTATTTGACCCAGTTCAACGACTCCGCCGTTATTTATGTACTGTTGCAGTATTTTTTTCTTTTCCGTTTCAGCCTAGTCCTCATACAAAGGGGTACAGCACAACTATTTTCAAATAAACATTGATACCAAATCACTTTTATAAATGGTATGTAATCGAGAAACATTGATTTTCAATAGGTAAATTATACGACAAACTAACACGGATATCATTGATCAACGATTTATGTATCGATTATTTGTGTGTACATGTATGTAAAATTGCAGTGTGTTTCATATGCATGCATGATAAAAGAAATGGTATTGTGCTGGTTTTCTTGATCGATAAAAAATCGATTTTAAATAAAATGCAATTCATTGTAAGTTGTATATATATATGTCATGTTGTAAAACTAACGGTAAAGATAAATGTTATAGTAAGATAAATGTCCAACACGATAAGAATTATTCCAGTTTCGAAAAGCTTGTTAAAATGTGTCCGATAAAAATACGTTTTTTAGTAATCAGAAAAACACATTAATTTATTAAACGTATCTGGCATACCTGAAGTATTATGTAAGAGGACGCCACAAGACAGATATACAATCCCCAGCCATTGGCGCCGTAAGAATCCATGGCAATTATGCAACCAATGATACCAATTATTCCTATAGATATAGACGCTTAAAAATAGCGTACACATTCAGTCATTTACAGTCAAATATAGTTTAAAAGTTTGTAATAAAGCAAAACATATATATATATATATATATATCAACGCTAACTGCAAAATATAAGCGCTTATTTTCGCAGTTAGTGTTGCTTTTTTTCTTTTATTATATTTTTACCGGACACTGAGAAAATACTTTTGTGATTTGGTTATATATATATATATTGAAATAAAGTGCGGTTCACAAATCAACAAAACCGAAATATTTGAAATCAGAATGCATAACGAATTTTCACTCAAGGCTCTTTTTCTTAAGTCTTAGCATTACAGACCTGCTATACTCAAATAACTCTTTTTTAATTGTTCAATACATGTAATATTACCAGCGATTGGATAGAAGCAAACAAATAAATGGACATAATTATCACAGCAACTATAATCATCGTTGGCGTCGTCTTTGGAACAAAAGAAACTATAAATGGTGACAGCGGTCGAAAGGATCATAAAAAAGAACGCGGCGACCTGTAGTCCAAGAACACTAAAACCAAGACCTAAAATAGAGAGATAAAATCATTCTTTTTTTCAACTGCAAGATACATATTTGTTAAATGTGTACATATGTATGTGGTTGTAAACATACACCTTTACCTGCAAAGTCATCTGGACAACCCACATTATAAAGTACTCCTCTAAAACATCCACGATAAAGTGAATCCTGCATCCAGTATGGAGAAAAGAAACCACAAATTTGCAGCACATTACATGGCAAAAATAAGCAACATGTCATACATATAAGGAAAGCGTGCGCCATGATAATTAGTTCCTTTCTGGAACAAGGTAGTAATAGATTGGGGAATTTATTCAAGTTGGTAACACAAATCTTATCAACGGTATTGACTGCAAACTTTATATTAATGAGTGGGTTTTCCCCATTCTTTCATTACGCAGCACAGTTAAGGCTGTCAATAAACTCCGTTCAGACAAAAAGTACGGGAAATGTGCATTATGACATCACAGTATATTACAAACCTCAAAAGTACTTATTAATCTATTTATTAGTCAAATTAACTTATACTAATCTTTTAATTAAAGACAACAAATGCTATTACTTACAATTTTGATGTCCGTTATATCGTACACACTGAAAAATAAGCGAGATGTCGTTCTCGCTGTACTACAAAATATGACGTCATATGCTTTAAAATGACGCATTAAGTTAAATCAGTGAAGGCTATCGTGCAGTTTTATAGCGAAGAAAAATAAATGTCATACATTAACGGAAAAGAATAAATGAATATTTTGTTTAAAATTATTATTAGTAGAATGCTACCTATATAGTCTTATTTTTATTTTGTTAAAAGTATGCATCGTATAAAGAAGCCACCTCCGTTTTGTATAAAATATCGTATATCTAAAATCTGAGTACCTAAATAAATCACTTAATTGCAAGGGCATACACTTACCTGATCCCGACAAACTTTTACATGTGAATTTGAAATCTGCTATGTAACTTAAAAACTTCTACGATCCTTGTAAAATCTTACAAATTAATTATTTTTTAATGAAATTAACCCCGTGACCTTCAAAATTATTCAACATATGCATTATAAATTACGGTATCTACTAACAAATATTCTTATCTTAAAAGGTTCGCACCGTTTTTCAAAATCTACGATATAACATCAAGTTATTTCATAATTCAGTTGTGAATTTTGACATGATTATGCCCTTGCAATATTGAATTTTTTAAATGACCTCAAAACAACAAATACATCTGCTTGTACCACGCGACTGCCATATCACGTGACCACTATGAACATAAAATATTGTACTGTTATATATATATTTTAGAAATATACTGCATTTGAGTGACTGTTATTGATTTTAAAAAGGACATGCCAGTTTAACTAAAGTATACGTATTTTCATCACAAAAATTTGCCCATATTTTTATTGACCGCCTTAACTGTACTGCGTATAATGTTTATTTTACATTAGGAGGTATTTTAAAAAGTGCTTTATAGAAAGCAAGTAGGTCTGATTGTTGAAAAAAAAACACAGATACAATATCAGCCAGAGACTGGATTGTAAGAAATGAAACCACAGATGGATAAAACGGCTTCGCCATCCTTACATCTATCAATTTTAATGATTTTGTGTACATGAGATATACATGGAGAATTTAGTGGCATAGCTGAACTTAAACAAATAGTCACGTTTTATGATATTTTATTTATATCGAGCACTGGCTATCAAAAACTTGTCTGTCAATTCTTGAGACCTCTTATGATAATCAAGTTACAACATTCACAAAACATGTTACAAAAAATAATACTACCAGAGGACGCGTGGCTTTTATCGTAAAACAATCTGAAGACTACATCATAAATCAAATTGAATTTTCAAAATAACTTGCCATATTTAAAGCCTACGGTGTCACAGGGCTTAATAGAAGGACAATAGAATATTTAATTAATGTGTTTGCACACTTAAATAATGTAATGATGAGTGTGTTGATTTGTAATCATTTTATTTATGTTTGTTTTTTTTCAATCATTCAGAATAATTGAAATTCATTCATTGGTAATGCAAGTTAAGATTTTACTGCGAAGTAAAATGGGTGTCTCTGAGAAGTATCCCATTTAATCCTCATCTTCGATGGCTAACAATGTCATACTTGGAAGTACATTTGTATCATTTATCATTTATATGTTTATTAATTATTTATGTTTTTATCTATTATTCATATTTTTATTTATCATCTTACGATGAATTGTAACTAGACAAATCGTCTGCAAACCATACCATACGTCATAAAAAAAAATTCTTTTATAAAAAACGTTGCCAAATGGAGTTGTCATTTTCACATCTCCGTAGTACAATTCAGCTGATATGGGAGATTCTTGTGACCTGGAATCTGTCGACCATGACCTGTCCCGCCGACTCAGCACCTTTGCGAAGTTGTTGGTGTTGTACCATTTGACCCAACTCAATTTTACCCAATTCAACGACTCCACTGTTAACAAAGTTATTATTTATGTGCTGTTCAAGTAATCTTTTTCTTTCTATTTCAACTCAATCCGCATACATAGGTGAACAGAATATCTAAATTAATATCAAATTAAAAACATTGATACCAACCAACTAAAATAAAGTTCTTATTTATGTTGTCAAACAAGCATTGATTTTTAAAATGTAAACTCTTTAAGAAAATGCGTTTTATATTATCGTTTACGATTAGTGCAATTGAGGAAGAAATTTACATGGTAAATTATGGTTGTATATCTGATGACAGAGTGTTTCCATTGTCTGTATTATATATGAAATCATACGATGTCGGTGTACTTGATCAATTGAAAAAAAAATATTATGAACGCAAATTTTAAAGAAAATCTTATTGTATTAAGTAAGATAGAGATAAGTGTTATAGCAAAAGAGTTTTCAGACCCGATAAAGAACTATTCAAGCTATTAAAAAAACATACCTAAGGTTTTGTTCGATAAAAATGAGATTGTTTACGTTTGTTTTATATCAGTAAAATCTCAAATTAATCAACGTATCTGGAATACCTGAAGTATTATATAACAAGAGGCCACGAGACAGAGATAAAATCCCCACCATTGATACTGTAATAATGGATAGCAATTATGCAACCAACGATACCAAAGATACCTATAAAACAGATACTAAAGAATTCATGCACGTTTAGTTAAATACCCTTTTAAGATTTTGCGCATAGCGATATCAAAACTTTGTTTTTATTCATTATATGCAATATAAACAATGTAACGAATATTGCATATTTAACGTTCATGATCCTCTTTACTGACACAAATATAAGTTGCAAGAATTTTTCTTTTAGTAACTGCAAATAGATAAAAACAAAACATGCAATGAAAACATTTTTTACTACAACTGTAATCTTCATTATTCGTACAGAAGACGTAAAATACAGTTCCTGCAGTTGAGAGGATCATAAACAGGAACGCGAAGATCTGAAGTCCAGTAACAAGTGGACCAAGACGTATGATAAATAGATGATTTATTTTAGCTGCATTAAAAAGGTTGGGATAAACATTTTAAAACATTATGCATGTGTTAAAATACACTGGTTACCTGGATTATAATCTGGGCAACCCACACTGTAAAGTATTTCTCTGAAACATCCACGATTATGCGAATCTTGCATCCAGTATGGGGAAAAGATACCACAAGTTTGCAGCAAAGTGCATGGCAAAAACAAGCAACATATCATACATATACGGAAAGCGGACGCCATGATATTGGTTCCTTTATAGAGCAAATTAGTAATACAAATGCGCATTTCTTTTAGTAGGTAACAAAAGTTTTATCAAATATACTGACTGCAAACTTTATATTAATGACTGTAATTTCACCTTCTTTCATTATGATCCTTTTAGAATTGTTTGGAAGCATTAAGTATGTTAATCAAAGTACTGAAAGTTCTGGTAAAAAAGCTTTTTTTCTTGTTGTAGGAATTAATTTGTGAAGTTTTCATTTTCGGCACTATAGAGTTCCAAAACAAGTTTCATAATTAAAGTTTGTGATTAATTCGGTAGGATGTATGTCAACTTTCTATTAATTTCCTCCCAAGCATTCTCGAATGTTTCCTGTGTTTGATTTATATTGTTAATTGTAATGCCATTGTTCTTAAAAAATGTTTGATGAATTAAGCACCATTTTTTTTATAATTGCTCCAGTAATTAATAAAACATTAAATTGTATTTTAAACCAGTACAATCTATTTAAATGTAAAACGAGTATCGGAGACAAAAACGTGATGATGGAAGAACAAAGATATATTGACATCATACGTTCACTTACTGTGCGGGTTCACAACACACACATTACTTAGGTGCAGAGTTCCAACACATTAAGTCTAAACGTACTCTTTCGGATCTAAAAGTTTTTCCTGATTAGATTTTGGTAAACCATTGCTTTTTTCGATTACAAAAATGTGACCAATGACATGCCAGAAAAGAATGTCGCATTAAATATATATAGTTTTTGGAAATCAGGTTTTCCAACAATGTGTTGAAATCATGTGTGTACGAATTGCAAATTATTTTAATATTTATATGAAGCAAAATTACTTTAAAGATTTGTAGAGGAAAGAAAAATCACTCGCGTTGGCTCTCAACTCAACATTTAGATAAATCGTCGACGCATTATCAGTTAACAATTGTTACTTTCATTTTTACGTCAACTAAATATATTAAAGAGACCTTGATATATATTTTTTTAATCAAATATTTTAATCAACAAAAAAAAAAAACAGTAATGGTAACCTAACATCAAAATATTACGTTAACGTTATTACTTCAATTTTTCTCTCGTGAACTTTTCTCTTTTTAGTAGCAATATAAATACCTTCATCGCCCGGATATGGAGTATTTGTCTCTCAGCTGATTCGATACACAAGAGAATGTTCTACGTATGAACAGGTTTATGAACAAACAGGGTACTGTTTAACAAGAAACAACGACCTTGTCAGCAAATATAATCTGCCATTGGGTCGAATAATGACTGACTTTTTTCATACTAATTGTTAGTTCATAATTAATCTCCTTATTGTCTACGCACGTTTCCGTTTTTTGACGATTACAACAACATGAGCAGTTTTTTTAGGCGAGGCAAGCTTCTGACAATCGAGTTGATAAATAAGGAGTATCAACAGTTTCGTTTGAAGTCATCTTGTCGGCAAGTACAATCTTCCTCTTGGTCGAATGATGATTGATGTTTTTCATACTTATTGTTATATCATTATTAACCGCTGAATTGTTTTAGAATGTTTCCGTTTTCTTATTACAACAAATACACACAGCGGGTGTGACTGGTCAGTAGTGGATGCTCACTCCCCCATTGTACCCGATCCAACCACTGATTTCATAAAAATCTGTGGTTGCTCTGCGCCTGTTTTGTATATTTTTGTTAAGACTGTTTTTTATATTGAACACTGTTAGTTGGTACTGCGTTTCATAATTTTATACGTTAGATGTCATATTCGTTGTTGACGTCACGAGCTAAATTCTATTTGATATGAAAAGGTATCGTAACGTTATAAAAGTGAATTTCATAAAACATAATAATCCACTTTTTTTTCTTTATATAGACCCTGTTGTAAATTCTTATGATACTTAAGTTAATACTATTAATATTGACTATTGATTAATCATCTGTTGCCAAGTTTTGCATTACGTAAATGACTGTTTATAAACTAATAGATTAGAGTCTTTCTCTGCTGCGCGTAAACTAATGAATAAAAAAATGTTACCGCATAAAAGCAGCCTGACACATGTGAAAGATCATTACAATAGTACATTTTGTGTGAAATTTTGAGATGAAATAAGTACAAATTTGAATCATGATAGGAAAACCTACCAATTAACCAAATTGCGTGTAAATTGAGCTTTAGAAAGCTTAACAGTTTAATGATAGTGGCAAATATGTTAGCAACATTTTGACTTAAAGGAATATTTATATGAATCCCCCGCAAGAACTGCAAAATCAACTTCTTATCGAATAAGGTTATCGCTTCTAATTTATGTAATAAAGATTTATGAAAATTCTCTTGGATATTTTTTTTTTCGATAGAAAAAATCAATATTGATTTCTGATGTTAAATTAGCTTCGGAAAGCCTTCACACAAACATGTAGCTGCGTTACATCTCCTTCGCCCAGTAATACTTCTTGCCTAGTTTTGTTAAAATTGACACAGTAGTTGTAGAGAAGAAGACAAAAATGTAAAAAGTTCACAGACAGACACACAAGCGCCAAAAAAATGGTAATCAGATATGCTCATTTGAGTTTGTAGCTCAGGTGAGTTAACATAAACTAAATATTCTCCCTGCTGAGTGTTAGTAGAGCTAGAGTTTATGAGAGAAGCAATTCAATTATTAAACAACTGAATGGTGTCATTTGTGTTTTATGCATAGATTTGTATTAAATGGAATAAGAATTAAAACAAAAAAACCTTACTTAACTTATCGCAAAAAGTAAAGAATTTGGTAAAACATGGCTGTCTGTAAAGATTGTTTTGGTATAGCAGAAGCTTCTATTTTGACTCTGTTCTTTTTTTGTGTTTGGGAGGGGGTGATTCTAATCAACCCTCCTAAGCAGTTACTCCTACAAACCGGAAGGTAAACAGTGTTTAGACCTAAGCACAAACTATTACCGCTGACAAGACTTAGTATTTGAATATAATCAATATAATCAATAAATTCGGTGCAATGTATTCTGAAGCATTGTTTTTCAAGGAAACTTATATATGAATATCTATCATATTTAAAAAGTCATATCTTTATTTTGTACGATCAAGGTAAATGTCTTTTTGACGAAATGTAGTGCCGGATTCAATCAGGGTGTATCGGAGAAGGCAGTTCGTGTAATTATTAAAAGAGAAGATAAGCCAAGAAGATTAGGTTATAACAATTGTCAACTAGTTGGCATATAATTCGTCTTATATCTGACAAAAATTTATATTCAAAAAGAATTTTGATTTAAGTTTATATATATCAAAACAGACCGGACATTGGAAACGTACAAATCTTACATCATTAGCCTCTGTAGTGGTTCTCAAAACTATCTTACATCATAATCTTGCCTCATTACTAATCCATTTGATTGACAACAGCTGAAAGATTAATGCTGCGAATTTCAATTATTTGTTATAAAAAATATTCAAATTCGATTTAAGCAATGTGTTTGTGCAGAAGAATTTATTTATTACAAGGTACGAGTAGGCATACAGGTATTTCGATATCGAAGGTCAAATAATTTTGAAAATCTGGTCAATTCATTTTAATACCATTCGTGCCTACAACAGCAAACACGTGATGAAGATATTGATAGTTTCCTTATTTTATTTTATCTTTATTTTTATAAGGTAGCTAGATAAAAAAAAATGAGTAACACAATCACCAACTGATACAAGCAGTTTAAGTAAAAAATTTTAACAACTCTTAAATGATTTGAAATATCCATGAAAGTAGAGGGAATGGATTTTTAAAAAATCCAAGTAATATACTTCAAGAAGTGTTACTGTCTAAGTGTAAAACAAACATTAAAGTTCTCCCAATTAGCTCACAGAAGGGGAAATATTCCAATACACATGCAAATGGACCAGAAAGAAGGAAAAGTTTATTGTAAAGAAGCACTATTCTGAAATTAGATAAATCTGATGCTCCGGGGAAGCATTTTCAATTTAAGAATAAAAGATAACATTTATACGATCAAACAATTTATGATCATTCACTTTTGAATCGAATGTACTGCTTGACACAGCCCTTTTTTGTTTTATGATACTTGTTGATTATAAAGTATTCCTTATGAAACATGCTTAATAAATGTAATATTGATACACTACACTGAAGAACATGCCGTTTTATTTAACATTCTTTTAGATAAAAAAAATCTTACTGTGTTTGGTACTTTATCTTAGAAAATTCCCTTAAGAATGTATGTTGTACCTAGGATGTTGTTGTCTGCTTTTCTTGTACTTCTTGTACACTACCTGTAACCAAAGTGTTATTAAGTATTATAAGTTGGAATCGTTTGGTGGGTTTTTTTCTTGAGTTTCATTTATTTACATACTTTGGTGTATATGGTGGAGACATGAAAATCTAATATTTTTACTAAATTTTTATACTGAGTACCATAGATTGTATGTAGTACCCATCAAATATATACGTTTACATAACAAAATCCCCAAATCTAAATGATGAAATGCAACTAAACATAATCGACAGCAAAACCATACTACAAGTCATCAACACGGATTTCTATCTTAAAAACACTGTAACAAATGGTGTTGTTACTTTCACATCTTTGGAGTACATTTTAGCTGATATAGGAGATTCCGGTGAACTGCAATCCACCAGTCAGAGCGTGTTCCGTCGACTTAGATCCTGCCCGCAGTTGATGATGTATTACCATTTGACCCAGCTCAACAACTCCACCGTTGTCAGCGTTTTTATTTGTGTACTGTTCAAGTATCCTTCTCGTTTTCGTTTCAATTTATTCTGCATACATAGGAAACAGCATAGCTATTTTCATTTAAGTATTGAATGCATAGTTTTGGATGTCGTTGGTCCTATAACAAAGCTAGCGGTGCAGACAAATTGAAAATCGCGTTAGCGTAGTATGATAACAAATGGTTCCTGTGTCATGAGCGATAAGAAAAGAAAAGAAAACTCTCGTCCACACCGTTTATTGAGAGAAAAGAAATAAAACATATTATATCTCATTATATTTTTATCTTTTATTTGTGTGAATAAATATGCATGATGATAACATTTGATAAAAATTACCTGTAATGTTGTTAAGTTTGAAAAAAAATCTTTGGTCTATATTGTTTCAAACTTTCAAAACTTTAAACATCTTTTAAAATAATATGTTTTATTTATATGAAATAATTTGAAAAAAATAATATCCAATTGGCAAAATTTTAAATTTTAAAAATGGTACCAATCCTGATGTTTGTAAATTTGTCTAATACTTTAAACTTCAATATTTAATAGGGTTTCAAATTATGTTTAATAGAAAATTTTAAATGTCAAATTTTGTAACGCTTTATCTTTCAGATTTATCTTTGTTTACTTCATACGTCACATGCAATAAAGTTTTATCTACACAGGCATCTTACAAATAATATCAAATCATGTTTTTAGTTTTATTTTATACATTCTTTCAAGCAGTTTTTGATGATGTTGATAATCCCCGTGAACGACATCTTCCTGACCGTGATTTCGTCCATTTAAAGTAATTTAATTGCTGGTGCTATACAGTCTTGCCAAGAACGTTACATTCAACGCAATTATCAAATTATACATGTAAAAAAATTGTAGGTAGAGTTGGCAAATATATAGAAATCATTATCGAAAAGGAAGTTTTACAGGGTCTAATGCGTGATGTTTGCTGAATGTAAACTGATAACTGATTAGAGTACCTTATGTACTACGCGACAGAGGCCTAAAAGTGACACATGGTAAAAAGTCTCACTATTTTACTATTTTATTCTTTCTCTAACTTAACAATATTAGCAGCAACAATCCGAAAAGCCCAAAAGTTCTGGAAAGAAAAAGATACATACCAAAAACACTTAATTTGTTTATAGAAGAACACATGTACATGTATAGACTGTCGTTTGTTACTTTTATTCTAAGAAAAAAAATAGTCCATTAAAAGTAACATTGGCTACTACAGAAAGATATATAATTATATAACTTTTAAATTTATATTGTGAATTTACAAATCCCCATTCAACTTCTTTAACTGATTTAAATTATTTGTCTGATTGTTACTAAAAGACGAAAAGAAAGTATTGTCATAGGTATGTGTAATTAGGAAGTTGTCCAACAAACCAACAGTCAGTTCAGGAAAATATGCTGAAATAAGAAAGAATAAAAAAAAATTAATCTTAGGGGCAAATAGGGACAAATAGCAAAAGTTATCTTTGATTGCAATGCATTGATTTGGGAAGGAGCCTTATAATGTATGTCACGAAGCAAACCCCCCACTGTATATTTTAATTGCTCATGACACAGGGACAAAAATTAATTTGTATTAGAGAAAGTAATATTCTCCAAAATAAATTACGATAAAAAGAACAATGAGGATGGGGAAGAGAGGAATATGTATATGCGGACTGGTCGAACATCCCGTGGGCGTCCTTTCCTTTAGCAATATTCTGCAATAGACGCGGTATTTATTTCACCTTATGAACACTTTTCAATTACAGATCACCCGAGAAAATCCAAATTTTTTTTACAGATAGCACTTTTATGCAAAACTCAATTTATACACTTAAATTTATTGGAATACAAGATAAGTCCTTTGCAAACCTGTGGTTTTTTTTGTTTAGTCAACATATCAAATGTATTGAGTATGAAGTATTCAAATAACCATACTAGGTAGTATTTGCGAAGAAAAACAGAGTCCCACGTCATCGATTATTACACCCCAGTTATTTTTTAAGGTTTCTTTTTTAACATCCGTTGTTTGTATAGAGTTTTATGAGTGTCTGACGTCAACATAGTTTCCTTAATATGTATGTGCGCCAAATCCATATTATACATGCATGAAATTAAAAGGCATGAAGTATGTAAGATTTAATGTTGAAATGTATAAATTATTACATTTGATGACTTCCATAGATATACAGACAGGCCTATAATAAAACAATATTGAACTTCACTGGTCCTCATTCCAGACTGAATGTGAAAGAACATCCAAAGTACAATATTTTCTTCCGTTTTTGCAAGCGTGTCTTGTCCAACATGCCATCCGGAAAGGCTTCGGAAGCAATCGGCGTAATAATATGTCTTTTGCCAAGCATTTCTCTGCAAAGTTGCGGTCTTTTCTCGCCATACTGGATCAAAAACGACGCAACATCAGATTGTTATAGAGGAGTTGTCTACAATGTAGACTGCCCAGATAATGTTGAAGGTAAAAAAACCCAAATCAAATCATGAAATATTTTTAATAATTGATTTTTTTAAAAATGTTTTATTTGTATGTTTTTTCTATTAACGTATTACAGGACTCGGTAGTACAGTTCTTGCGCTTCAGGCAATCTTCTTCACTATCATAGTCCTTGCAACCTTTTCATTCTTAATCATGTTGTGCTACTACGATAACTTAGATGACTGTGAAACTCCTGGAATAAGTCTTGCTATTGTTTATCTTTTTTCAGGTAAATATAATTATTTCTTTATTTTGAAAAACAATGTTTGTTGAAAAGATACTTAAAATATAATTTGGTTTGCATCTAAGAAGGTATACACAATGCATTTCATGTTTGTAAAACTCAAAAGAAACATCAGCATAACGAAGTCCAGAATTTTTATGCGATGTTTAATTTTAAATGTTATGAACAAAATATCGATTTGAGGACATTTCATACCGTATGATGAGAACTCAAGTATAATGAAAAAATATCATTTTTAAAACATTATATAAGAACAATTTCATTAATAAATATTTTCTTGTTGGCCTTGCAGGTTGCATTCTTGTCTATGATAATTTTCCAGGCCATGACAAAGGATGGTCATTGTATGTTAGTTTGGCGGCCTCCTGTTACGTAATACTTCCGGTATTTAAATAGTATAGCAGATAAAATTCAATATAACCAATTGTATAAATGCTTTTATTATCAATATATATATATATATATATATAGATAGATAGATAGATAGATAGATAGATAGATAGATAGATAGATAGATAGATAGATAGATAGATAGATAGATAGATAGATAGATAGATAGATAGATATATATATATATATATATATATATATATATATATATATATATATATATATATATATATATATATATGTGTGTGTGTGTGTGTGTGTGTGTAAGAATAACTTAGATTATTAATAACGATACTTTAATATTATAGTTATTGATCGTCATATATGTAGGAGGGAATAGATGTCGAAAATAAAATACGAAGAGATCGCGAAGGATGCCAGAAAATGTCACAATACTGAACAACAAACAATAGTTGTAGGGTCAGACGATGGAGCACCACCAGGCTGGTATTACTTTAACAAAGTCATGGAAACAAATTAATATATTACATTGGTTTCTCAACACTTGGACTATTGTTTAAATTTTATAATATTAGATTGTTCTTGATATCATTTTTTTCTTCAAAAATTGTGTTTAAGATTCTGTAATCATTTGTAATCATAAGTATAAAAAATACAAATGATTCAATTCACTAAATAAAAAATTAAGATTCTTTTCACGATTTCGTCTGCTTGAGATCAACGTGTATATATACGATCGACATTTACGGCGAGGCTGGCTGTTCCATTTCAAGGAAAAATCATAATGAACATACAGGCCTATGCACTTTCACAGTAACACAGCTATTCAAATTTGGGAACGAGGAATATTAAATAAACACATTACACGTACTTGATCGGTCTTCAATAGAACTTCAACAGATATCGTCACAGGTTGCTGATAAAAATGTAAACACAAATTTTCATTGAAATTGGAGCATAAATTCATTATATGCAAATACCGAAGCGAAGGGCATTCCCTTTGTGTACATACATTGCTATTACATTTCAAATCAAATAAGGGATATAATAACGTATCAAAATGAAGTCAAATTCTTTTTGAACTTAATAAGTCACTTCCCCCTACTTCTAAAAGTGCAAAGAACTTAATCAGCAGATAAACAATGAAGCTAATGTTAAAACATATTAAAGAAAGTTTTAAAGAAATAAACCTAAACTCACAGATTTAGCCGATAACTAGTCTTAGCCGATAACATGTACTTATACAGTATAATTCTATCATTATTTTTTTATCGATAATTGTGTTAATACTAAGATTAATTACTCTAGTTAAAAATGATTTAAATCATTATAGGCAGGATGTTGCTGCTGACTAATTAGTTTTGTAATTAGAAATCGAATAATATGACCCGCAAATAACAGTGTTTTAATTTACATGAATAATGTTCTTGAACCGCAGCGATAATCACTTCTGTATAGCGTCATATTCTGCCTACTCTCTTTGCTTGTTTCTTCTCCTTTTTCAACAAATATGATAGCAACAGAAAAGAATCATAATTATCAATTACACTATTACATACTTGACTGCTTATTAATAAATAAACATATCATGAGACATAAATTATAGCTTATTTGGGTAGACTTGACAAATATTTAATGTTTGTTATCTAAACGGAAGTGATATTGCGTTACATGCTGCAGCTTGCTTAAGCCAATTAAATAAAAATTGATCTGAGTATCTTTGATACTACATTTGTACCTGTGTTGAGGTCACTAAAATAAGCAACGGCAATCGTGGGGCCAAAAAGATAGCAGTTCGTAAATGTAAGCAAAATGCCCATATGATTTCTCTGTCTACCGGTAAAAAAACATACATTGAGGGTCATTTAACGATGTTTTGTAAAGATGAAGTTATTTTCATTCTAAATTTGACGCTATTTTAAAATCAAAAAAAAATTATTTTACATCTATGATTATGTTCTCTTATTTCATAAATCCTTAAGTACATTGGAATATTTCTACTGGTTTTAAAATCTGATGTTTAAGGTATTCGAAATATACAAGTTTGTCACGTGTATATAAGAGGGTTTTATTATATAGCAGTCAGCAAAGTATGATACTTAAAAATTGATAAGGTTTTACTTTCACTTTGAATACAAAAGCAAATTATTCTCAAAATCCCTAAAATTGATTTTTATGCTGTTTATCTAAAGAAAACTCGATGTACACTCACAATTGCATGTTTTATTTGCTCATAACACACGAAAAATGGATTTGCGTGTGCAATCGAGATATTTTTTTTTAAAATTGACCAATTTTCATGAAAATAAAATAATGGAAATGATAACCAAAGTTAATGGATATTAAGAGAGCCTCCAGTGGGCTTTGATTAACACAATCATGATTCTGCGACAGGCGCCATTTATGCTTTACACTAGAAACCTGGTTTTTTAACAAATCGATCATAAGATTTATCATTAAAAATGTCCATGTTGATATGAAGCAATATAAAAAAGATTTATTGAAATTCAAGGTAAATGATGCGCAAAGTTTTGTCAGGACTTTTGCTTGGACATTCGCAATACATCAACCCCATTGTTTTGGTGTTACATATATTATACATGTAATTATAATAAAATTGACAATTTGGTAGCGTACAGACTGGACTCTTTTTTACCAAAGTCTGACAAAAAAGTTTCCACCAACACGTTTTCAATTTGTGGCTGTCGTACATATAGCAATTGTAAGATATTTAGGTTTTGATTAGAGTACACATGTTTGAACAATATTGTACAATGATACACAATTTTCCTTAATTATTTCAACAAACAATTTTCTTGTTAAATATAGATTTTATCAATTATCGTACGCAAGTTTAAAGGGGCATGGTCACGATTTTGGCCAAAAATTAATTTTCCGATTTAATATTTACAATGCTTTTGATAAGATATATCTAATAGGAAATCAAAATTTGAGTGTAATTCATCAAGTTACAAGCGAGTTAAAGAGCTACCAATTCTTTACTAAGAAAACAAAGATTAATTTTGAATGGTGTAGTAAAACTTCCAGTTGTTGATCTAAAATGGATGTGTTTAATCGAACTGTTTATTTATGCTAAAAATACATAAAAAGATATACAGATAAATAAGCTTTAAAAGGGTTTTTTTAACTGGTAAAAACTTGTATATTGAACTTTGTAAACAAAAACCGAAACGAGCTTTTTTTACATGACAAACAATTATGTCCTGTATCATGCTTATAATTCTACGACCAACTCATCGGATCATTAGAAATTCATTCATTCATAAAGCATTGTAAATAATAAAAGCAGAAAAATAGAATTTGAAAAAAAATCGTGACCATGCCCCTGAAAGTACTATAGTTAAAAACGCTTTAAGTTATTATTCACAGGGTGTAACTGCACATATGTTATAAAGAAACTCGATGAAGAGTTAAATATGTTTTGAAAAACAAAAAGTGACTTGTGACTTGTTCAATTGTTCACATAATTCAATTTATATATATTAAATAACTTATGTAGGTTAAGTTGGCAGATATCCAAAATAATTTATCTAGAAGGAAGTGTTTAATGTTTGCTTAACATAAATAATACCTAAGATAATCAGAGTAGATCTAGTAATGAATAAAAGGGGATGACCCCCCCCCCCCCCCTAAAAACAGATATAAAGCTACAGTAGTTTTCTTTGTAGAAGAAAGTAACATAAGGAACATCAGTAATGCATCCCACAAAACCCATTGGCAACATCTCTGCAATAACGTTTCATTCCTTGTCGAAAAAAACCATACATTAATGATTTTTCTGTACAGTAGTTTAAGATAAAAAAAAATATGTGAAATATTTTCAGTGATTTGGAAGACTATTTTCAAATGGAATCAAAAGTATACAAATGATTGCCACATGTTCTTAAGAGGTTAGTTAACCATACAACAGTCCAATGCGTATACCATATTGAAAATTGAAAAGAGATTTGTTCCAAATACTTCGAAAAAAAACCAACATTTTTTATTGCCATCAGTGATATGGAAATGACGTTCAAATGTTTGTTTCAACACAGGAATGTTAACGAAACATATGGGCAATTAAGCGTCTTATTTAGACTTATATCAGAATCATGAGATTAGACAACTTTTTAAATCAGATCAAACACTGAACGTTATTCTTTGAAATAGATGCCAATGCAATACAGTCGAGTAGTTTATCACTGACACATCGGTGCATTATCACATTGCAGCTATAAATAGCTTACGTATGATCCTTAAAATAAAAAAAAAAGATAGAAGAACGCTACCCTACGGTTTCAAATAAAAAAAAACCAAAAACCAAAGAAGAAACAAACACAAACTATCAAATGAAGGCAAAACATCTCAGTTTTACCGCTGCAAGAATCCTATAATATCTTTAATTAAATAGTTATTTATTCGGTTCTAAAACAAATCAGAGTTCTTAGATTAGTTATATTTTGAATCTGTTTACAACGCTCTTCGAACAAATCTACACGACATTCAACTTTTAGTCATGACGTCATTAATGTGTTAATCAACGTTATACAATCTAATTTGTGATAGAAATAATTGTCTCCAGTATCTTTTTATTTTGTTTTTGGTTTACTTTTGGTTATTTTAATATTTGAATATATACATAAAAACTAAGAGTTGTGATTTCACGAAATTACATGTAACTCAGATTCCATATGCTTCCTTGACACCCCTCGCGAAAGCAAACCCTTGACTGCATATTTTTATCGCATGGCAAACAAAAAATAAATTTGTATGTAGGATCGAAACACTGTCTATGTTGTTTTTGGCATAACTGCTTGTCAGTTGACAAATGGAAAATATCATGAGATAAAAATCATACATTGAAATAACTTATGTTAGTAAACTTGGCAAATATCCAGAATTCTTTATCTAATAGGAAGTGCAACAGGGTCAGTTGCTGAATCTTAATCATTGTCTTGCTATCACATTATTATCTTTAAAACGTTAGGCACTTTATTGTTTAAAGATATACATTGAAGTACTAACACGAGTAGTTTTTACTTATTGAGGTAACAAATACCTGGACTCTGCATCAACTAACACTTTAACTGCCTCTGTTTCATTTTCTTCTTCGTGAAATGCCGGGATTGAATTAAACTTGGGAAGTTTCCACAAATATTGCACTTCCAGTTCCACATCGGACTACAGATATCGTAAGCATTTATCAATTAAAAACACACTTATTTATCACCGTCTTTTTATAGTATGTCATAGAAATTTCAGCTGATTTTAGCATTTACATGTACGATATACATTATAAGATAAATCCGTTAAAAACTATTTTTGATAGCCGTTTAATTTCGCCGCCAAAACATGTTAAATTGATAACAAAAAAATAAGCTTTTGAATTTTTTTTCTTATGTCTTTAACACTTTAATATTGATACACATGATGGACTACAATTAGCGTATCAAAACTCTATAATAATCGTATTTATGTCTTGAAAAAGAAACCCTGCATATTTCACAGCTTACCTTTTCGTCGCCATATTCAATATGAGGTGTAATTTCCAACTCATGCCTTGCACCGAGTGTTGACGGTGTACACCTAAAGTGTACACCTTTTCACTTGATTATAAACAAGTGTACACCGGGTGTAAGGTGTAAACAAATCAAGCGCGTCCTTTTTATACGTATGAACAGTTTCTAAGGCGAATCAAGCTACTGACAAACCAGTTGATAAAATAGGACTTGACTAAATTCAGTCATCCTTTGATTCCCTTTTTCGATATTCAATTAAATGTCCATTGCAAATGTGTAAAATTTATCAGAGAACTTGTTATATTTCATTTACTATGCTCGTTAAAAAATTTTGTTTTATTAGATGCACTTGAAGGAGAGGTTGATACAGAAAAAAAGAAAGTCATTGTGGTTCACCTACTTTATATGTTAAATTTCATTGAACTTCGAAAGTTGATATGCATAATCTGTATTTGATTGAACGAGGCCAAGTAATATATTATATTATATAATATCATTTCATATCATATTATATTACATCATATTATATCATTAAAGGTTGTAAATCCATCAACTAATGCAATTGAAAATGTGTGCAAATGTATATCATTTGTGGTCAAGGGAGTACTTATTTCACATTTTTCCATATCATTAAAGGTTTGACCGCTAATGATATAAATATCATTTAATATTTATTCGTTTGATGAGATATCGGCGTCTCTGATTGATCGAAAAATTTCTTTGATACCTGCATCAATAAAATTTTTGCCGGATCTACTTTTCTCAACTGTTCTGATCTAACACTATTTATAGAATGGGAATTTCCAAAATAAACACTGTCAACAAAGTGTAAAGTTGTGTCCGTTTTATTGTCAGGAAACAAAATACAACTTTATAAACATAAAAACTTGAAAGTCTAACCTTCAAAAATAAACAAAACACAATATCTTGTTCACGAAATAGAAAATTAAGCGTCTTCTCACGATTTCGTCTGCTAGAGATCAATCAACATTACTGCGAGGCTGGCTGTTCCTTTTCCAGAATAATTATAACGAACATATAGGCCCATACACTTTCACGGTAACACTGCTGTTCAAATTTTGTAACGATGATTTTTTAATTTACACAGTACCCTACATGATCGGTCATCAGAAATTCAGAATAAGCATAGTTATGAGTACAATGCATCAACTCCTTCGGCGCATTCCGAGCGGCAGATACTAGTATACCATTTAAGTGCATCACTGGCTATATAGTTACCACAACGTTTACAAAAGTCGCTTATACATACTATTCTTTGTCGACATATCAACTATTTTCGTCCACGATCGCCTCTCCTTGGATGGTTATGTCCAGTTGCATTTTCCACCGATCTCACATGAAAACTAGTTTTATTACGAATTTTTCTGCACAGTGAATAATATCACAAGCTATCGCATGTATTTTCCTTTCGTTTTCAATTCAGCCGGTTCAGATTTTAACTCACTATTTGTATTTATCCCATTAAATTCAGTCCAATAGCTCTGCATCAGCTGAAGGCGCATCCATTTTGAATATTGTTGCTGTTGTTGTTTTGTATTCATACGCGCCGCTTCATTTACATTATTTACATTTTTGATCAATGACACTTCACATTTTTTGATTTGAAAATGTAATATTAAATGATAAGAAATGAAGATAATAATTTTTCTATTGATCGACGCGCATTGATGAAAAAGTTTTCCGGTCAATTTTTTCTTTGATACGTCGATCAATAGAAAAATTATTATCTTTATTTCTTAACTGAAATTATATCATTAGCGGACGGTTAGGTTGTTCGTTAGTGATAAAATTTTTTCATAAAGTGGTCAACATTCTGCCAACTAATGCAACATTATATCATTAGGGGATACTGTATCATTAGAGGTTGCTACAAGACTGTGAGGTGTGTGCATGAGAGCTTCGAAGACATGTCTTTGATGCCGGCGATGCGACGAGTTTGAAACGCCTGGACTGTCTTATCATGGCAAAACTAAACTCGTTGTGTGCTTATATCATTATGTAGCGTGCTTAAATCGTTATATGGTGTTCTTGTATCATTATGTTGTGTCCTATTAATTTATTATGTTGTGTACTCCTTCAGTTATATTGTGTGCATTCATTTTATGGCATGTGCATTTGGTATTATGTGATGTACATTTGGCATAATGAGATGTGCATTCATTATTATGTGATGTGCAGATTCCATTATGGCATGTGATTTTCTAAAGTAAGTAATGTGATTCCGTCTTTGCATAATATGTTTTTAAAACATCATTATGTGACATGATTTTTCTTTACACTATGAACTTTTTTTTCATTACGTTATGTACAAATATCTTTTTTGTAATTAAATAAACATTAACATGTATGGAGACTTTTATTTTGCAGATTCATATAAAAAAAACCACACTCACATATTAGCAGTTGAAAAATTAAAAACGAAGTTCAAAGGATGTTTTGATCTTCAGAATTTTTAAGGATCAATATTGTTTTCACAATCACAACAATTGTTCTAGCAGCTGTTCTAACGAATAACGCATTTGTGGGAATCTAACGTGCGATGATACTCCAAAGTCTTATGGGCTGCGCCAAACCCCGATGATGTGACACCTCATAGTCTAATAGTTCACATGCAGCCGCGAAAGTCCAACGGTGTGAAACGCCAAAGTCCAGTGGTTATAATTAGACTCACTTAAAAGCACAAGTTTTGTTTCCGTTGTTCACATGGTCTGTCTATATGCGTCACAACAAACTTTAGTAGGCCATAGTAAATAATATTCCTTCAAACTGAATTGACAATAAAGAGAAAAAAAAACGCAGCTTAAGGACAGAACTGTTTTACTCAAACAGCTAATACCCCATATGATCAACATGTTTCTGAGATGCGATCGCCATCTACTAATTTAAAGCACATCTTAAAAGAGAACAGGTATTTGTACAAATTATTTTCCTTTTTCGTTTTTGTAGTCCTCAATCGTAAACACCTCCCCGTCAAAATTAAGCGAATGTTCCGCCTCTAATTAAAAATTTCTATTACTACTTCTACGAACCGGAACTGTAGCTAACGAATCGTCAACTATAGTTTTCATCTATAAAACAATGTTTAACGTTAGGTATAGATTTTGATGATATATTTGTTTCACGTCTGTAAATCATAAATTACACCCTTGAACTATAGTAAGAAGTAAGTAATCATAGTTTCACAATCAGATATAGTAAATTATATGTTTTGCAATCTAAAATGATTGTTTACAGTATTAACAAGAACTGTCAGCCCTTTGTTCACTAGACAGGTGTACACACCCCAAATAAACATTTGTAAGGAGCAATTTATCCGTTAGTATTATTTTGGATCATTCGTGCATTTATCCAGTGATATTATGTAATCAAAACATTAAAAGGTGTCATATATTTGAAACTGTCATTGTGTTTGAATATGTTGGAAATTCAATCAGAAACAAACCATTTCTCAGATCTGCAGTACTGCAGGTTTCCTTTAGAGTTGTCTTATTTTTCCTGCTCATAATTGATATTTTTTAAAGATTAAACGTTCAGAGTGCTTCAATTCCTAAAACAATGCCTTCTTGTCAATTTGTATTTGTACCATCAGTTTTTATTTGAAAAATAAAAAGAAATCTTCCAAACTTGTCTGTATATGATTAGTTTGAATTTCATAACCAGCATTATTAATTGTCAAAAAATTCTTATCATTTGAGAAATTAAAACCCGAAAAAAAAACCTAATATTTCAAAAGCACTCTAGAACCAATTGAAAGCATGAACACGTCTTTGAGTAACGCAATTATATTTCAGAAGAAATACTTCATCAATAAAATGAAAGTTTATGTAGTAAATGTCACATGTATTCGTTGCATCTAAACTCGTTATTGAAGGTTCTATAATTGTAAAATTATAAGTATTGTAAATTGCACCAAAAATCATATACATAGCTAATTTAAAAAATGAAGCTGAATTTCCAACACACGCATTTATACACATTTGCTTTTCTTTCTTTCTTTAATTCTAACTCCTTGCTTTCTTCTAATATTTGCGGTGTGAGATATCTGTAAACAGCTATACTGTTAAACGATCCAACATAGAGGTCGCATTTTTCGTCTACACACAATGAATGAGGCATATAAATGATAATATTTTTCACTATTCGTGAGAGAAAATTCCCTTTTGCATCAATGAGATGAATAGTTGAATTGAAAAAACTGTCATTAGCCACCAGTATATGTCCAAAAATATCTGCACAAATTCCAGTGGGCCGAAACTCCGACTCAGAATGGTGCCCGGTGTAGCTAAACCGATGCCATCCTTTATTGTCGACCGCTTCCACTTTTTTCGAGAATCCATCAGAAACAATAATATCTCCATTGATATTTTCAGTTATATATCTTGGAATTATATCACCTTTTTTATTGCACATTTGAATTGTTTGGAGTATGTTCCCAGTCTCTGTATACCTTCTCACATTATAACGTGTACCTACCAAAATATCCCTATTTATTCTGGAGGAGTGGATACAAAAGGATTTCTCAATAGGTGTACAAAGGATGTCCAAATCACCACCAACAGCTAATTTGTATACGGAATTTTTATTTAGAAACAGCAAATCTCCACCGCATGTTACAGTATGGTATCCACAGTACAGCAAGTCGACGTCGATCTTTTTCAGTATGTTACCAGAGATATCGATCTCTATTATTCTGTTGAATCCAGCAACCCACAAATTGTTAGAGTTCATACAAGAGATATTACAAATTTCTTCTATAGGCAGAATAAATGTGGATTTTTGGGTTGCAGTGTCTTTAAACCGCAACTGTTTAGATGAAGTTTCCGGGTCTGTATTAAGTAAACATAATAACAATTAAAAAATGATGTCTATGCATTGCCGTTTTATTCACTTTATATATATTTTATAGAAAGAGGCATTTGAAAGAAAGTTTCTGATATGTAAACCCTTTTTTAAAGTTTTTATTGTTGTTGTGTCGTTTACAAAGAGTATACGTGTAAATGTAACTTGTTGAAATGGATTTGTTAGATATTCGAATTTGAAAAACAACATTTTTTTCTTTGTTTAAACATATCGATTATATTGGTCATATCTATAATGTAGGTATATACTGTACGCCATGTGTGCAAGAGTTCTTGACAACAATTAAATTGGTTGTATAGTAAATGATCTACTTACTGCAACTTCAGAATACATGTAATTAGTGTATTGCTTATACAATACCTTTAGAAAATATTTTAAATGTATGTTACCAATATTGTCGTATCGAGCGTGTGTAATTTTTCTACTACGCATTAATGTTATCCTATCATGCATAAATCCCATCAGGTTGATCGTTTTTTTATTTAGTTTTTATTAATTGTGCGTTTCGTGTTTATTAGTTAGTCTGTTTGTTGTTGTAGTTTTTTTTTTGTTTTGTTTTGTTTTTTTTTTTGGGGGGGGGGGGTTATTTGGCATATAATGTTTTAATCAATATTTTTATAAGGAAAAGTTTTTTAACAATACGGCATATCTTGGCTTGTCGAAAATATACAAATTTATCAAGCGCCTTTTAGATAGTGTTTGAGATTTTCCTTAATTTTTTCGGTTGAATATAATCGCTTTTAAATTAGGTTTTTTTCTTGAAACTGCTTAGCCAAGTTTAAATTGGCTGTTAAAAGGTATACTCTTAGATTAAATTAATTGTTCATTAATACTTTTCATACTAATACTAAATCAATTTAATTACGGCGACAAAAGGCAATCTACCGCTGATTTCTGCTCGATGGCCACAGAAGTCTTTTGATTGTATGGATTAGGATGCAGGAATCTCCCGAGTGCACTGTTCAGTGGCGCACATTACTCTATATAGCTTGTTTAAATTGACAAATAGAACTAAATGAAATAATTTGAATTATGTTTATTTACAAATTAATTATATAACATTTAGAAATATAATTATATTTTCGGTTTTGTTTAAAAATGCCACAAGGTCAAAGCCAAGGCCAAACAAACAACCTGGCCGCGATTTCCAGGACCCAAAACAGCATGCCAGGTCGGAACAGTGCTTACCGATTAAAGATTGACATCAGCCTTCTTCTGAACCAATCAGCTTTATCATCTGGTTCATGTAAACCAAGCAATTAAGCAAAAATAATCAAGAGCAAATTTGTCAATCTGAGACCATCGTTGGTAAGGGACCCCACCAATGCCCATGCAACATCTAATTTGACAATTAATGCACAGGGTAACATAATATCACAAGCCACGATCCGCCATCAGATTAATTTCTATCGAAAACTGGACAGATAAATTTCTCATTAATTGCAGCATCTACACTGCAGTGCACCCACTTAAGTCACAGCAGTTTATCAAACATTAGCACGACATTCGATTTGAAGCACATAAATTTTAATGGATGGATTTAGTACGATGAACAATTTAGGTTGAGGATCGTACACAATCCTTCACAGGACTGGGGTATCCTAGAAAACCAGCTTATATATGACTGCAAATTCACATGCTAATACCCATAACTACAAGTGCTTTAATTACAATACGAAAGCAAATTGTTACAAGCCCCAATGTCCGCACACACACCGGTGTCTTAGGTGCAATGACACCCATCCATATATGGTGTGCAACAGTGCTAACCTAACCTCGAGTCATTCATATAACTTTTTGGGGGCATCCACACCAGTCCACAACAACTCATGCCATATTCAGGTTTTAGACACCAACTCACCAAACACGCACCAACAAACCATGAGCGGGAAACCCTTGTCAACCCCAAATAAATTTGGGTCCTGGTGTTTTCTCCCATAATCATTAGTGCAATTAGCAATTATTTGAGTCAATACCCAGATAAGGTCTTAGTGAGGTATCACGAAGATAGTCTGAAACATGGCTTTAAATTACATAAAAGTCAGTTTTTTGGGTGTTTGTTTTTCAAATTTGTGTTCAGCTTCTGACAATAGGGATGTTCTTTTGGGAAAAAAAATTAAAGTGAAGTTATGGCAGATCGAATGTCAGGTCCATACTTACTCCGACCCATGCCTAATTCACGTGTATCTCCCATTGATGTTGTACCCAAAGCTGATGGAGGATGGCGTATGATAACACACTTATCCTACCCACCCTCTTTCAGTATCAATGAACACATAGATTAACAGTTCACAACGGTTACATATACTTCTATCGACACAGTGGTCCAGACCATAAGCACACTAGGTCCCAGGGCTCTAGTAGCTAAGACCTGCTTTAAAAAGAATGTTTTCACATTCTGCCAATTTACCCAGAGAACTTTGAACTTCTAGGAATTTAAAATAATGGGGCTAATTACATTGACAAATGCCCCCTCCCCCCCCCCTTGTGTGCTCAATATCGTGCAAAATATTTGAAACTTTTTCCACATTCTTAAAATGGGCTGTCACACTTAAAACACAACACGATACAGTTCACCACTACTTAGATGAAGTTATCTTTATTTTTAAGTCCAATTCAGATAATTGTTCAATTCTCATGCACATTTGTCAAGAGATTTGTTTAGAAGTAGGGGTCCCCCTGAACCAAGACAAAACTATTGGGCCAACCACTAAGCTTACATTTCTTGGTTTAGAAATTGACACTGTAAATATGCTGGTCGAAATTCCTCTAAGTAAGGTTCAGGAACTTTGTTGCAGCATTGGGACACACAGCAAAAAAAATTTCTTTTCCAGTTAGAAACTTTACTGACCACGCTTAATTTTACTAATAAAGCCATCAAAGGTAGCCATGCAGTTTTTAGAATATTTTACAATGTTATGTCCGGATGCCTTCTTGCTGTCATTACATCAGAATTGCAAACCCAATCTATTAAGACATGTTCACATGGCAACATTTTTAGACAACTTTAATGGCGTTGTATACATCCCCGACTATGATTGGGTTCCACTAGATACTTTGCAACTTTATATGGATTGCAGGTTCTGGCCACCATGGTTGTGGCAGTTCGTTTCAGGGTCAGTGGGTTCATTTTACTTAGCCATCTTTATTGTTTTTGCGTGACATAACTTTCCTTGTACTAGCGCCAATTGTATTTGTCTTTATGAAAAGGGGATTGCGTTTACAAAAAAGTCATCCTTTATGTCGATGATATTTCCCCTGTACACATTCTAAACAAACAGTCAGCCAAGACCCCAAGAGTAATGGTATTTATTAGATCGTTAGTGTTAATGGCGTTAACACGCAACAAACAATTCAAAGCACGACATATTCTGGGAAAATCAAACATCATTGCTGATTCTGAATCTGGCAAACAGTGGGAAGTTTTCCAGGCAGCAGAACCTTATGCATGCCAACCTTCATCTGCAATATATTTCAGACCAATTCCAGACATTTATCTCACAAGTCACATCCAATCTCTGTTTAACGATATAATACCTGTAAACACTAAGCAAACACAATAGCAGACATCAACTCATTTGAAACATTTCGCCGATCGCATAACCTACCGAATCCTTAACCAAACCTCGATACACACATAACAGGTTTATAGCTTACTTGTACCTTTCAGGTTACAAAAACCCACAACTCAGTCGTTCGTGGCAGCAATCAGTCTATCCTACTGATCATTTTATTATGAGAAAGCTACTTCAGGGCATGCAACACTACCCAAGAACACTTGTTTGCCTATTACATACGAGATCCTAAACAATATTATTCCAACATTGCAAACTGTATGCGACACTGTATACGAAACCAAACTATTCGCTGCAGCCTTCACCTTAACATTTCACGCCTTCTTGCGTACAGGTGAATCCACATTGTCTCAAGGCAACACACCAGCAACTATATTACAATTTAATGCCTATTCAATACCGCACACTAGTATTCACTTAATAATAAGTCATTAAAAAACGGACCAATTTGGTGTGAAGGCAAACTTGCTTATTCCTGCTTCAAATGGTGCTACTTGTCCTTTTGCAACCATACATGCCTACGTACAGATATGCAAATCTAAAACAGGCCCATTGTTTATTTATATTGAAGGTCACCCATTGACCCGTTTTCAACTCATTATCATATTGAAGCTCTGTTAATTTATCACTATATTAAAGCAATGTTTTAATGCTTTAGTGGTTGACAACCCCAGTTATAATTCTCACTCATTTAGAATGAATTCACTACAACGCTTGCAATTCAAGGTGTCACAGTGACATCATCCAAGGGTCAGAACGACGGCGCTACAGCGCATTTCGTACATAGATTCGCTAACCTTACCATTCCAACAATATCTGTCTTACTAACCATGCACAAGCTTATTCTAAATCCTGTCAGTATTTGGATTGCTGGATCGTCTCTCGTCAAAATAAGCAGCCACATATGCAGTATCAAGACGCGGGGGGGGGGGGGGGGGGGGGGGGGGGGGTGGGGAGGGGCGCCTGATCTTAATTTCGAGAACACTGCAGTCCTATGGCAAGGATACATTTGCATTAAGCTACGAAACCTTAACACAAGGCTATCAACATTAATAACTTTAGAAGATCCTCCTCAGTTTTTTAATCATTAATTGTGGAGCAAACACTGTATGTTAGCCGAATAACCACTGAAGAGTTGATGGAGCTTCTTTTCACAACCTTGTTCCGAATCTGTAATATGTTCCTTACCACCACAATTTCTGCCTTGCCTAGGGTAATATGGCGCTTTTCATACAATGTTAATCTACGTTGTTTGACCCTGATGGAGTTCACCTATTCCAGCTAAGTAATGGTATCCTTTAAAATATCTTTCAAGGTGTGTTGCAAGATTTATCAAAATACCAACTTCAGTGGAAGCGTGCAATCATTCAAAATGTCGTTGTACACAATTTCAACCGTCAATATAATATATTTATAATACCGATAATGTGTTTCAAATGCTGTGTATTCATGCTTGTGCATTCGCGCACATACTTGCTGCACAGAAACTGTGAGAATTTTAATGTGTTTTGAACTCTGAAAATTGTGTATTTGTGCTTACCCATTGGCACAAACTTTGAGTAAAACTTTATTGTGTTTAACCTGTTTTGACCGATTCGTATGATAATATTGGCGAATGCTAATGTCATAAAATAAATCTAACCATTATATTAACCTTGGGATAAATCTTATTTCGAGCAAATAATATTTTCAGTCCGTTACCATTTTAAATAAATTATGCATAATTTCATCGATCATTTGACATTTTGTTGAAAAAAAAATTTGAGTATACTTTTTATCATAAAAGTATTGCTAAATTGCCTAGTTTATCAATAAGAGCAAGCAGTTTTATCGCTTGTAGAATTTCTTCAATTTTTTTTTTTTAATACTGGGCATATCCTCCATTAATGTGAAACGTGGCAAAGTAAAAAATGAATATCTTAAAATTAATTCCTAACAATGAAAATTCAGGATTTGTACTCCAACCTTCTTCAAACTTAACGTGTACAGGACCATTTCGAAATAAAAGTCATAATTCTGATTTTTTATATTTTTTTTCCTCTAAAAATCTGAATGCAGCAGTGTTTTACTCTCAACTGAAAATTATGTCTGTCATTCAACATTAGTGCAATATTTGGTAAGCCAGACTTTCCATTAAAAAAAATTAATATACTATCTGGTAAAGAAGCAAAGTCATTCGTTTATCTAATGAAATGACAATATATTTCAGATATTTATAAACTGTTTCCACTTATATTTTACAACGCATTTGAGGGATGCTTCTAATACAACGGAATTAAAATAATGGTCATTTTAACAACATATAATTGACGCAAAAAATGCTTATCTTTTGTATAAAAGAGCACTTAATATAAGAGTTGAATTATGATTGAACTCACTTGAAAATATTTTCTTTTCAATCAATTCGGGTCTCGTTTTGGGACAAGGCAAACTTTGTTTGGCTAGTTCATCTCTGGCTAGTTGAATTGGCAGGGATGTCACTATGGGAATCTGCTGACCTGTATTCCAGCATTATATAAAATTTATGAAAATAAATAGTTTTATTTTCATGGTGCTGGATACCGTTTTGATTTCGAATTGTTTTAAATCAAATTTGAACATTAAAGTAGTCCGAGTATCGCACTACGTCATAATACGGATTTTACAATATTGGATCGACTTTTACAAAGCGTTTTAGATACCCGGTATTGATTTTGCTCTACATCGCTGTTGTAAACAATGGCAATAATAAGCAATTAGAACGGTAATATATGTATTCTATGAGAGATAGAAGTGATTAATGTTGAGAAACTCGATTCTGTTAAAGTAAAATGAAAAACGAAGTTTCTGATTAACCAGGATCTCAGGTATGCTTATATCTTCTTTTTGTGACCCCCCCCCCCCCCCGAAATTTTCTTTCTTTTACTAAAACTGGTTTAAATTAAGAGACAGAAGCTATTTCGAATTTAATCAATCGTCAAATAATTAATGTTTAAATGATATCTAACATTGTTGACAGATCTAGGCAGAAAACTGTAGCAAAATGTGATTTTTACGGATTTTTTCGTCAGGGTCTACTTGGTTTAGAGCTTATAGCGTGAAAAGTAATCCGTCAACATATAATTTATTTTACCAAATCTTTTTTCTAAGATGTCAATCTATAGAATAAACACCATGAATTTAAGTTTGAGTCCATAAAATAGTAAAAAAATTACCAAACGCGACACTAGCATTGCATTTTTTGTATCCTATTTTGATACATCAGGTCCATAAAGCGTACTTACTTACAAAAATTTGCGCAAAATTATTGATGAGATATGGTTTAAATAAATATTTATACTCTATTTTGTATGTTCAGGTCTAATTTTCCCAAAATTGGTAATTATTTTTAGGAAAAACGGACTTCTGGCAAATTTCATAATTGTCAATAATTTTTGCAAGGGGGTACACCCATCTGAGAGGTGATAACAAACAAACTAGCATGTAAACATGCATATTTTCTTTTGTATATGTATTGCTAGAATGTATATTTATCATTTAAAGCTAAGCTTTTAATGATTGAGCCCATTTAGTGCCGAGTATAGGACTACCTTAAATGAAATTTGTTGAAATTATCAAATCTAAAGTTTAGCTATTTCCCAAAGAGACTGAACAATAGACTAAATAATTTGTCAGAGAACCCCCCTCCCCTCCAAATTAAATTAAAAAGCAAACAAACGAACAAACCCCCCCCCCAAAAAAAAAAAAAAAACAAATTACTGTCAAGCTGGTTCCTAATGTATTATAACATTTCAACTTTGAATTTACTCGTTGACTGTCTCCGCAATCATTAATCAACATTTTGAAATTATTTATAAATAGATATGAAGTCGATGGATATAAAGTAAAAGTGCATCAATTTAGCAAACTAACAACTTAGCTACATATTTAATCTATGGTACTTTGAATGCTATATTAGGTTACTGAGCTAAACTTACCTAAACATGTTTTCTCCTCTGTCAATCGAGGCCGTGTTTTAGAGATAAGCAATGATATTTTTGATAGTTCATATTTGCTCTGTTGTTGAATAGGCAAAGGTTTGGAAAAAGATGGAGGTATTTTCCGAATTAAAGGGGGTTCACCAGGAAACCAACCTTCGGTTTTCTCTGTAAAAAAAAAAAAACATTATACAAAATTGGTTATAACATTTCATGCTGTGTAAATATAATTTAAGCAATCTGATATAAATAGTAGATGGTTTTAAAAATCAATTGTTGTTTTGGATATTACGAAAGGATTTAAAACTCATGCTTTCTCTACTATTTTATGAAAAACATACATGGCAAATATTCATCTAACTTTATACCAATATACTATAACATCGTCCTTTTTTCTTTATTTCTTTCAGAGACTATATATTTCTTTACCGTTTGGACGCTTAATATAGACAGTAATAAAATCTACGATGAAAAAGTCGATGTTAAGTCTGATGAGTTTTTCTTTTTCTTGTTCTTCCATAGCAAATAGTTTGCTCAAATAAAGTTGTCTTATAGAAAAAACAACGAAAAAACTTGTTGAATGGTCATATCCGCTAACAAAAATGTCTGCAGTAGTACAATCCAGTATAGCAGCAACAGTGTCTTTGATTATTTCAATCTGTTCTGTAGTATAATCTGGTAAATGTGCTTTCACGTGAAATTTGACTTTAACGAATCCATTCTCTAAAACATATAAACAATACAAACAGTTATTAAAACACATTATACCCTATTTACAAATGATAACCAGCAGTTGCTAGCAATTTAAACATAAAAAATCATGAATGCAAGCCATTTTGAAATATACTGAGACTTATAAGATAAGATTTAAAAAAAAAAAAACACTTTGCTATATGGTTCCATTTTAAAAGCCATATATTTTGACGCAATCGACAGTTGAACTTGAATATCACTTAAGCCAAAAAAGCTTTTTATTTACAACCCTAAACTTGTTACTCTTGGGTCGGTTTTCAAAATATGGGTTACTTAAACACACCGATATATTATTTCATAAAAAAAACAAATACAAAGTTAACTTGTGCGCACATAACTCTTCTCTGAGGCGTGTAACAATACATAAACATAGTGTATTAAAACATTTATTTTTTTTAATAAAAATTACCTGTTGGCATTTCGTAAAAGCATAACGCTTTCTGCAATCTGGCGTATTCATAACATCTTCTGTAAAGTTTGTCACAGTGTGTAGTTTTCAACAAGTACTGTACATATATCACGTCCAAATTAGTAAAAAGGTTCTCGTCGTTAAGAATCCTAAAGCAATCCCTTGCACAATTTGCTTGCTTGAGAGACGTCAAGTCTTTAACTTTGCCAGAAACTGAAATTAGCACAACTATTAATACTCTGTCTTTATTCTTTTCTTTTTTAAATTTTATGTTTCTGCAAACACACAAAATGCTATACTCTTACATTCAACCAGATCTTGTAGTCTCGTTATTTGATCCCTAGGAAAGGCTTCTGCTATTTCATCGAAAAGGTTTGCAAATATCACACTGGCTCCTCTGTCATTATACAGACTGCTCAGGGTATCTGTATGCAGACAATGATTATGGGTTCTTAGTATTAGTAATTCCGTTTTTTCTGGGTTTTTTAAACATATCTATATCATATCTACACAAGCATTCTGAAAACCGAACATCATTGATTGAATAAACAAAAGTAAATGGGATGTTTTTTTGTTTCTTACGATATTTGTTTGTGACAGCAATTGGAGTCTTGGGGACTATATTACCTGTTAAAACAAACATTAAATATTAAATAACAACCTTGATCAATGCAAAAATACTAATATAAAGCACATCACGCAACATTTTCTCTAAACACCTATGGGATTTTTTTCGGGTTTTTTTTCGGGGGGGGGGGGGGGGAAATAACTGTTAACAATGACTCTTGCAAGGCCATACAAGGTGTAACGTCAACACTATTTTGTCGTCCATTTTGGTCGGTCGGCGTTCCTTTTGTCACTTAATGTCACCGTATACTCGTCTAATCATTTTCTATGTTGCTCGACTACTTAATCACATAATGAAAAATTTTAACACTCTCTTATAATTAAAATATATGTTGATATTTGAAAAGTCACACAAGATTGAAATGCATTTTTTCTTAATATTATTGATTCAGAAAGTACTCTTTCGTATGTTTTTATTTCTGTATTTTGATTTGAGCTTTATGTGTTTATTATTGTACCGCATGTCGAAATTAATGTATGGTACGTGCGCTTTCGTTATTCCAATTAAATCCCATACAGTTTTTATATCAAAACAAACATTTAGTGCATAGTATTTAAACCATTTCTTGCACATGTTTCATCTTTTTGTTAGCTGAATAATGTCTTTTGACTACGCATTTTTGGGACAACCCCCCGTAGCGTGAAACAATGACACAATAGATTTGATTTCGATACACAAAAACAAATAAGTGAATGCATTACTTTTTTTAATAATACTAGATGATACTCCGTGCAAGCGGGAAATTAACACTCAACACAGTATTATCATTAAATGCTTAATATGTTGAACCATATAATTTTGTTCATTTTTGTATATACTCTGTCCGATTTTTCCGTTTCCAACGGAAGACCCTCTTGTTATTCTACGGTTTCTATTTCTTTATTAGGGTCTTCCGTCTCAAACGGAAGACTCTTTTTTTTCTTCGGTTTCTTTTTATAATTATTTTTTTTCTGACTCCTTCTCGGCTTTATATCTCAAAAAATTTTCTTCCAATTTCAATGAAATTTTCAGAGCTTTTGTAAAGTTACCATCCCTCAACGATGTAATAATTTCAGCATTTACGTCACTTCTGTTCAAATTTGACGGCCATTTTTAATTTTTAAAAAAGTGATTTTGTCCGGAGGATATCTCCATAAACTTTAAAGATATCGTTTTGAAATTTTTACTGATGATAGATGCATCAATTATATAGTGTACTGGGTGTTTAAAATTTTATTCATCAATTTTGCTCAAAACCGGAAGTAGTTCCAATTTTTAGGAATTTTCATTCTTTTTGAACAAAATAAGACAATACTACAGTGTTATAAAATTTGCCATTGTAAATTCAAATCTGAAATCTGATTAAAAATCGGACGAGGCAGTGCAGATATATTGAGGATTAAAAATCAAAAAAGCATGAAATAACCGCGTGCGACATGGACAAAATCTTTCATTTGTTTAAACAAGTTTCTGAATGCCGTTTCTGACGGTATCTAGTGAGAATTTATCGCAATGTTTTATGCAATATGTTATCATCGTACCGTACTCAAATACTAATGCGACATTTATACTATATACGTTTGTATTACTTCTCCGATCAGCTGCTCAAATGCACGTGATTCTACCTGCTGCGCATGTTCCAGAGTTGTATGTCCTTTTTTTTCTGGTTTCGGCACGTGAAAATTCTCAAAGAAATATTATAACTAAATTTATAAATCGTGGACGAAATATTTGACTTTAATTCAATTATGTATTCTCAATTGTTTGCAAACATCTTTATTAATAAAAGAAAGTTCTCATAGATGATCGGGCCACGTGATTTTGACAGACTGCAGGTGATCAGCGCGTTTGGTGTGGTACATAAAACAAGTACGAGTAAATTTTTAATTCATATCTTTCACAGTTTTCAAGAGCAGAAAATTTGATTTAATCGCAATCAACAGTAGTTTCTTTTGGTTATAAAGATACATGTATAAGCTGAAGCGTTTTATCATCACGGTATCCATCAAAAGACAAAAGTTAATTGTACGATCGTCGGGAGCGCTAGACATGAATTTCACAGGACAAGTAAACGAATATCAATCATTTTCTAACATCCAATCTGGGGACTCAATTCAGTTGATTGACAGGGGCACATGGACCAGCTAAATTTGAAGGCGGTACTTATTTCCTCGGTCTTTAAATATAAGTCGTACCAAGAATTATTCCATTTTTTTCTATTTTTATTTTAGTTTGAGTAGTTACCCTCATTATTGGTTTAAGAACTCTGCTTCTTACAGGAACATCTATCTTTACTCTCAACATTAAAGGAAGACCCACTCGTTGTTTTGCAACGAGCTTTGCTCTAGTTATTCTTTTTTCCCTTTTTCTGACTTTTTTGGAGCGTTATTTCTCAAAAACTTTCCAACCGATTTGCGCAAAATTTTCAGGACTGATAGAGCATTATCTGTGCTACATATTGTGAAATTTAAATATGGTGATGTCTTTTTAGGTTTCAGATATTGACGAGTTTGTAAATTTTTAAGGGTCATTTTGTCCACACATCTTCTCCAAAACTAATCATGATAGAAAATTTCAGGGATTGTATATGAATGTCTGTAGATGTACCCCCATGCTTCCAATTATGAAAATTGCTCAAGGCCTCCTATCTCCCCTAAACCTGAAAATTAGCACCAAATTTTTTCACGAAATGTTTGCACATTTTCTGCAATACCTTTCGATGTATAAATAATTTATTAGCACATGTAATGCAAAAGTTGTTTTAATTTGCACAGGCTTTAATTTGATATCATAAAAGGGGCTGGCCCCTCAAATTAGGGGCCAAGAGGGCTCTAAAGTCTTCTTACAATAACTTTTTACTGGACGATAATTTGTTATTAATTATAGAAGCAAAAATGTTCATTGTACAGATGTGTACCTACAAAATACCATACTTAAGTCATATATTACGTAGTTAGGGGTTTCAAGTGGCCAGAAGCTCAAAACTTTGATCAATAATATCTGAAAAAGGAGAAATATTTTGAAAAACAATGTAGAGCAAAAGTTGCTCAGAATAATGTTCTTAACAATATGATACCTGTTATTGTTAGTGGCCCGGTAAGGAGTAAAAGGGTCGGCCCCTAAACCCCTGTTACTCAGATATCTCGATAATGGTTAACAATTCGTAAACACTTGTTGAACAAAATATGTTTATGTTAGCGAGACCTTTTATTTGATATCAAGAAAAGGGGACTGACCCCTCAAATAAGGGGCAAAAAAGGATACTAAGTCTTTTGATAATAACTCTTTTCTGATCGATAAGTTGATATAAATGTTTCAGCAAAAAACAAAACACTTTTTAAGCTTAATCTGATGCTGAAATCCGTTTAAAAATCGGACGATGGACTATACAGATATTGGGGTTTATAAACTAATTTTTCCGGAAATATCGATTTCGCATTCTTGGTTAAGAAAAAAGTGTTATGTTCAAAGTTAAATTAGCTTGTACCTAAGATAATTCGATGGATTTTTATCTGCTAAGTCGTTCTTAAAATCGACAATATGATTGTAAACTCGTACCAAGAATTATTCGATTTTTTCTTTTTGTTTTAGTAACTTATGTTTATTGGTTTAAAAACTCTGCTTCTTTGAGGATTCTCTATATTTACTTTCGACATTAATTTAGTTTCTTTATCTTATTCTTTAAATTCGAATCAATAAACAAACTGCATTGTTTGATATTTAGTGGAGCGGGCAGGGATGAGAAATCTAATTTGAAATGGATAATATTTACATGTACGTGGCCTTAATCCTGTTTGTTGCTGCTGGCTGAAAAAAAATCTTTTTATTGTATCTATTTCAAATCAATGAATATGTATTTAGTGTATCTCTCTCTAAATTTGGTTCTTTTAGTCAATTTTCAATATAATTTGTATTACTCTGCCAAATAAGAATTTCAGATGAAAGGCTGTTTTTAAAATTATCTGGAGGGGGGGGGGGGCATCCCCATTAAACTCATAGACGTAGAATAAAATAATATATTCGTTATTGTTTACAATAAATGTCTTAGGTTTGCAACCAACAACCAATCTGTCGTGGTATAAAAAGTATGAAACTAGAACACGCTAGGTTATGCATCACAATCCATTTGCATGCATATTTTAAACCAAAGTTGTCAGATTCAAAGTATCTGGCCGATAGTTACCCCACCCTACACTTTCCGCCATGATGTCAAATAGTCAACCCATTTCCTGGGCACCCCGTTCTGGAATGTTCTTTCCATTAATACTAAAATTTTTAATTGTTCCATTTTATTTATTAACTTTTTGCAAAAATAGAAGTCCGATCCAAGGTGTCTGTTCGCGATTCATGATGAACTCCTACTTTTGCCCTACACATTTCGTTAATTAGCCAATCCGCGTTCTTGGTTACCCCGTTCTGGAAAGTTCTCAAGCGAATGTGTATCAAATCTAAAATCGCCCGCTGAAGAAACGAATTGACTCATTTTATTTATTCAGCATTTGTCAAATCTTAACTTCTATGTATTCTCTACATAGACTCACATTAATTAAAATTCAATTATACCTTACGGAGATCATCACGCATGCGTTGAAATACAAAAGGTGTAAGCAAATACTATGGTGCAGGCATTTTGAAGTTTATTTGCAAAATGCCTTAATTTATAAGTATAAATTTAGCCTTATTTTTATTCAAAATAATTTCTTATTTCTACATTCAGAGTTACTTTATCCTACTTACACAAAATTAATTGTTTTTTTTTTAAATGCCTTTTAAGCAAGAGATTATCTAACTTCTTTTTTTAAAATTAAAATTAAACAAAGAAACCTTAAAAAAGAGTAGCTTACACGGAGGAAATTGAATGGGTCTGTGTGTGTGAACTACGTACGCACACGTTAAATTATACTCTGTTTCTCTTCGGTTTAAAATAACTAAATGTATAATTAAAATAAAACAAAGAAATAAAAAACAAAAGCTTACAAAGAGGAAATTGAATGAATGAATGTGTGTGTGTGTGTGTGTGTGTGTGTGTGTGTGTGTGTGTGTGTGTGTGTGTGTTTGTAAGCACCTGAATACCACTACACGAGTATGAATACACACGTTTTATCCCACTACATTTTTTCTTCCCACTACATGCACCCGTGTAGTGGGAAGTAAAATCGTTCGGAAACGTTATTTCTCATCGTACTTGATTCAAAAAATATAAAATCGTACTATGTTTGGGTTTCCGGTGTGTATGTGAATTTTTTGACACGCATCGTGGAGTCCATAAGAGTACTTTACACACTTTCCTCCATTGGATGTAAATGGCGCATGCGCAATCGGAACTTCCTACTCGAAGATGGAAATAATTGTTTACAGTAAGTATCATTTTTTCTTCGATATGTAGGGAATTATATCATTCTATTCTAATAGATAAACCTGGTAAACGACTATAACAAGGTCAGGCATTGTCTTTCCTGTTAAGTTTTTCACTGATAAGAGAACACGAGATCTAATTTTGACATCATGCGAATACCATATTCATAATCAAAGAAGGGATCGTAACTTATTTAGAATTAAAATGTGTCTATTTTATTTCAAGATTTATTTAATTATGGAACAGATTATTACTTATATTTTAAGGGATATATCAGTACCTTCTTAGTGGCCGAAATTCGGCCCTATTCCTAATCAGAAATAGGTGATATTTCCTCAATTTAGCGGTATTTTTTCCCAACTGGTTAACACTGAGTCTATATTTAATTCTTTTAAATAAATAATATGTATTAAAAGCAAAATATGTGATCTTTTAACCTCAATCAGCATAGCTTTTATCATAATACCTGTTTAAAAACATTCTGTAAACATTGCCAACTTTTAATCCTAATTTCCTCTATCTTTCTAAAAATCATAATGCTGTGTTCTGTGGAATCGTTATGCTGTTTCCACATACATGTACTTGATTGATATACCTTTTCAATTGTACAATTTCATTAAAAATACGGATGAATTACGTTACATAATTATATTAATAGAAACATATTAAGAAAAATTACTTTAAAAAAGTGATTTAGTAGGAAATACTGATTTTTATCATTAAAATGAAAAGTATGAGTTTTCTCATGGGGTTAAATTTCAAAATAAATGATATTTACTTAAGCTAATGGTGATTATTTCTTAGTATTAGTACGATCTGAGATAAATTTGGGTACAGATAATGATCAAAAAAGATTTAGAGGGTTTCCTAAGTGATTAAGTGTACAGATTGATTTTAGAGCGTTAAAATGAAAAGTACAGGTTTCCTCATTGGGGTCTAAGTTCAATAGGAAAGGATTTTTACTTAAACTATTGATGATTAGTTCTTAACATTAGTGTAGTTTAGGATAAATTAGGGTACAAATATTGATTGAAAAAGATTTAGATGGTTTCCTAAGTGAATAAGTATACTGAATTCATAACGTTTAAATTAAAATTATGAGTTTCTTCATGGGAGTCTAAGTTCAATAAAATAGGATTTTTACTTCAACTAATGGTGATTATTTCTTAGTATTAGTGTAATTTAAGATAAATTAGGGTACAGATATTGATTTAAAAAATTTAGGGGGGGTTTCCTAAATAAATACTATACTGATTTTAGAACGTTAAAATGAAAATTAAGGGTTTCCTTAAGGAAGTCTAAGTTCAATAGGAAAGGATTTTTACTTAAACTAATGATGATTAATTCATAGTATTAGTGTAATTTAGGATAAATTAGGGTACAAATATTGATTGAAAAAGATTTAGGGGGTGTCCTAAGTGATCAAGTATACTGATTTTATAACGTTAAAATGAAATGTATGGGTTCCCTCATGGGAGTCTAAATTTAACAGAAAAGGATTTAACCTACACTAATGGTGATTATTTCTTAGTATTAGTGTAATTTAGGATAAATTAGGGTACAAATATTGATTGAAAAAGATTTAAGGGGTTTCCTAAGTGATTTAGTATACTGATTTAAGAGCGTTAAAATGAAAAATATAAGTTTCCTCATGGGGGTCTAAGTTCAATAAGAAAGGATTTTTACTTAAACTAATGATGATTATTTCTTAACATTAGTGTAGTTTAGGATAAATTTGGGTACAACTATTGATTTAAAAAATTTAGGGGGGGTTTCCTAAATAAATACTATACTGATTTTAGAACGTTAAGGTTTCCTTAAGGAAGTCTAAGTTCAATAGGAAAGGATTTTTACTTAAACTAATGGTGATTATTTCTTAGTATTAGTGTAATTTAAGATAAATTAGGATACAAATATTGATTTAAAAAATTTAGGGGGGGTTTCCTAAATAAATAGTATACTGATTTTAGAACGTTAAAATGAAAATTAAGGGTTTCCTTATGGAAGTCTAAGTTCAATAGGAAAGGATTTTTACTTAAACTAATGATGATTAATTCATAGTATTAGTGTAATTTAGGATAAATTAGGGTACAAATATTGATTGAAAAAGATTTAGGGGGTGTCCTAAGTGATCAAGTATACTGATTTTATAACGTTAAAATGAAATGTATGGGTTTCCTCATGGGAGTCTAAATTTAACAGAAAAGGATTTAACCTACAATAATGGTGTTTATTTCTTAGTATTTGTGTAATTTAGGATAAATTAGAGTACAAATATTGATTGAAAAAGATTTTAGGGGTTTCCTAAGTGATTTAGTATACTGATTTTAGAGCGTTAAAATGAAAAATATAAGTTTCCTCATGGGGGTCTAAGTTCAATAGGAAAGGATTTTTACTTAAACTAATGATGATTATTTCTTAACATTAGTGTAGTTTAGGAAAAATTAGGGTACAACTATTGATTGAAAAAGATTTAGATGGTTTCCTAAGTGAATAACAATACTGAATTCATAACGTTTAAATTAAAATTATGGGTTTCTTCATGGGAGTCTAAGTTCAATAGGAAAGGATTTTTACTTAAACTAATGGCGATTATTTCTTAGTATTAGTGTAATTTAAGATAAATTAGGATACAAATATTGATTTAAAAAATTTAGGGGGGGGTTCCTAAATAAATAGTATACTGATTTTAGAACGTTAAAATGAAAATTAAGGGTTTCCTTATGGAAGTCTAAGTTCAATAGGAAAGGATTTTTACTTAAACTAATGATGATTAATTCATAGTATTAGTGTAATTTAGGATAAATTAGGGTACAACTATTGATTGAAAAAGATTTAGGGGGTGTCCTAAGTGAATAACAATACTGAATTCATAACGTTTAAATTAAGATTATGGGTTTCTTCATGGGAGTCTAAGTTCAATAAAAAAGGATTTTTACTTAAACTAATGGTGATTATTTCTTAGTATTAGTGTAATTTAAGACAAACTAAGATAAAAATATTGATTTAAAAAATTTAGGGGGGGTTTCCTAAATAAATAGTATACTGATTTTAGAACGTTAAAATGAAAAGTGTGGGTTTCTTCATGGGGGTCTAAGTTCAACAGGAAAGGATTTTTAATTACACTAATGGTTATTTTTTCTTAGTATTTGTGTAATTTAGGATTAATTAGGGTACAAACATTGATTGAAAAAGATTTAGGGGGTGTCCTAAGTGATCAAGTATACTGATTTTATAACGCTAAAATGAAAATTATGGGTTTCCTCATGGGAGTCTAAATTTAACAGAAAAGGATTTAACCTACTCTAATGGTGATTATTTCTTAGTATTAGTGTAATTTCGGATAAATTAGTGTACAAATATTGATTGAAAAAGATTTAAGGGGTTTCCTAAGTGATTTAGTATACTGATTTAAGAGCGTTAAAATGAAAAGTATGAGTTTCCTCATGGGAGTCTAAGTTCAATAGGATAGGATTTTTACTTAAAATAATGATGAATATTTCCTAGTTTTAGTGTAGTTTAGGATAAATTAGGGTACAAATATTGATTGAAAAAGATTTAGGGGGTGTCCTAAGTGATCAAGTATACTGATTTTATAACGTTAAAATGAAAATTATTGGTTTCCTCATGGGAGTCTAAATTTATCAGAAAAGGATTTAACTTACACTAATGGTGATTATTTCTTTGTATTTGTGTAATTTAGGATAAATTAGAGTACTAATATTCATTAAAAAAAAATATAAGGGGTTTCCTATGTGATTTAGTATACTGATTTAAGAGTGTTAAAATGAAAAATATAAGTTTCCTCATGGGTGTCTAAGTTCAATAGGAGAGGATTTTTACTTAAACTATTGATGATTAGTTCTTAATATTAGTGTAGTTTAGGATAAATTAGGGTACAAATATTGATTGAAAAAGATTTAGACGGTTTCCTAAGTGAATAAGTATACTGAATTCATAACGTTTAAATTAAAATTATGGGTTTCTTCATGGGAGTCTAAGTTCAATAAAATAGGATTTTTACTTCAACTAATGGTGATTATTTCTTAGTATTAGTGTAATTTAAGATAAATTAGGATACAAATATTGATTTAAAAAATTTAGGGGGGGGGGGGGGTCCTAAATAAATACTATACTGATTTTAGAACGTTAAAATGAAAATTAAGGGTTTTCTTATGGAAGTCTAAGTTCAATAGGAAAGGATTTTTACTTAAACTAATGATGATTAATTCATAGTATTAGTGTAATTTAAGATAAATTAGGGCACAAATATTGATTGAAAAAGATTTAGGGGGTGTCCTAAGTGATCAAGTATACTGATTTTATAACGTTAAAATGAAAATTATGGGTTTCCTCATGGGAGTCTAAATATAACAGAGAAGGATTTAACTTACACTAATGGTGATTATTTCTTAGTATAAGTATAATTTAGAATAAATTAAGGTACAAATATTGATTGAAAAAGATTTAAGGGGTTTCCTAAGTGATTTAGTATACTGATTTAAGAGTGTTAAAATGAAAAGTATGAGTTTTCTCATGGGGGTCTAAGTTCAATAGGAAAGGATTTTTACTTAAACTAATGATGATTATTTCTTAACATTAGTGTAGTTTAGGATAAATTAGGATACAAATTTTGATTGAAGAAGATTTAAGGGGTTTCCTAAGTGAATAACTATACGGAATTCATAACGTTTAAATTAAAATTATGGTTTCCTCATGGGAGTCTAAGTTTAATAGGAAAGGATTTTTACTTATACTAATGATGAATATTTCTTACCATTAGTGTAATTTAGGATAAATTAGAGTACAAATATTGACTAAAAAAAATTTAAGGGGTTTCCTAAGTGAAAACATACTGATTTTAGAATGTTAAAATAAAAAGTATATGGTTTTCCTCAATGGGGTCTAAGTTCAATAGGAAAGAACTTTTACTTAAACTAATGGTGATTATTTCTTAGTGTTAATGTAGTCTAGGATAAATTAGGGTACAAATATTGATTGAGAAAGATTTTAGGGGTTTTCGAAGTGAATAAGCTGTATACTGATTTTAGAACGTTAAAATGAAAATTATGGGTTTCCTCAAGGGAGTCCAAGTTCAATAGTTAAGAATTTTTACTTAAACAAATGATGAATATTTCTTAGCATTAGTGTAATTTAGAATAAATTAGGGTACAAAAATTGACTGAAAAAAAATTTAAGGGGTTTCCTTTAAGTAAAAACATACTGATTTTAGATATATTTTTAAAATAAAAAGTATGGTTTTCCTCATGGGGGTCTAAGTTCAATAGGAAAGAACTTTTACTTAAACTAATGGTGATTATTTCTAAGTGTTAATGTAGTTTAGGATAAATTAGGGCACAAATATTGATTGAAAAAGAATTAAGGGTTTCCTTAGTGATTAAGTATACTGATTTTATAACATTAAAATGAAAAGTATGAGTTTCCTCTTGGGAGTCCAAGTTCAACAGGAATGGATTTTGACTTAAACCAATGGTTATTTTTTCTTAGTGTTTATGTAATAAAGTATAAATTAGGGAATAAATATTGACTGAAAAATATTTAGGGGGTTTTCGAAGTGAATAAGTATACTGATTTTAGAACGGTGAATGAAAATTATGGGTTTCCTCATGGGAGTCTAAATTTAACAGGAAAGGATTTTACCTAAACTAGTGGTGATAATTCTTTAGTATTAGTGTAATTAAAGATAAATTAGGGTACAAATATTGATTGAAAAAGATTTAAGGGGTTTCCTATTTGATTAAGTATACTGAGTTTAGAACGTTAAAATGAAAAGTGTGGGTTTCTTCATGGGGGTCTAAGTTCAACAGGAAAGGATTTTTACTTACACTAATGGTTATTTTTTCTTAGTATTTGTGTAATTTAGGATTAATTAGGGTACAAATATTGATTGAAAAAGATTTAAGGGGTTTCCTAAGTGATTTAGTTTACTGATTTTATAATGTTAAAATGAAAAGAATGATTTTCCTCATGGGTGTGTAAGTTCAATAGGAAAGGATTTTTACTTAAACTAATGGTAAATATTACATAGTATTTGTGTAAGTTAGGATAAATAAGGGTACAAATATTGATTTAAATAAATTTAGGGAGTTTCCTTAATGATCAAGTATACTGAATTTGTAGCGTTAAAATTAAAAGTATAAATTTAGTTATGGGGTTTTAAGTTCAACAGGAAAGGATTTTTACTTAAACTAATGGTGAATATTTCTTAGTGTTAATGTAATTTAAGACAAATCAGGGTAGAAGTAAAGATCCAAGAATATTTACGAGGTTTTTGGAGTGAATAAGTAAACTGAATTTTTAACGTTGAAATGAAAAGCATGGGTGTCCTCATGGAGGTCTATTTAGTTCAATAGGAAAGGATTTTTATTTAAACTATAATGGTGATATAGGTTTTTTTTTTAATAATCAATTACATGTACATGATGTATACTGATTTTTTCAAGTTAAAAGCAAAAGATATTGGTTTCCTCATGGGGGTCCAATACTTTACAAAAGGATTATTTTATATACTCACGGTGATTATTTCGTTGCATTAATGAACTCAACATGTAACCAATATTATTCTTCTTTTTTACATTTTCTTTTAGAGACTCAAAACCAAAAATTTTGTTTGCAAATAGTGACTGATGTGCCTTATGATGTAGATGTTGGATATTGTGCTTTTCCAGGTAATGAACAATTTTTTTCTTACTGTAAACAAACACATGCTTAAGGGAAAAAAAGAAAGAGGGATATAGAAGAGAAAGAAGCTTTATTTGTACTCTAGTGTCTATGAGTAATACTTTTACATTTGATCTGAGTGAGCTGAATTAAATTCTTTATATAATTACATATTACTGTATACAATATATATGATTATTAAGAAATTAAGAATGAACAATTAATTGTGAATGATACTATGCATATCTGAAATTTTTCTACATTTTCTTTTAAGAGAAATGGCCCAAAATGGAAAGCATCTGCAGACAATGACTGATATGTTTTTTGATGCAGATGTTTAAAATGATGCTTTTGAAGGTATCAGTATAATTTTTGTTACTTATTGTAATTAATAACAACTAACTATTACAAATAATAACAGAAAAAGAGAAATGCTATGTGTGTGTGTGCATGTGAGAGAGAGAAAGAGAGTGAGAGAGAGAGAGAGAGAGAGAGAATTGGATTGAAGGGGAGAAATAGTGAGATGACTTAATACAACTAATTTGTATAAATGAAGTAATTTTTCTATTTAGATATTTTACCTGAATGTCACTACATGCGTGTAAATAACTAAATGTGATGTCAATTTGAAAGAGAGAGAGAGAATTCGATAGACACTAAGTTTGATTTAAAGGAATTAGATTGGAAGGGAGAGAGGAAGAGAGAGAGAGAGAGGAATTATTGGAAAAAAAATGAAGCATTTTTGCTATTTGGATATAATACATGAATGTCACTTCATATGTGTAAATAACTAAATGTAATGTCTATTTGAAAAAAAGTCAGAAAACTTGATAGAAAATAAGAAACAAAGGAATTAGATTGGAAGGGAGAGAGGAAGTGAGAGGACTTATTAAAACTTTTTGTTTTAAGTGAAGCAATTTTTTTCTATGGAGATACTTTACCTGAATGTCACTACAAGTGTGTAAATAACTAAATGTTATGTCAATTTGAAAAAGAGAGACAGATAACTTAATAGAAAATATGAAAAAAGAAATCGGATTGGAAGGGAGAGAAGAAGATAGAGGACATGTTTTTTTGTTCAAATGAAGCAATTTTTTCTTTAAAAATGTTTGCCGGAATGTCACCACATGAATGTAAATAACTAAATGTGGTGTTAATTTTAGAGAGAGAGAGAGAGAGAGAGAGAGAGAGAGAGAGAATAAGAGAGAAAGAAATCAGTTCGGTAGAGAGAGAGAGATAGAGGATGTATTAAAACTTTTTATTCAAATGAAGCAATTTTTTTCATTTGACATTTTTAGCCTGAATGTCACTACATGAGTGTAAATTACTAAATGTGATGTTAATATGAGAGAGAGAGAGAGAGAGAGAGAGAGAGAGAGAGAGAGAGATGTCAATAAGAAATAGAAGATAAAAAAAGTCAGAGTGGAGGGGAGAAAGGAAGTGAGATGACTTAATGCAACTTTTTTGTATAAATGAAGTAATTTTTCTCTTTAGATACTTTACCTGAATGTCACTACACACGTGTAAATAACTAAATGTGATGTCAATTTGAAAGAGAGAGAGAGAGGTTGATAGACACTAAGTTAGATTTAAAGGAATTAGATCAAAAGGGAGAGAGGAAGGGAGAGGAATTATTAACATTTTGTTTAAAAAAAGCATGTTTTCCAATTTAGATATTTGACTTGAATGTCACTACATGTGTGTAAATAACTAAATGTGATGTCTTTTTGAAAAAAAGTCAGAGAAATAGATATTAATCTAGAGATAAAGGAATTAGATCGAAAGGGAGAGAGGAAGTGAGAGGACTTATTACAACTTTTTCTTCAAAGGAGGTAATTTTTTGTTGTTAATTGAGATACTTTTACTGAATGTCAGTACATGTGTGTTTATAACTAAATGAAATGTCAATTGGAAAATAGAGAGAGAATTTGATAGAAAATAAGAGAGAAAGAAATCAGTTTGGTAGAGAAAGAGAAAGATAGAGGAATTATTAAAACTTTTTGTTCAAATGAAGCAATTTTTTCTTTTGAATTTTTTTGCCTGAATATCACTACATGAGTGTAAATTACTGAATGTGATGTTAATATGAGAGAGAGAGAGAGAGAGAGAGAGAGAGAGAGAGAGAGAGAGAGAGAGAGAGAGAGAGAGAGAGAGAGCATATAAGATAAAGAAATCAGAGTGGAGGAAAGATAGTAAGTGAGACTTAATACATTTGTTTTGTATAAATGAAGTATTTTTTCTATTTAGATACCTTACCTGAATGTCACTACACGCCTGTAAATAAGTAAATGTGATGTCAATTTGAGAGAGAGAGAGAGAGAGAGAGAGAGAGAGAGAGAGAGAGAGAGTTAAGTTAGATTTAAAGGAATTATATCAAAAGGGAGAGAGGAAGAGAGAGGAATTATTAACATTTTGTTTAAGTAAAACATGTTTTTCAATTTAGATATTTGACCTGAATGTCACTACATGGGTGTAAATAACAAAATGTGATGTCTGTTTGAAAAAGTCAGAGAAATTGATAGAAATTAAGAGATAAAATAATTAGATTGTAAGGGAGAGAGGAAGTGAGAGGCCTTTTTACAGCTTTTTCTTCAAAGGAGGTAATTTCTTTTTTATTTATGTGATACTTTACCTGAATTTCCCTATGTGTGTGTAAATAATGAAAAGTAATGTTCATTTAAAAGAGAGAAAGAAGTTGATAGAAAATAAGTTAAAGATAAAGAAATTAAAGCGGAAGAGAGAGAGGAAGTTAGAGGACTTATTAAAAGATTTCGTTTAAATCAAGGGATTTTTGTTCTATTGAGATACTTTACCTGAATGCCAATACATGTGTGTAAATAACTAAATGTGATGGCAATTAGAGAGAGAGAGGGGGAGAGAGAGAGAGAGAGAGAGAGAGAGTCAGTGAAATTGAAACAAAGTTAGAGACAAAGACATGTTGCAGAAGGTAGAGAGGGAGTTAGAGGACTTTTAAAAGAAATGTGTTCAAATGAGAGAGAGAGAGAGAGAGAGAGAGAGAGAGATCATGTAGAACATAACAACAGCAGCAATATTTGAACACTTTTATAAAGGTCAATTATACATTTCTAAAAACTTCATTGTATAACAAAACATAACCTTTTTTTATAAAGAGTAAAACAAAGTAAACAAAATATTTTTTTATGTTTATTGTTGTCTTATGCTTTCAGGAAAAATATCCAAGCTAAATGAGGTTTCCTGAGAAAAGTGTTTGTCTCACATGGAAAAGCCATTGTCTAAGATTATACATATTAAGGTAAATTTATAGATTAAATGTTATTTCTTAAAAAGAAATAAGCATGAGAGAGAGAGAGAAATAAATAAAGATAGATGAAGAGAGAGGGGAGAAATAAAAAAAAAAGAGAAAAAGAATACAGCTATAGTTTTTATTAATATGAAGTTAATTCATCATTGATACACTTTTCCTGAATGTCACTAGATGTGTGTAAAAAAGGGATAACAGCATGAAACTGAGATAAGGCATTAAAAAAAAATTGAGAGATAGGGAAAAGTTAAAATAGATAGAGAGGGAGATAGTGTGTGAATTTAAAGTGTAAAGTGAATTTTTAACTTAATGCCTCTACATGTGTTTTTCATTGATAGTTATGAGAGAGAGAGAGAGAGACAGAGAGAGAGAGAGAGAGAGAGAGGGAGAGTAGTGATACCTTTTAGTATTGCATAAAATCTGAAAAAAGTACATTTAAAAGTCTTGATTTACAGAGATGAAACACATTCTCAGAATTTATATTTTGACAAGTATTTTTGTGTTGCAGCACCAGTGTTCAGACATAGGTTAACTTCCTAGATAGACGATTGAGGACCAATAGTGTCAACGGAAAAAAATCTACGCCATGAATATTGCTTTAATCAATACTGGTTTAGAAATGATAATGAAACTCTGGTACATTTTTTATTGATCGTGTGGTTTTCATGTATTCTCCCAAAAATGAAGATATGAGAGAATTAATACACTTTTTACGTGAACATGTACGTGTAAATTCAGTAGCATTGAAAGTTGGGTTATACAATGTACATATTTTGCTGTTTTAATGTTCCTAAACGATCATATTGCCTTGTTCATATTCATATTTAAATGTTTTAGTAATACTCAATAAAATGTCAGAGTCTAATGTAATGTCTTAATTACTTTCATAATCATTGATATTCATTTTTATTTAATGTACCAACATCACTACGTCAAAAAATACATGCGCGGATCCAAAAAGAATTTCAGGGGGGTCGGACGGTTATTTGAGTTTGTCGGGGGGGGGAGGGTCCGAGGCATATTTTTGGTAATTTTATAATGTAATTTAAAGAAATTTTAATTTTGCAAGGGGCGGGGGGGTTCAGACCCCCCTGACCTCCCTCTAGATCCTAGCATGAAATAAGCTTAGCTAATGCATGATCTTGTTTTTGTATATGCCTTGCAATATTATGTAGAAATAATCAATGTGATTGAGCATTTTGGTGTGAATAATTGCATGAATTTTTATATCATAATCTGTAATTTCACCATTAAAACTAGTGCTCTACTCAGAAGTTGTGCCGTCATTCTGTCTTTAAATAACCATACAGCTTTGGCTGAAAATGAAAGATGATGGATGCTTGTATATGCGTGTGATATACATGTACATGTAGGTAGAAGGGGCCTGTGATAGTTTTTCTCTTTCAATAACTAAACTGCCACGGTCCATTAGTTGTTCTAATAACAGCATTCGGTTTTAGCTATTCAAAAATCAAAAAAATAATTGAAAAACAAATAATTGGGTTTATTCAAAGATTTATAGGTTTGTTACATGCACTTTGAAATATTTCGCACTTTGAAAAAAATTCAAAGTGTGTTACTAGTAATTTTGGAACCAGTTAAACGCGTTTTTATTTATTTTTTCAAAGTGCGTTGATATCGTCGATATTATAAAAAACTGTTCAGGATTTGGTCCAAATAATTGATACTTTTATTGACATACAATAACTGATTGTTTTAACCTTGGTTTGATATTGTTTAGCTCAATGGGATATATTTTTTAAAAAAAAGAATCCAATGCATTCTCAGCTTACTTTATAAACAGTTTCTCGATTAGAATTTTTTTCTCATAAGCTTACGTAGTTTGACAATTTACACAAGAACAAATCAGGAGTTTTAAATTATCCAAATATGACATAAACTGCATCGCGTAGCAATTGCCTTTTTCCTTTTTTGTCTATGCAGCAAATTTAATGTACTTCTTATCTGATACATTGGGCTATGTCAGAAACGTTTACTTCAAGTTGCTGAATATCATACGTTTTGGATAGAAAGATAAGGGGTAGGTAACCTTCTTCCTGAAATCAATTACTAGTAAATGATGCACTGGTAATTGACCTGTATGATTGGTTAACCCACACCCACCCCCGTTCTCAAAGACGGTTAATGAGATTTACTAGTGTTAACAATTCATCATACAATCAGCTAATTAGAAATTCAATTCCAGATTTTTCTATTTAAACATATTTTTTAAAGTGCGTTAAGTGTTTCGATAATAAAAAATGTTGAAGTTCCTTCATAACGCACTTTGAATTTTTTTTTCAAACTGCGTTAGCTTAGTCCTAAGTTTAACGCGTTTTATTTTTTTTAAGTGTGTACTTTTCTCAAAGTGCGTTGCCACATACGTTATTTAAAATCCACTATAAATCACAAAACTTGTGTGCTATAATTCTTTAGAAACTGTACAAAGAATGTATGGTGTATCAAATCATTTGATAATGAGAAGATGGGATAAATAAGTAAAATTAATGTAAGTAGTCAGTTTCATGTGTGTATTTCAAACCTGACAATGTAGTGAGAATCATGTGTGTCTAACTGGTGGGTCACGTGGTCTGATGTAGTGGAGTTCAGGGGAAAACCCAAATTTTTAATATAATGAATTTACGAATTATCAGCCCCCTAGGCTAATAAGAGTAGACAGTCTTTTATAAATTTGCTCAAATTTTTTCTTCACGACCCTTAGAAAATAGTGTAGTGACTTTCTGGTGAAAAGTCATGTGTAGTGAGTTTCATGTCTTTACGAGTGTGTGTGTGTGTGTGTGTGTGTGTGTGTGTGTGTGTGTGTGTGTGTGTACCTAAGAGGGAAAACAGTCTTTCGCTCGTTTGAAAACAATTGATTGCTTTGAAGTGCAACTGGATCCAAAACGATTAGAAATCTTTAAATGTAAGTGCAACTAAAGAGTAGATCAGTAGCATATGAACAAGATATCCAAAATTAAATTCACCAATTTAGCTGTAATTGTACAAGAGATACTGATATTGAAACAAAATGTTTTGCTTTAAAAAAAACCAGTGAGCTGAATACATATTTAAAATTTTAAAAAAGCCAATGGGTAACATTGCTCACCTGAACAACATTTCTAGTAAAAACTTAAAGAAAATGAAACACTTCCAAAATACTGCCAAACTCACAAAAATATGTATGATCAAACATTTGACATAAGATACAACCATATCGACATCAAACCTAAAGTTCTAAGACACATTTTACAGCTGTGGTCAGAATAAACATGTGGATTTAAGTGATACATTTAAGTGATACATGTATATCTGAGAATTTAACTTATTTTCAACCAGCGTTGACGGAAATCAGTAAAGGATTAAATTGACCAATGTAAGATTTATTCGTACTTCCCATAGATTATTGTTTTATATTACATGTATTTAATACTGTGGGATAGCAAAAAAAAACGAAACAAAATTCCCTGACCTCGATTTTGTTAACTTGTTTACATTTGTTTTTTTATGTTGTATTGTGTTTAAACATCAGTTTGGTGACTCAATCAGGCTACTTTTGATCAAAAAGAGTATTGAGGCTCATTGTAGCTTTTTATTGGACTCCTTTTAAGGTACTTCACTACACCGAGATTTATACTTTTTAAGACACTACGTCACAAGATGGCGATTTAAATGTTTTGTTAAACTGTTTGTATCAATCGATTCAGATGTATATCGTAATAGCTCAGTGGTTAAAATATCAGGCTTGTGAACCGCAGGTCATGAGTTTGAATCCACCTGTGGCTTTTGTTAATGTTTAATGAATGAAATTTTTGAAAATATCATTTTTTATTGAAAATTGCACATTTTTTCGCCTATTTGACACATATGGGTATATCCCTCTAACTATTTTTAGAATCGGTAGGACAACAAAGTAGTGCCTTTAAGCAAAATAGTCCCTATACTTTCAGAGTGTATATACATTTTTTGGGACATTTTAAATCAGAATGCTTGACACATGTCAGAAAAGAAGATTTTCAATTTTAAAAACAAGTGTCAAAATTGAATTATCATTTGAAGAAAAGGATTGAAATTGATTAATGTACACCCTTTCCAAAACTGAGAAATTCCCTACTTTTACTTTCATTTTCAGAGTTTTTCAATACAAACGCATTTCGCCGGAAAACGAATCCGACTTCAAACCACGAAATTTTAACAGGAAAGAGACAATTTGATGAGCTTTCATTCAAGAGGTCCCTCGTTGCTGAACGAAAATTAGGGCCGGAGCTATGAACCCTAACGTTAACATTACCGCCTATGGAAAATGCATTAGTGGACTATACCCTTATACTTCTTATCCATCATGCTATTTATCATAATCGAGTAATTTTCTGCTGATTTGAGAGAATATTTCAAGGTGTAGTAAGGCACCTCAATGCAATACTATTAGCTCGCATTTCCTTTATGTTCAAGGAAAATGTAAACAATGGAATTTCCAAACATTGTGCTAGCACTACAAATATTACTGTGAGGATCTGGATTGAACATTGACAAGATTGTTGTTCATGTAAATCGAAATATCTTATATATATATATATATATATATATATATATATATATATATATATATATATATATATATATATATATATATATATATATATATTTAGCCCTCTTTTATGAAAATTACATCAATATATGCATGGATAGACAAACTAAAGTGTTGAAGTGATTTTCCAGACATTTTAAAGAATGGACATTTGTTTTTGCCTGTTGTAATATTAACGAAATTGAAACTGCCATTTGTATGCACAATAGTTAAGTAATTTTACATTTTCATGATAGCTTTTGCACACTAGTTTGCTACTTATGACACATTATTGAATTTCAGGGTTATTTAAGCAGTAAATGGTCCACTGGAGACACTGTTTGGGGTGTTGATAAAAATTAGGGACTCTATAAACATTTCTCTCGTTCACAAACTTCATGTATTTTTGGATTTTTTTTAAAACTATATTAGTAATGTAAACAATCATAATATTTTCGCCTGAAATCTATTGAAATTAAATTTAAATTGATAAACATTCATCATTTCAGGCACTGGTTTTCTTATCACAAGCACTGCCTCCTTACATCAAAAAGACAGAAGAGAAGAACATGTAATGTGCAAGAAGAATGGTCAATTTCCATAACTTCCACAACATGACTGAAAAATAGTGAAAGTCAGAAAACACTGTAATGAACTTTTTGCCACAGAAAAGCAATCTCTATATTTTTAGTCCAGTTGATTATTATGATAAATTCTTAATAAATGATTATTTTTCTTGTTTTTTTTAATTATCAAAAGAAAAAATTAGTCATAATTACAAGTAAACTTGATAATATATTAAAAGTAATTCTTATTTATTTTCCAGCAGAGTAATATAAACCATGAAACATAATTACAAAATCACACTTCACCCCCCCCCCTTCCGCCCTTATATAAATAGTTATTGGCAGCAGATGATTTTTTTTCACAAATTGAACAATCTGGTAATTAAAAAAACCAACATTGTAACATTATTTTAATAAAATTCGCAGCGTTTAATTTTTTTATGAATAAAAGCATGATCTTAGTCAGTGCTGCGTTTGAATTTCACATAAATGACGCCAAAAATGAAATGGGTTGAATAAAATGCAATAGTGCAAGGGCATACACTTGATAAAATGTATTGATATTTTACATTTCTTACCATTAAATCTCCATTATATCAAAAAGTGCTGGTAGCTGTATGAAGTTGCTACTCTTTTCACACATATAAGCTTTAATTTTACGAACTTCCTGCAAATTTCTGTTCATACACTATTTACGTTGAATTTAATAATTGTTCTTACTTAAATATTTCAAGCTCCCAGCACTTTTCGAAATTTTAGATGTCTATTTTACAAGTTAGAAACAGAAATAATTATGTTTATGTAAAGCATTTACACTATGCATTTTTTCGTATTATTCCTAGTTCGTTTTTAGCAGTATCGGGTGCACGTGACAGAGTATTACTAAAAGTTTATAAAATTACTCTTGCGATAGCGAATGATTTAAATTGTATATTGATAAAATAGGCCTTTCGGTAAAAAATTTAAAAAAAAGGATATCAAGATTAGTCAAAGGCTTACATTTTATGTGATAAAGATCGCTATTTTAATGGACGTTTTTAACAAAGCTGAGATACACCCACTTTTTTCACCATTTTATTACTATATCCAATTAGAAGAATGGTTTTCCCTTTTTTAAAAGTATAGAATCCCCTTCTTATAAAAACGCTATGTACCATTAACAAAGTTTTGTCAAATTTTGCCCTCGAATATTGTATTATTATTAGATATTTTTGTATGAAAGTAGTAATTATTTACAGATCTGCTACTAAATTTTATCACATTATATAGCTTTACATGACGATTGAATCCTACTGACGTCTTAAGCAAATCGAGATAAGCCACAAAAGTCGACTTTGCCGCCGTTCACTATTTTTCATAAAATAACCTCAAAACAATACAAGATTTCTGTTTTGCTTTGTTTTTTTTTTAAATTGGCATTCATGAATACATTTCTGTATGAAACTCGAAATTCTCAGGATATCGTTTTATTTTTCCTTCAATTTCATTACATGTTTACTGAATTGATTTCGAAATAAAAAAAAAAGAATTTTTTATGTAAGAAACACACTCTTACACATGCATTTCACTAGGTATCTGAATATGTATACCAGGAACTGAATGTAGTCTTCTACATATTCTATTTTCAAAGCTATTGTAAGTATTGTAAAAAAAAATATACACTTTATTTTTACCTCTTAAACTCTTTTTACAGCTGCCAATAAAGTTTCGAACCTCTATTTGGAAGGAATTTTTTTGTAGTTGTTTACTCTTTTTGACAACTAACACAGGATGAGGCAGCGAAATTGATGTCCCTTTATAATCATCAGCATTGATATCTATTTCTTTAAAGGAATCATTTTCTTGTTCTTTTACGGTCCATTGAACGAAACAGGGTGATGGAATCGATTTTATTTTCATCATGGAGCACCAACTGTCATCTTCTTTCCTCACAGTTTTTTCCAAAAAGACATCCGGATTACCTTTAAATGAGTATATATTTTTCTATTTAATACGTTATTTAGAGTTCCTTCTCATCGACGAAAAAACGTATGACTTGATAGAATGTAAAACACAAAGCAAATATACAATCAAACAACAATGATTGAAATTCACAAATACAAAAAAATCAAATGTAGAATGCTAAACTAATATTGATTTTTTAAAGCATCACTCTTGAATTCATTTTCCTTAGTTGGTGATGATAATAATATCAATAGTTATAATAGTAGATGGAGACTAATTCGTCGTTTTTCTGAATTAGAAAGGTCTCCCTCATCAGGGGTGAAAACTTTGATGATGTATATATTGTTAAAGTCTTGATTTAATTAATATATGGCCTACGTTGGTTCGGTTTTGAATAAATTTCTGCAGATCGGGTCTGTGATCATTTTGTTCCAATATTGCAAAACGTGCCTCCTCAATTATTTGAACTTAGGTTATATATGGAATATGCAGTCATCTTATTTGGTTGTTGGTGTTTTTGTTTGTTGGATTCATGCAGTACAAATGACCCCCCCCCCCCCCCTACGCCTCAGAAGAAATCTTTAAACGCATTTGACGCATTTGTCAAATAGTGGTTACTCTTCCAGTTTATAAGATTTCGTCCTAAGGCATAACCAGATTCGTACATGAAGGCGTTTGGATATATTCTACTGAAAAGTAAAAGACTGCATAACTTCAATATTTAATCTTTTTCGTTTTTGTATCATTCGAACCGGTATCAGTTTTATTTAAATTGATTTTGTTTTAATTAGCAATATTTCTAAGTTTTTTTTGTTTTGTTTATAGGGTGCATGTTTTTTCTCATAACAAAAGAGAAAAATTGGCAAATGTATTTACATACTTATACGTATTCTATCGGGTTTTAGAGATGATATTATATTGATGTATAAAAAAAAATTTTGGTGTAACATTCTATTTTAAGAGCAACTGTAGGTTTATTGAACGAGCATAGATAGGAATGGAGCGATTGATTAAGAATTTAAATGATGTTACTTCACCTCTACTCTTTAAATCTTAACTTTAAGTTTTATTTCAGCTAGTTATTGTAAAGCTAAATAGTACATTAGTCTTTAACATAATCTTCGAGCCTTCGCCTTGTTTCCTCTAGCTTAAGAGTAGATTTACGATATATTGTCACATACTATCGTCTTTTATCAAGATCAATTTAAAAAAGATATGTTGAGTTATAACGTTAAACGTGGTATACTTTAATAATTAATAACTGTTATATCATCAGATTGTTTCCATTACTTATGAATTGCAATGAAAACTTTAAAACAGTGCAAAATGTATAATACAATTCTGATTGTTTTTATTTCTTAATTACACAAGATATTATTCATGATGATTGATAGTGTGTATAAAAAATGTGTTGGTTATACCTAACACTATGATGTTACTTTGAGTCGACCCAACGGCATTGGTGGCAGTAAGTTGATAAGACCCAGCGTCATGTTGGTTTACGTCGAAGATGGTCAATGACGGATTATCCATGCCCACTTCTAAATATTTCCCTCCACTTTTATGAGATTCTAGATTTTGTCCATTTTTTGACCAGAAAAGATTTTGAATATCAAGACAATCTTCATAAACAAATACAGTTCCATTTAATGTCACTGAATGGTTCTTCATGCATGTTTTATGGCAAATTGTTACATTTGGTCTATCTGTAAAAATACATAGTCAAAATGTATTATATGCATGTATTTAGAAACTATATTTAGGGTCTTCCGTTTCCCTCTTGTTTTTCTTTGGTTTCTTTTTATTATTATTTTATTTTTTCTGACTCCTTCTCGGCTTTATATCTCAAAAACTTTTCATTCGATTTCCATGAAATTTTCAGAACCTTTGTCAACTTATCATGCCTCAACGATATTAAAGTTTCAGCATTTACGTCATTCCGTTTAAATTTGACGGGCATTTTTAATTTTTTTTAAAGTGATTTTGTCCGGAAGATTTCTCCATAAACTTTAAAGATATCGCTTCGAAATTTTTACTGATGCTAGATGTATCAATTCTATGGTGAAAAATTTTATTCATCGATTTTGCTCAAAACCGGAAGTAGTTCCAATTTTTGTAAATTTTCATTTTTTTGAACAAAATTAGACAATTCTACAGTCTTATCGAACTTGCCATGATGAATTCACACCTGAAATTCGTTTGAAAATCGGACGCTGCATTAGAGAGTTATCGGGGTTTAAAAATTGGGTTTTTTTTGGAAATTTTGATTCCGCGTCCTTGGTTTAAAAAAAAGCGTAATGTTCAAAGTAAAATTAACTCGTACCAAAAATAATTGTTAAGTCGTACTTAAACACATTCGGATTTTTTGTTAAGTCGTTCTTGAAATAAGAAAGGTTTGTGCTACTTCGTATTTGAAATAATTCGGATTTTTTTAAAGTCGTACCCGGAATATCTCGATTTTTTCATCTTTTTATTTTAGTTACTCTTGTTATTGGTTAAAGAGCTCTGCTTCTTACAGGAACTTCCAGCTTTACTTCCAACATTAACGGAAGACCCATTTGTTGCTTTGCAACGAGCTTTGCTCTAGTTTGTTACGATTGTTTTATTCATCTAATTTTAATAGACAAACGATACTTACTTCCTATGACATTTAAAAAGATCTTGTTGCTGACATGCTCCCCAATTTTATTCCATACAAACAGTTGATAATATTGTTTGTCAACAAAAGAAATTGTTTTTATCTCAAGCGATGGAGACTCGGGATCAAGGTTGCTTCCATAGTATTTTGCTTCCCTAATATCGATGTCATGAAAGGTGTGACCATCAATGCTCTTCTGCCACTGCGCTCCGTCAGGTGCTGGGCAGGATACAACTTTAGACGAAATTAACACGCATGATCCGTAATAACTCTGTGGTTCTGTTGAAATTTCAGCCGTTGGAATGTCTAAAAATGATAAATGATAATATTATCACTGTGACATTAGTTTATTTATTACATTTAGTTCAATTCTAAAACACAATATATCACTATTTTACCGTAATCTTTATGTTGGCAGAATACTGTTTTTTTTTAAAGATATACTTATTTCTTAAAATAATAATACATATTTATTTTTTTTTAAATCTGAACACATAATTTCGAAAATTAAAAATTACCAAATGTTACATCCTTTGATGTAGATCCTACAGCATTTGTTACTGTACAACAATATTTCGCTCCATTTGCTTCAGAAGGTGACGTAATCTTTAAAAATGTGTCCTTCAAGGAACCCCCGACGTATTTGCTGTTTTCAAAATCCAGTATTTTTCCATTCCTTGTCCACTCAGTGTTATAAATTTTAGGTGGCATATCTTCTACTGCATAATGAATAGTAATACCGTCCATATCTGTTGTTACATTCCAGACGTCAAAACTGGGCTTTACTACAAGGTAAATTGATTCATTTGAAGATTGTTTCTATAGTTACCCGTATAGGTAAATAACATTGATTTTTAAGTCTATAGAAGAACATACCTCCAAGTGTTTGTAGCAAAATTTCATTGCTGGGTATCTTTTGATTATATCCGTTTGTGTTTCGTGATAGAACCGCCTGATATTTCCACTCGTCCTCCTTAGACACTGACGTTATTACTAGCTTTCTGTCGGTACTCCCTCTGTATTTCTCCTTGTTGATATTTATACTTTCTGTAACATGTTCTCTCGTTTTTTGCCAAGTGAGTGACCAAAAAGATGGATCCACGTTGGTGACTTCTGCTTTAAAAACAGCATTTTCTCCACACATGGCGATTTCGCTACCTCCTATTGAAACTCCTGCTTCCTCTAAAACGTAAACAGTTTTAGACGAGTTTTAGTTATTCAAGTGAATACAAGTTCGATATTGTTAACTGTCATGAAATTTTATGGTGGAGTGCTACACCAAAATTATATTAAATGATCGTTAAAGTATTCTTTCTGAAACATGATTTCGTTGTGCAAAGGTGGATGTTTGCCCTTCAGTATTTTTTACAATTTTATTTATATTTTTTGAGGAAGTGAGAAATTTGTTCTAGTTGCAAGTTACACTGTATACGTTAAAATGAATTCAGGCTATTGATTTCAAATAAATCATTACTAGTGATGTCAATAAGATGATTTACAGTTGAATTAAAAAAGAAATATTTATTAAAATAAAGGGGAAATCTGTTGTTCATACTTTTTAAACCTATAGATATCTTTTTAGATGGCATGCCTTACAGAAAAGAAATGTTAGGCAGTCATTTAAAAACAGAAATGAAATGAAAATAGTGAAATGTATTTAAGAAATAATTTTCAAAATTTAACCAAACCAGGTGTAAATTGAACTGATCCCGAATCGATTATTAGTAATTAAAAATTTACTCATATAACAATTTCACCCGAAAGCAATGCTTTTGGTGGTAATATGTTTTTTGAATGAACTGAACAGTTAAATTCAAATGATTTCTTGGTCGCGATTAAGGAAACAGTGATGATTTTTGGGGTTTTTAGGACAGGAGAGGGTTTTTTTTATAATTTTTTTCTAATATATTATTTTAAAATGGGATCAGTTGATTTCAACCGGGATCTGTGAAATTTTGAAAATTGGCAATACTTCTATATATTTGCAAATTTGATATTATTCATTTATTGATCTGATTGCCTTGCCTTTAATTATCAATATTTTTGGAAATTTAAACAACATTTTATTAATGTCTTTTCTTCATGAAAGAAAAACTAAAACCTCTTATTGACATTACTGAATATGATTTATAAGAGTGTATATCATGCATTTATTTTATCAAATCTAAATTAAAAACTACTCTCTGTGATCCATGCAACCGAAAGAGATTTTTTGCTTACTGAAATACAAACAATTGTATAAACAAATCACGGATATAAATTTATAATCTTCATTGAACAACTAAATTATTATTTAGAATTGACCAGTTAACGATCCAAAAGATAAGATTTGGTTGTAGCATTCCATCTTAAAAGTGGTATTGCTTTTCCCTATATTACAATTTACCTCTATCATTTGATAGTTGCAAATGATCAAATGCACATTCAAAAAGCAGAAACTTTTTGTACTTTTCCCTGGGCTCATCTCCAAAGTCTAGTTCTTCTATCTCTCTTAAATTTTCTTTATAGTCTGTATTGTAGCCATTTTTTGACATGGCTTTCTGAAGTCTCTCAATCACAATTTTGAACTCTATCCACCGATTTGTAAATTCACTGTCTGGAATTTTCGATGATTTGGAATGCCCAAGTTCGTTCCTGATTACTCTAATACGTTCGATGTCATCACCAATCGTCGTGTCATTGTAATTTAACTTAATTCCCCATCCTTGTGTTGGTTTTAATCCAGGACACAAATTTCTTATGAGTTTGTACAGCAGAGTTACATCAAAATTATTGTAGTTTGCCAGTTTTGTTTGTTTCATTTGATATGAATCAAGTTTTTTCTCCCCATTCGTTAGAGCTAAACACGATTGAATTTTCTGGTGTAGATTTTTAGGCTTTATTTGCCAGTGTAAGATATCTCTTAACGGAAGTGGCATGACATCATCACGGGCTTTAACAAAACGAATGAAGTTTTGTTCTTCTTTTGTCAACAAATTAGATGCCATCCTAATTTTTTTTTTTTAATTCTAAAGACCTATTTCAATCATTAACGTTTTGTTTTTGTTCCAATGTTCATCCTGTATGCAATAAACAAAATCCTGTTTTAATTTTGTAAAGAAATATGAATTAGCTTCGAAATCAATAGGCAACACGTACCATACCAAACAGTAATTCAGTTTATATGACTAATTTGTATGTACTATGCAGTGTTCTGTATCATTTCCATGCATCATTTTTAAGTAATCATCCTATCCAAATTCGATTTACACTTTAAGAAAACACTTTCTTTAGTAATGTTTATACATCTCTTTCGATTGAAAGGTGTTTTAACATGTTCAAGATATAAACAAGGTCTGCTAATAAGCAATTAATCTCAAGCCTCTAAAACTTGTGTTTTAAATTAAAGAACCATCACAAAAGAAAATTCTGTTTCTGCATACCATTAATATATTAAGTCGAGGAAATGTAAATAATTTTAACAAATATAAATCAAATATAAAATTGTCTACAAAATGTTACCATTTTAACAATAATTATTTTCATAGTTTTGCATCACAATGAATTATAAACTATTCTATATAAGCTCTTTTTTTTTAATTTCAGAATAAGAGGACCATTGGACTATTCTAAGAAGACGTTACATTGACTTAAACAATTCATTTGTAAAGATTCTATTGGGTTTAATTACCGGGAAAATACCTACCAGTTTCAATTCGGGTTTTTTAACATCTTTTTGGTTGCGGTTGAATTTGTTTTTCATAAGACTTTAAAGGTCATATCGTGATTAAATGTTTATATAACTCGCTTATAAGTCAGCCCTCAATGATCCGCTTTTTTCTAACATTTTCGTTTTGAAAGAAAAGTTACAGCCATTCCTATGCGAACTTTCTCTCCGTTAGTCCTAGTCAAACTGGATGTAATTTTTTATTTTTTAAATACTTGAAAAACTAATAACACAGTTGTACTTGCTGAAAAGAATAAAGTGGTATGGACCCTTTGTTGTGTAAATAGTTCTGGAGTTTTATAAATTTATAAAAAAGAAATATTAAAGAAACATTTGACATCGTAGACAGGAAGCTTTAGGGACGACACATAAAACAAACATAAAACTTAAAAAAAGGTTTTGAGCAAACAGATTTTTCTTTAAAGGGACTTCGACTCGATTTCAGCTAAAATGTTTCAATTTTGTTTTCATCTTAAATGACTAGAATGGTCAATATTGATGTTTTTATGGGTTTTTTTTAAATTCAAAAGTCACATATTGAGTTACAAGCGAGTTCCAGTATTGTGAATTCGTTCTCGTGTAAACAAAGCTCGAGTCTTGTAAATGTTTACATAATTATGTGTTGTATTGTAACATGTGTTCATCTCATGTTGCTTTAATTGTTGAAAATATTATTTATGAACATATTAAATTAGTAAATCTTATTTGCCGCAAGATATTTTTTCAAAGAAATAAAATGGTTTTTTTACTTTTCATTATATACGACTCGAACTTTGTTTACAAAACAGCGACTTCTTTCCTCCTTATGACTAACATTCAAATTATAGTGAAAAAAAAATTATTGCATGCAAAAAATTGAAAATAAGATTTTCATCTCAAATCGTGTTTTTGGTTTCTTTAATACCCTACTTTCATATTTTCTCTTGAACCCGACATTCAAAAGTTATAATCAAGTATATTTTATACACTACTGGCTGTAAAAACTCCTGTCCGTATGAAAATCCCCTGTCTTCCCCTGTCATCCCCTGTGTTTTCACTGTCATCCCCTGTGCATCCCCTGTGTGCCACTGTACAGAGCCCCTGTATACCCTATCATCCCCTGTGCGCCCCTGTACACATCCCTTGTGTGCCACTGTTAGCCACTGTCACCCCCTGTACACCCCTGTCATCGCCTGTAAGCCACTGTATACCCCTGTGCATGCCCCTGACATCCCCTGTACGGTCTTTAACTGCTCGCTAAGTGAATAAATAGCTTTTAATTAATTCGGATTTTAAAAATTTATATTTAGCAGTCGTGCTTTAGACGGTGCTTGTTTTTCTTTGCATTTCATAGAGGGCAATATTATGACAAGCGTGAATAATTTTGACTCAACATTGACACAAATCAAGATTTACTTGTACATGTATACCGATAAACCGCTTATTTTATTACATGCATTTAAACAAATGAGCGTGTTCTGTAATTTGTAAAAAAAAAAAAATAAAAGAAATAAAAAGTGGAGGAGTGTGTGAAATCTTCAATGTTCTGTAACAGTTAACCTGGGTTAGCTAAAGTGCATAATAACACAACAGGATCAGCACATGCAGATACCCAACAACACACCTGCTAAATATCTTAACCAATGTTCCGGGTTTCGGATTAGAATAATATACATTTATTTAAATTTGATTTGATTTGAAAAATAAAAAAAATTATATAAAAGAACAATATCATAATACAGTTTTAATTCATATCACCGTGCCAAATAATGTTCTGAATCTAAAGCTCTTCAATCTTTATCATATTTGAAATTCTCAGAACTGAAAAATCGAAATTTACAATTTCTTTTTTCTTCACTTGACTAAATGGGAAAAAAAGTAATATGGGGTGTTTAAACAACATATTGCATTATTGTGTCGCAATACCAAGCATCCAGACATGAGGACATGTGTAAATATACAAGTACGCGTGTGTCTGTCACCTCATTGTTCCCAATCTCGCTACCGTGCACTGCAAATTGACAAGAAGGACTGTGTACAGTATATATAGCTATTACATGTATATAATCACTGACAGATCATTCAGATCTAAGGAATTGTGTGTATATATACATGTACATGTGTGTCTTTCATCTCTTTTTCCCTATCTCGCTACCGTGCACTACAAGTTGTCAAAAAAGGCTGTGTACAGTATCTATTATATAATTACTGACCGAGTGAAAAAAAATATCAACATCCTCTCCTTTAAAACTGTAGCTTCAATTAGCTAGTTGTTAATCATGTGTCTTCAAGTTTTTTTTTTCAATTGATCTGGTGTAGAATAAAACATTGATGAATTAAAAATCAATTAGACAGGTCTAAGTTAATCTAAACAAGCATTCTGAGAGTATTGCATAAACAAGACACGTCCCCTACCGGTTTGTGGAAATTGTGAAAACAATTCACTGTACGCAGAATATCGAACCCGAACATTTAAAAATTTGAATAAACATAATTAATTTTCTCGAAAATAGGTCAACCAGACGCTACAAAAGTGTAAACTTGATCTGTATTTTGACATTTTGAAGCTGTTAAGCAAATTTCATATTAGTCCTCAAACGCATAAAGAAAAAAAAGTGTGAAACATTGAAATGGGACGGACAGACGGACGGACCGACGTACGTACGGACGGACGGACAGACTGACGGACGCAGAGGAAAGCTATAGTCTTCTCCGGTGAAAACCGGTAGAGGACTAATAATTATAGTGAAGTGGTTATGAAAATTAAATAGGATTGCATGTTTACTTATTAGAAAATGAATTCCCAGGTAAACTATTAGTAACTTTTTATTTAAAATCAATGCAAACTCTCTCTTTCTCTGTCTGTCTGTCTGTCTGTCTGTCTGTCTCTCTTTCTCTCTGTCTCTCTCTGTCTCTCTCTGTCTGTCTCTCTCTCTCTCTCTCTCTCTCTCTCTCTCTCTCTCTCTCTCTCTCTCTCTCTCTCTCTCTCTCTCTCTCTCTCAGTATCTATATAAACTCCTTAGGCTACATGTATAGAAAACACTAGTTCTTCATTTACATGCATGTTGTGTATGTTCTGACCAGGGCCGCGGAATGATAAAGAATTAGGATTGCATGTTTACTTATTAGGATGTTTATTCCCTGGTAAACTATATAATTCATAAATTTAATTTAAAATCAATGCAAACTCTCTCTCTCTTTTCTCTCTCTCTCTTTTAAAGGATTATATATGATAAGGGCCTAAAATGGCCCCCTAAAATGAACAACATCATTTTACTATCATTATTTGTTTTCTTAGTACAGATAATATATGTGATTTGTTTACATAATATTCATTTTGATTCAAGTGCCCACAGTTTAGAAATATGACATTGTAAAGACAACCTTTTCCCGCAATTTTGCATTTTTAGCGTAAAACAGCTTGTTTTCAAGCAGTTTTTCCTTCCGAGAACATAGAGCGCATTCTTGAACAAATAAAATATTTTAATCAGAGATGTACCTAGCCAAGACTAATAAGTGACAAAAAAATTTTCCTTGTTCAAGCATGCGCTCTATTTTTCCCATTCGTAAATAGATAAGAAAAATGTCAATTTTTGGCTGATTTTGATTGAATTATAGAAATGGCGTCACTTCTGACGTCATATACTGCCAGTGTGTGCAAATAAATCAAATAAAAAGATGAAAAATATGTTTTATATCAACTCTTCTAAAAAATTAGTAAACATTTTATTGTACCCGAAACACTTTAAAAATGGCGAATTATGGGGGCCAAATTTAACTCTTATCATATATAGTTCTTTCTCAGTATCTATATACCCTCCTACATGTATAGAAAACACACTTAGGTGTTCTTACCTTGGCGGCAGATTTTTGTTCACTGGCAATTAATTAGCTTCCACTTTGCAGTAAAAAGAGATGATTTATTTTGCTATTCAAGGGAAATAAATAAAGGTATAACTAAGAACTTGGTTAAAAAAAGAGGAAAGGTGTACTCTATCGTTACACGGCTGATTATAAATTCTACATTTGACTAATTTATTGGTTTTAGTGTTCACCTACATGTATATGCTTAGATATATACAACATTAAAAAAACCATGTGCCGCCCTTGATCTTATTTTTTCTTTTGTAATGTTTATTTCCAAAAATCATATGAGTCATAGGTTTAAGATATCCATAAGTAAAATGAACATATATCTGTAGACAATTTTAGAAATAAATAAATAAATCACTCTTTGTCGATTTTTTTAATGTCTGTTTTTAAAACATAAGGGAGTGCCGATGCTCCCGAGCTCTAGGGGACTACATGCCCTGAGGGCTTTCACACCTAATATAAAAAAAATCCCGCCCGCACCTGATGTTAACCACCCGATGATTTTCAAGTCTTTAGTTGTTATCATGATCATTTAAGCATCAATGAATTATCAACTTAAAGTTGTGATTTCTAAAATTACGATAACAGTGTGTCTTGTGATTCGGCGCTGTTAAGTGCAAATATTGACTTATAGCTCAAAATATAACATTTGTGATTTCAAAAGTTGAATTAAGAAAAAAATATTGAAAAAAAACCCAAGTCAAAAGCCGTACAGGGGATGTCAGGGGCATGCAAAGGGGTATACAGTGGCTTACAGGGGATGACAAGGGTGTACATGGGGTGAGAGAGGCTTACAATGGCACACAGAAGATGAGTATTGGGGCGCACAGGGGATGACAGGGTATACATGGGCTCTGTACAGTGGCACACAGGTGATGTACAGGAGATGACAGTGACAGTGAAAACACAGGGGGTGACAGGGGAAGACAGGGGATTTTCATAAGGACAGGGTGTTTTAGAACCAATAGTGATAGTGCTTAGAGCAATTTCTACTATCAACTAACCTTTAAACAAAATGGTCCTGGTTTTCATTTCACAATCAAAAAAAAAAAATATGGAAGCATTTTCCTTCACAATTAGATTTTAGGTTTAAAATTGTTATCAAAGGTCAAATACATTTCAGTTAACATTAAAGTTTTTGATTTCTTTATTTTTTTTATAAAAGAAACTGTAAAGATTATGTCTTACTTTACTTGATTATTTCATTTTAAAAATTGCCTTGCTGTTATTTTTTTTTATAAAACTATAGTTAACATCATCACCATTAGAGATATTACTATACGGGTTACTGTAATTATATTAACATTGTCATTGATAAAATATATATTTTACATCATTTCAGGAGATTTAAGATGACTTTGACACAAGAAACCGCGTTACTAAATGTTTCATTTAATTTAATGTTTTGAATATTAAAATAAAAGAAAAATATATTTTCCAATAGCAAACTTGCTTTGTTATTCCATAAAACAGATATCTTAGGCTACTAATTTGATTTTTTTTAAAACGAAAGTAGATATTTTATTTTACTTACATTTTTGTAATCACGTCATTGATAACATCGGTAGATAAATAACTGGCTCTTGTTGATACTTTTGTTATTCCCTAAGAAAAAGTTCCAATTAGGCATATCAGTAGACAATGGCAACACTACTGACAGCTATAAATTTGAAAATTCTAAAACGAAAGTAGATATTTTAATTTTCTTACAGTTTGTGTGTATTTCATTTTTTGTTCATAACATTATAGGATGTTTAACTGACTCCTGATCATCCTTTTATTATCTTCAATCACAAAGTGTTTATAAGACAAATCATTAAGCAACGTCAACAGTTATGTAAGCCATTAACTTGAATTTCTTAAATGAAATGATGGGTTTTTATTACTTACAAGATTGTATTTTTTCGTTGATATTATTTGTAGATGATTAAATACCTCCTGTGTTAGCCTTTTCTTTATCTATTAACACACGTTTCGACAAATCATCAGTCAAATCCAACACTTTTGCGACACATAGTTACCAATCTTTGTTTGTTTGTTTGTTGTTTGTTTTTTTTTTTTTGCATGTATCGATTATCTTTTAACGTTTTAAAACGCTGATCCCGATGTAATTATATTTTTAGCTAACACAAGTCAATTTTTTGCAAAGAAATGATGGCTTGGGATTTGTTTTTTGAAAATGACAAAACGGATCAATATTTGGACTTTAAAGGACAAGTGACACAAAAACATTTTCTTTGATACAAATAAATCAGTTTACAACAATTTTTCTATTTGACTAGCATCAGATAAGATCACTCAGCTCTATTAAGTGTGCTTAAAATCCTGCAGCAGATTTCCAAGTTTTGCACATCTTTAATGAGATATGAAACCCCTGCGAGTTATTCGTCAGAGATGACCTTGTCAGCAATCGGCTACATAGTAAAGAGAGCAATAGGCAAGGATAAATTTACAGAGGACACTGCATTTGTGTTGCAAATGATGATTTGGATATAAAGGAATATCAGAGGAAACTATTAAAATTATATTTTATTGCATACTCTTGTGTACATAATTTATAAGATACCGGTAATAGAAAATGATTAAAGTATTCATTAAACAAATTCAAGTGAAATTATGTGATTGATAATAGCAAAATTATCATCCTGACAGTCAGGCAGGCAACAATTTTATTAGAATCTCACAGTTCAGAAAAGTTTGAAATATGTTTGAAAATGTTTGTGTAAAGAATGTGTACGAAAAAAATGGATAGTCATTGATAATTAAAACAAAGATCAAATTTCATCTTAATATAGAAAAAGTCAAGGAGTACGGATTCCACATTAACACATTTGAAAAATCTTAATACTATGTAGAAAAACTTTTGTTTCACTTTTAACTGATTATAAGAATTGACAGTTTTTCTATTTGAATTTCAGTAAAAAAGTATAATCCCTGTACATGTATAATTAAAATGGTTTGTTATTGTAATAAGACAGATGATAAATGCAAAGAATGTTACACAGCAACTCATGTTGTTGCCTAAATTAAACAGATAAACAAACACGATCAAATAACACTAATAATGAAAAAAAAATTGAGTTATTAGTATGGAAATAAATGTGAACTTCCGATTTTGTGGACCTCAAGAAATGCTTATATGTACCAATACGTCTGGAAATACCATTAAATCCCACCCTTCAATAAGTCATATGAACCTAATTGAGGTTTAGGATACGGTGACGTTCCTGGTAACGAAAATGCTAAGCCTTTATACATTGTCAGTAACTATGTGTTGACAAAAGAAAATCCTCTCTTTAGCAACAATGATGCCATATTTTTGATGACTTCTATCTTTTGAATTTTCAACCTTTGACAATTTTTTTTTCAATATGCAGCAAACAGGTCAATGTCAATTAAAAGTTAAATTAAAGACTCACTGAAACTGAAATGCGGTTTCTAAGCTTAGAATAACACATGTTTCTGTACAGGGTTCTCAGACTTTTATTATCAAATAGCAACATTTATTGACTTTAGATTTTAGATAAGAGCAAGTTTTAAAGATATCCCTGTGGTTGAAACATACAGCGAATGGTTATTATGAGTTTGCTTTTACGTCGCGCCGATTGTTTCCAATCCACATTGAGGTCCCGCGTCTTATCAGCTCAATAATTGGGCGATAGCTGTGAAACAGATGGGATTAGAAGGAAAAAAAATCCCAAATATGTATCACATTCACAATCCAACCTATTGGTCGATGTTTTTGTGATTGTGTCACCTGTCCTTTAAACTTGATCATTGATCGCCAAAATAAAGAAGTATGTCATCTAGCTGAGAGTGATCTCCTGAGGACACAGTTTCCTCATTGATTTAATATTTTCATGACAGCTGCTTGAATTAAAAAATTTCACTTCCATAATTCATCTTTCTCATTTTTAAAATTTAATCTAAATCAAGAAATATGTTGGAAAGCTTATGTTGTAATGTTACAGAATAATATGATTTAGAAAGTTTTTTTTTCTTCAAATAATAATCTAAGCTTTATTTTTCAAGCATTATTTCTCCTTAAAATATGGTCTGGTCTTTCGTAAATAAAACTAAATAAACAAGAATCATAACATATCATCAAGATTAAGTTCATATCGAAAGTTTAATATTTTATAGTTCTAGGCATTCCAAAATGCCTTATATGTTACAAATGTCTTGCCAAGGGAGTTTTGTAGACTTTCATAATCTTAGATTTACTGTTAGTCTTATCAATTTGTGTAAAGAACGTGTTGGTTGAAATGACATTGACATGTGTTTCTCTGGAATAGCAGATACGTAAAGATAATTTCTTTTAAAATTAAATACTTTTTGTATGATGTTTTTAATTATTAGTCTTGTAGGTTTGTGTCCTTGTAACAATTTGTTATTTTAAATCAAGCGATCTCAAACGTATGGAGAAAAGCATTGAGAAAGGTTAAAAATACAACTGCGTGGTTTTGATATCGAAATTGTGTTTTAATTTTCCGTACGTTCATTTAAAGTCTTCGGGGGTTGTTATCTTTAGTATCCAGGAACTCATTTCCCATTTGGCTGTATTGTCTTACATTTTCTATTTTGCAATTTGAGAAGCCACCATAGCATTAAATATATGACACTTTATCAAACCATTCTCTTAAGTTGGTTAACATTAGGTATTGAAGGTCAAGGTCGTCCGCCATGTAGGGTGTTGAAAAATCCTGACCAGCGAAAAACAAATTTAAGTGAAAAATCTGCATTAGTAAATTTATTATTATGTGACTTTTGGATTTGGTTTGGATTCTAATTCTGTTTCATGTGAGTAAATCTACACTAAACTTTGAGAAACGAATTTTATAAGCTTTTTGAACTTGCATTGTACATGCCATTGAGTAAAGCTCACCATGCGTGTGTGTTATTTGTGGTAAATCATCATGCCAAACAAGAAAAACAAACATAAACCTAGACAACACCAAGCGAAACGCCCCAGATCAGAAATCAGCACTAGCGAAAGTGACATTAGTAATATAATGGCAAAATCTAACGTTAGTTACATAGAAGACACTGGCTTTGACCAGGACTTTCATACATTGAACACTCTACTTGAGACATTCTCGAAAGATGAAAATACCACTAAAAAAGCTGTGACCATTATCCTGAATCATGAGTCTTTCAGATCCCACATCTCTGACATATTATTAGAGAAAGTTTCAACCCTCGAAAGTCGCATTGATTCACTTGAATATCAACTAGATGACTTGGAACAATACTCGCGACGGAACTGTATCAAAATTACGGGTGTTGCTGAGGGTAAGGAAGAGAATACTGACGAAGTTGCTTTGAACGTCATCAACAAGCTTATACTAGGACCCGACAAGACCTCTATCTCATTAGATAAAGTTGAGCGCTCGCATCGTGTTGGGAAACCCCGGGATGATCGTCCGAGGGATATCATAGTGAAACTTACTTCCTACCGTGACAGAGCTCTTGTATACGCAAAGAAAAGCAACCTCAAAACGTACAATCAAAATGAACTGAATGCACACAAGATCTTCATCAATGAGTCCCTAACGAGAAAACGCATGGACCTGCTTGTTGCTACAAAGAAGATATTCAAAGAAAAACGCATCAACTCGGTATGGACCTATGATGGGCGGATTATGGCGAAAACCCACACCGGGAAGAAGTGGACTATCACACGGTCCACAGATATCGACAAACTGAAGGAGTTTATTCGTAGTGAGCGACCACAACCGGTTACGTCCACCCCGGCAGGCAGGTAAACTGTTTTACTTGCGCCCCGCTTTCATCATGTGTGTGACTGATCCTACATACCGTTGTGCTATTTTTAGAATGGGATTTCCCCCATACATTTTGACGTGTTCATGCGCTATTCCAGAGATGCGTTCTAAATGACTTTCACTGTTATACGTTATTAAATAACTCTTTATTTATTTTTTATTTTTTCTGCTGGTTACTCGTATCTAAATATGAGTCTGTATATACAAGTAATCTATATCTACATATCTTTATTTGTACTGTTTGCTGTATTGTATACTTCAAACACTCAAAGGTCGTCTTTTTTTCTTCATGTGAGGATTCTTTTTTGGAATGTTATTTTTGTGAAATGCTTTTCGCAAGAAAACCCTATTCTTGCATGTATTTCAAAGTTTACATATTATTTTGTATATATGTTCTGTTTTGACTGTATTTTCAATTTCTTTCCGTATTCTTACGATCAATTCAAACCGGTTTTCTTTTTATGTACTTCCACAGCATATCCGATGTATAGAGAGCTCCTGTCACAAAACTTCTCATACCTAAGCTATATTTTTGATACACATGATTAAGGTAAACTCAACCTATATTGAGATGACAGGGGTTCATTTTCATTCTTACTCTATGAGAAATTTACACTTCTTCTGCATTATTTTTTTGCTCCTCATGTTAGGTAATATTGAAACCAACCCAGGACCAAATAACAATACTTCTTTTACGAAACCTCTTAGTATTGTACACAATAATGTATGTAGCCTCTTACCCAAGTTAGATATTATTACTGCGGAATTATCAATGTATGATATAATTACAATTAGTGAAACCCACCTTGATGATTCTATTAATAACGAAAGTATACAGATAGATGGCTTTCATCCACCTATACGTAATGATAGAAATAGATATGGTGGTGGTGTTGCAATATATATTTCTGACAAATTAAGTTATTACGAACGTACTGATTTATCAATGCAAGGGTTAGAAATTGTTTGGTCAGAAATTCAGACAAATAACAAAAAATTCCTGATAGGTACATTATACAGGCCGCCTTCTTCTTTAGTTAGTTATTGGGATTTACTCGCCCGAAACCTTAACAAAGTTCTTGATCATAATCTCCCAACATTTTTGCTGGGTGATTTTAATACCAATGTTTTTTCAAATCAAAGTACAAGGTTCAAACAAATACTTCAACAACTCAACTTACACAATTTAATCAATACACCGACAAACTTTACAATCACAGAAGGTACATGTATTGATTTAATAGTTACAAACAACCCAGCCTTAGTTAGAAATACAACTGTATCTCCTCCATTTTGTAGTACACACTCAGTTGTAGGCATTGACTTGCATTTCTGTTCACACAAACAATATGCTTATAGGAGAGAAATTACTGACTACAACAATGCTGATTTTGATAAACTCAATAACGAGTTGAGTTATGTTGATTGGGATGTAGAAGTCTTCAATTCCACAGATATAGATAAAACATACTCAAATTTTACAAACACTTTTAAAACTATTGTAGACAAACATGTACCCAAGAAAATTGTCACAATAAGGCCACGGGATAAAGTATTTATGAATAGCACTATCAGAGTTTTAATGAGGAAGCGCAATCGTATCCACCATAAAGCTGTAAAAACCCAAAATCCTCTACACTGGGAAAGATATAGATACTTGCGTAATAAAGTTATAGATGAAATACGTGCTTCTCAACAGAAATATAATAAAAAAATTTCAGACCAAATTAATAAGTCAATTCCTCCTGGTAAATGGTGGCGAATAGTTAAATCACTTTGTAAATTAAACAACAAACACAAACCATCACCTCCATTGAAAGTCAATGGTCAGACATTATTTCATCCCATAGACAAAGCTAATGCATTTAACAATTTCTTTACAAATATTTCTACCATATCTGTGTCCCAAAACTTAGCACACAATGTACCAGACCCACCTTTACATCACATGAACACTCACTATATTACTGACAATGAAGTATTGGATCAATTACAAGCTATCAATATATCTAAGCCATCAGGTCCTGACTCCATAACACCAAGAATTTTAAAACAGGTTGCACATGTTATTTGCAAACCTTTGGCTAAACTATTCAATATGTCACTAAGTAATGGTGTACTTCCCCACATATGGAAAATCGCAATGGTTACTCCTGTTTTTAAAAATAAGGGTACTCCTGATGATGTAAATAACTATAGACCCATATCAGTTACATCTGTTATATGTAAGTTATTAGAAAAAATTATAGTCAAGCATCTCAATAACTTCATTCTTGAAAATAACATTTTGTACAAATATCAATCAGGTTTCCAAAGTGGAGACTCAACCACTAATCAGCTGGTTGAAATCTACAACACCATTGTTTCCAATTTAGACAAAGGCAAAGACATAAGGTTCATATTTTGTGATATATCCAAAGCTTTTGATAGGGTTTGGCATGAGGGTATCATTCTTAAATTAAAACAGTATGGCATTTCAAGTCAAATTATTAACTGGGTAAAAAATTATCTATGGAATAGAAAACAAAAGGTAGTCTTAGATGGTTTTACATCTTCATTGGGTCCTACTAACTCTGGTGTCCCACAAGGATCAGTGTTAGGGCCATTCTTATTCCTATTGTACATTAATGATATTGCCTCTGACTTGTCCAATAATGTTCGACTATTTGCTGATGACACATCACTCTATGTTATTGTTGATCAGGATATTATGGAAGCAGCAGATTCTCTAACAAAGGATCTCGACAAGTTAGATAAATGGTCCAAAAAATGGATGGTTGATTTTAATCCTAAAAAAACTATAAACTTAAACTTTACTCGGAAAAATATTCCTCATCCTACTATTAAATTTGGTAATAATGGTCCTGATATTACAATACAAAATAATCATGTTCATTTAGGACTTAATTTCCAGTCTGATGCAAACTGGAAATAACATATACAAGGCATATATGAAAAGGCTTGTAGTAGATTAAACATGTTGCGTATGCTCAAACACACACTTTGTCGCGATGCATTAATAAAAATATATCTGTCCTTTATCCGACCTGTTTTAGAATATGGCGATGTTATTTGGGACAACTGCAATGACAGGGAATCAGATCTTTTAGAAGATGTTCAAATCACAGCAGCTAGAATTATCACAGGCTTAAGAATCAATTCCTCTAGAACAAAGTTGTATTATGAATTGGGATGGGATATGTTATCAGAAAGAAGAAAAGTGCACAAGTTAATTTTGTTTTATAAGATGGTAAACCACATGGTACCTACTTACCTTGAAAATCTTTTAGAACCATGTATTCCACCTATAACCCCATATCCTTTAAGAAATCATGATGAATCTACTTACACTATCCCTCAAGCCAGAACAACATCTTATTTAAAAAGTTTCATACCATCTACAGTTAAGCTATGGAATGATCTTCCACTAGCTATTAGAAGTCTTCCAAAGTTGGCTTGCTTTTCAAATGCTATTAAGAAATATTTTTTTAAGACTCCAACAAAACTTTTTAATTTAGGGAATCGGAGGGAAAACATTATACATTGTCAACTAAGAAATAATGCTAGCAGTTTAAATGCTGACTTATTTTGTGATTTTATTCGAGAAAATTCTGTTTGTGATTATTGTGGTTTTCATACTGAAAATGCAAATCATTTTTTCTTTGAGTGCCCAAAATATAATGATGAAAGAAATTGTTTCTTTCATCAAATATCTATGTTAAATCTCCAAAAACCAATTACCTTAGATCTATTACTGTATGGAGATAATGATGTTTCATATGATGAAAATGTTAAATTGTTCAAGCTTGTACATGAATACATTAAAAAATCCAGAAGATTTGTGTAAAGAAAATAATGTAATTAACACATATACTGAAAATGTAAACAAAATTATGCATATACCTATATTTATATATATATGCTGTAACCTTATTGACAAAACTTGATAATTCTGTTCTACTTTTGTTATAACCGGTTTTGTCAATTTTATCTTTTTTTTCCCCTCTTTTTTTCTTTTGTTCACTTTGCTACACAAAAAAATCATGTATTCTTAATTGTATCATTTAACTCCACAATTCTTGTATTTTATACATATGACTACCTTGTACCTAGTGGAGAAGGCTTAAATAGGCTTTGCCTGCTGCCCAATCCTATTATGTAAATATTATTTTGCATAATAAAATATGTTCAAATCACAAAACATTAGGTATTTTTATGCTGGTTTTGCCATCTGCGTAACAATTGATATTTTTAATACACGCGATTTAAAAAAAAGCAAAAAAAAAAAAAAAGATTGACTCTACCTGTTAATGATGCAGATATGAATCCTTTTTTTTATTGTTTTTTTCAAATGTGAATATTTGACTCCTTTGACACAATAATTATAAAAATGTATTTTATATGTCAATTGGGAAGCCTGACTGATTTACTAGACAGTCATATAAAACACATTGTAAACGTCAAAGTGTTTGATTAGTTTGTATAATCTATCGTGCAAATGCAAAGACATCTCAAGTCTAACTTTTGTCACCAAAAACCAAGATATTCAGTTCTTTTTTTAGTAGGGTGACACATTTTCATTAGTTGTATAATGTAAAATATCTTAATTAAATTTACAGAAGTTAAGAAAAGGTTATCATTTTTTATTTTTAGGTATGTTGATATACAAAATTATAAGTGGTTATTATAATCATATATATATATTCTAATTAATATTTTGTTTTATTAATAAATAAACCCTAAGAATGTTATATACTCTTTTGATGTTTCAAAACAGACATTGTCACAAAAAGTCATAATTCTAGAAATAGAGAAAGGGACGATTCCTATTGTAGTATCTCCTTAAAATGCCCAGATTTAAATATTTTTAAAGTTAGAGAACATGCAGATAAAACACGGAATGAAGACTAAAAATCTAAGACAACGAAAAAAATATTGAATGTCGGCTACGAACTTCAAGGTGAGCAATAGAATGTAAGGAAATCGGAAAGGATTATATGCCTGTGTTATGCATGGTGCATATTTGTTGGTCATTCTGATGTGAAAAGAACAAGTGTTGATTTCCTTACTTGTCAGTAGGCACATTTTTCTTGCATCTGATTGAAGCAATGCATTAAAAAGGTCTTATGGTTTTGTTACTTTTTGTGTAATTAGTCCCTGACATCATATACTTATGCAGGAGTTGTAAGAAAATTCTACGAACTTTTCCACCCAAATAATAATGAACTGAAAAAATAACACGCTATAATCAGGGTAGGTTATCGAAAATAGAATACTGAGTAACATACCCGTACATTAACGTTTGAGTTTACAATCTTAAGATACGGTCACAATTACATGTACATTAACTGAATAATATTGTAAAATTTAGGTTTAATTTTCTACGGATTTTTCGTACCCTTAAAATAGCGTAAAAAATAACAACAGAATAAAACAGTTATGTCGTATATACGTTGAAATTGGTATCTTTGCTATATGCTATAATATTAATGTTTATTTCAAAAGCATGGCCATTTGGATTCCACAGCCAGAAACACTATGAACAATAAAACAATACCGAAAACAGAAAAATGTAGCATTTTGGATTTCCACTTTTAGTTTGGGATAACGTAAATCAATCAGTGTTGTTCAATGTCGTTCTGTGTTAGACTATCCCGTTTATTTTTGGAAGTCATTTAAATATTTTTAAAGTGCTACAAGGAATCTTGACCCTTTTTATTCCAGGTTTTTATTTTCTATTTTTTTTTTTGTGCTACACATATTACATAAAGTAGACCTGTAAGCAGAATTATGATTTATGTGATGTTGTTAAAATATAGCATCTTGTACGAAACAATTATTAAATACAGTTGTAACTAAGGTACATGTACTTATTGTCTCGAAAAAATCAATGGGTTTTCTTTACTTCATGGTTTGTTATGTTCAATACATTTCATTTTTTTTTCATAAGAAATGATGAAAAGCTTATGAAATATTGTTGAAAGATCAAGAATGTGTTTTTGTCATTTGACCTTGACCATTGACAGTCATGTCATTTTGATTTACAAGGAAAACACTCTATTCTCTAGTGGTATGATAATTAGTTCAAAAGTTGTATGTTTTTTTTAACGAAAAATTTAACAGGCATTAACTCCATGAACTAAACATCGGACATTCTTTGGCATAAATAAATTACAGGAGCCTCAAAGTGAACTCAAGACGTTAGTTAAAGTTCTGAGTATCTATATATGATGGTTTCAAAGAAGTAGCGATAAAAAGCATTCCAGAAGTCCTATCACATCCATAAACAAGTTTTCTATACCATTCTACACGAAAGAGATATGTAACTTTAAAAAAAAGGTTTAAAATGAATTTATGATGTTCTTAGAAATTTAGGTCATCAAGCGGTCTGATGTCTTTACGATGAATTGTTCAAAACTTGATATCATAATGGTATTTTATTGAAATCAAGACACTTTTAAGTGGCACTACCTCATAAAAGGAGGGGGAGGACTCAAGCCATTTCTGAATGAATCAATTTAAGGATCCTTTGAATGAATTTAAGACATTGTAAAAGTTTTGTCTCTATCTCTCATGGTTTCATACAAGACAATGCAAATATCACACAAGGTGTCGTTTGGTTCCATAGCCTATAGTAGCCAATTACTTTTGAAAAAACGTGTTTATATATTTAAAAAAAGGATGTTCCTTGAAAACTTTAAATGAAATAAGTCCCATCTGCCCTCACGACTCCAAATTATTAATTAATAGAAGAAAAAACCAACAATATGACACATTAGAACGAGAATAGCAACAATTTCCTTGCTTACATTTCAATTATATAGTTACAATACAATTGTACCCCTAGAAAAAACAAGAAATAACACATTATCGTTTTATAACAACACTTAAATTTATCAAAAAGTGTTGTTTTTTTGGGGTTTTTTGTTTTGGGTTTTTTATTCTTTTGGAACATTTTTTTGAAACTCTTTTACAATTTTTCGCGGTATAAAAAAATTAATATATAGCATAATATTTTGAAAAAGAGTTATATATGATAAGAAAGAAAAAAGAGAAAAAAAAAGACAGACAGGCAATCACATCATGTACATCAAACATAAGCTATGTATATTTTAATAATAATAATAATTGTAATGGATATTGGGTTGTTATATAATAGTTAATATATATACTACCTACAGCAAATCACAAATTGCTTTCCAATCTCTTTCACATTCTAAATATTTGCAGTTTTTTTAATATAATAAATTTCTGAATAAGAAATATGTCGGCAATTATGATACTTAAACTAAGAAAGTCAAGTTTTTGGATAGGTTTGAATTTACAGGAAAAAATATATAGTTTTACAATTAGAAGTATCAATAAGTTCTGAACTCTGTATAATTTAGTATTGTTTTATTTACCGAAAACGATTCTACTTTTATCAAAAACAAAAGAGACATTATATTTTGTTAAGAACAGCTCCTCAATTCTATACCATATGTCCTTAGCTTCAGGGCATTCTGTAAATAAATGTTCTACGCAGAGGTGTTAAGGAAGCATGTGGGCAATTTGGCGTCTTATTTTGACTGTTATATTCAAAATCGTGAAATTAAACAGCTATTTTGAATAAAATCAAAAACTTAGTATTATCTTTTAAAATAGATGGCAGTGCAATAAAATCGGATAGTACATTACTGCCATATTGGTGCATTATCACGTGATACATGTAACTATAAATAGCTTACGTATTTTCCTTAACATTAAATGAGATAGAACAACACTACCCCGCGGTTTCCAAAATAAAATAAACATACCAACTGAAGGCAAAACATCTTAGATTAATCAAAACCGCTGCTAGAATACTATGTTCTGATTAATTAAATAGTTATTAATCTGGCTCTCATAAACCCTCCCAAATTTTATAAAGTTAATTTGCACGGAAAACGGTAAGTCGCATCAAAACAATACACAACACGGGATTCTAGCAGCACTTTTAAATTTAAACATTGATCAAACTAACGATACGTATACAATTTCAAGTTCAATATATACGGGTTATATATGGGTTTTGATGTTGTTCTAGTCGGATTTTTTTACCGTAAACAACGACAGAGGAAAGCCTGGCCGAGAAATAAAAGCAAATTTACATACCTTTAAGCGAATGATTGATAAAACTAACATCTCTCCCAGTATTCTTATGTTCAATTCTCAATAAATCACTCCACAATAATTTATTAAAGTTCGTAGATTAGTAATATTTTGAATATGTTTACAATGCTTTCCGATCAAATTCACACAACATTCAACTTCTAGTCATGGGGTCATCAATGTATAAATCTACGTAATACAAAGTAATTTCTGAAAAAAAAATGCTTTAGTATTTTTTATTTTTTTTTGGTCTACGTTTCGTTGCTTTGATGTTTGAATATGTACATAATAACTAAGATTTGTGATTCCACGGAATTACATGTAACTCAGATTCCATATGCATTCCTAACACCCCCGCGTATTGTTTCCATGTTTAATTTACAGTTACAAAGTTACAAAAAGGAGAGTCCTTAAGCTTAATTATATAAAGATAATTATTAAACGTAATATTTGATGTTGCATCCATTGGAGTTTAGATTCAAGAGTAACTTTAAATGGAAGTTCAAATATATTTACCTAGTCAAATGTATTCATATCCTATCCTTTTTCTCTCCTGTTTATTACCGAGGTAACGTGGTTTTTCTTTTCTGTAGTAAGTAAATTGTACATATATTTACATCCTTTTTACTTTCGTAAAACACTTTTAGAGACATTGGTATATATGGCTGAATCTTTTGTTTTACTTGTGTCATATTACATGTCCCTATATATTCAAAAATTGCTTTCCGTAGTCCTATATATTCTACATAATTTGTTTTTACCTTCGAGTTAATAATCGTTTCATAAGTTACGAAATTACCATTTGGATCAAAAAGGTCAATAATACAAATCATACCATTATTAAAATGTTGTTTTAGAAATACAGATGCCCTGTTTATATTCATTTTTGGATTATACCATATATGTTCAAATGGAATTAATTATTTTATCGTTATCTTGAAATCAGTTATTTTGGTCCAGCTCAGAATTACTTCTTTCCAGAAACAATTATGTATTAATTTACATATTTTTAGAGTATATTCAGTACCTCTTGACTATAAGTTGCTAACACTAGGATTCATTTCAGCTTCTAAAATATGTATCCATTTAGGCGAGGAATAAAGAAGTCTTCTTATCCAGGTTGATGTAAGTGCTAACATAAATTCCTTGTAATCAATCATCTTTATCCCTCCCTGATTGTAGTCTTGAATGATTGTATTCTTAATTTTGTGTATATCTGACCCCCATAATTAATTGAATAAAGATTTATCAAACGTTTGTATTAATTCATGGTCGGGGTCTGGTAAGGTTAAAGTTAAATGATTCATTTTGGGTTAAATTAAAGATTTTATAACAACTAGTCTTCCACCTGGAGTTAGTTTTCTTGATTTCCATTGTTTAATTGTTTGTTCAATTTCCAACAATTTTCTTTTGTAATTAAGTTCTGGCATTTCATGTTAGTTGACTGAAAATTTAATTCCTAGCAGACCAAAAGTTGCATTATTCTAGGTCAGTTTCCATCTCGAGTGATGAAAAACATCTTTTGAACATTTTTTACTGCCCATCGTATAATGGTATATTGATAGATTAACACATTTACAAACCGTTTTGGGTATTTTGAATCACGTGTGTACGCTATGTGTACATATATATTATTAGCCATATAGATACACACTTGAAGTGTTTTATTTTAAAAAGAAATTGTGTACATGCAAAGCAATTCAATTCTAGGGCTGTTAAATTCGAACAATGCATACGGTGGGGGTCGGACTGATACTTGTTCTGCTTGTTCTACAAATAGCGAATGTAAGACGGAAAATTGGGATGTTATTTTTTTAAATTTTCTTAAAAGCGTGCATTACTAAACAAAGTTTTTCATTGGAAGCATTATTAGTTACCTTAGCTGCATATATGTAGCTCTCGGTCTGGATCCCGGAAAAATTGACTACTATCCGAAAATTTTCGTACCATTGCTAATTTTTCGTACCAGGGCTACAGATTACCTTTAAAAATACATTTTAGAATTTGCCACTGGTCAAATTTCATTAAAAAGACGCGCAGTTTAAAGTTGTATTATGTTGTTTGATATGGGATTTATGACGTCTATTTATATTTTTTCATTAAAATTATTTCATTATTTCAAGCTTGTGGGTGGAATGAAAACAGTTTCACATGTTATATGACAAAAAGATTAACAATATTCAAGGTTTTTTCCTCATTTTCAAGCAATGATAAGAAGGACTCTCAAAATAAGAATATAGACGCAAAGTAAACTGCATTCGCAGTACATGGTTACAATGAATGATGTGTCTCAAAAGTTCTTTTTTGGACTCGTCTACTATAACTGGGAAAAAATAATGAATGAGACATTCTGGCGAGGAGTCTTGTAAATGAAATTTCCATTGGTCAGAATTAATTCTCTCTTGAGGGTCGGGATAGGTATAAAAATCAATGAATCTTACAAACTTTTGAATTGTTAACAATGATACATTAGATCGAATGCTTTAGAACGATTTATAAATCCATAATACAGTCATTTTTTTATTCGGGTGACGTGTGAGCATGTGTATTTAGGAGGCGGGCATCCTTACACCCTATAAAATTAAGACAAATGAAATCGTCCAGCAGATAGAGAAAATAAAACCCCTGGCATTTTAGTTCTTCCAGGTAACTTTCCATACTTCATAAATTAATGATTTTGTTTGTTAATAATAATTTAACATCAATAATAAATGAACAATGAATGTACACTCTAGTATGTTAGTACACAATCTTATTGCGATGACAACACCCCCCCCCCCCCAGTTATGATACCTATTTCTAAATCAGGATTACATACGTGCTTGCATGTGGTAGAAGACAAGCTGGAACTTAGCTGTTAAATATACTATAAGTTACCGATATCATCTCTTTGGAAATGTATTTCTCCTTAGTAAGTACGTGTTGTAACTGATACATGTAATTGTGAAAACCATAGAAAAATGCCTGCATGATCTGCGCATACTAACTGCTTGATACAATATTTCTTTTCCCCAACGTGCTTTAAGTCTATGATAGCTTGACTTCATATCGGAAAATTCAGTCATGTAGAATCAGAAAGGGGGGGGGGGGGGCTGCCACCCCCCCCCCCTCCCCACTTTTTCTCGCAGCAACTAATTTTTTTTAAATTTACATATAAAAAATTGAATTATCATGGAGCCCCCCCCCCAACTATTTTGGAAGTAAAAAATTGGTATGAAAATTACCAACCCACCCCCCTCTCCCCCGGATTAGATTTTGAAGATTTTGGAAAATTCAAAATCCCTTTTTTTCTGCTTGTCAAGATTTGTTGGATGAGTTTGTCCCTCTCCCCTACACGTGCCTTGAAATTACTCATTTTCTGTATTCCCCTTTTTTTAATAAACAAAACAAACCAACAAACAAAACTGATCCAGATGAATAAAATTACATGTATCAAAAATAAACCTCAAAAACAAACTATACATTCATCCTTCACCCACAATATTGCCTTTCGATATTTGTCATCGTTGTAGACCCGTGTAACAATCTTTAAAAAAAAATGATTCTTTGAGACGAAATGAATTGACATAATCAATAAGGGTTTGATAATCTCTAACTTCAGGTATGTAGCTCTTAGTCTGAAAAAGAGTTGGATGGACGACCTAGGACCCAGATCTTCCATCCAAATTTCTTGAATATTGCCATTTCTTTCGTACGCGGACTCAATACTCACATACTAAATGGTTCGTATCTTTAGTTTTAACTGCTTTGAAAGGTAATATTGGCATTCCGATAATTTTGAATAATTAAATAAAAATGGTTAAAATAACCGTAAAATTACCGGCATCGGTCTTGCCCATGCTCGGATCTCGAGGAAAAGGGGGAATAGGGCGGGGGGCCTGGAACCCTCAACCGCAAAATTACTTTCAGTTATGTGTATATTGTAAACTCACCAAAAATATGCCTCGGACATCCCCTGACAAACTCAGATAACCGTCAGACCCTCAACCCGAACCCGGGAAAAATTTTCTGATCCGTGCATGCTCCCCCTCCTCGAAAAACAAAATCATCCTTCAAAACCCCGTGTAAAATGTCCAGGATCATATATATATTAAAAGATTCATTGGCGCTTGCGTTCAATAAAACTGCATGTAAAACGTTTGCCAATGGTCTTTTTACCTTCAAACCGGGCATAACCACAGTCCCACTGTGTGAAAAAAAAATGCGGCGAATCAAACTATAGACAACGTGTAAAGATATGTATTTGCTTATAAACATGTAGTATAGTTCTTTGTTTCTTTTACTCAGTGTTTATACATCTAATATTGTACCATGGTTAGCTATCAATTTTTTGTATTACGTCACAAGTATGACGCAGCTACAACGGAAGACCTAATCGTTGCTTGCAACGAGCTTGTCTCTAGTTAAATTCTACTATTCTGGTAGATTCTGAATAGTGCTGCTGCTTTGTATAGAGTTCATCTTTTATTAGAATAAATATCAAAGAAATGAGCTCTAGTTGGAATTTATATGACCTTGGCTTAATATTTTAGGCAATAATTAATTCATTCTGTAGATTTCATTGAAGCAGCAGCACTTTTTAATAAATGTAAAATTCCCTTAATTTATATCCAAAAGATCGAAATGATCTGTTAAGTGTATGCCCTTGTAAAAAGCGGATTAAGATAGGCTTCCCGATGTCAAACACATCGAACTTGTTCATTGAACACTCTAGAAAACAAATAATACACGCTCAAAAAATTAAATACATGCCGAATCAAAACAAGGATAGTAGATAGGATTTAATGGTATAATATTTGTTTCTGATTATGCTCTGTTCATTTATAAAATGCATCTTTTCAAGTTAAAAAATTTATTGATGCGGCTCTCTCTACACAAAATATGCGTTAAAATTTATAATATGACGTCACATCGACAAGTGCACCGCGATCAGTCTGAATTTTATATTTATCGTTGTAGGATTTATTTGACTACTAAGTTGCACGCATAGGTAACTTATAATGTAGTTTAATGTTTTCGTACCCATAACAATTAAAAATTACTTTATTTTTTTTAGCACTTTTGATGACTTGTTGTTTTGTGTGATGTTATAGTTAACATTTCCCGTACTTTCTGGTCGGTGCGACCACAAAGTAAACCTTACAGTGCTGCGCATCAGGATCTAACTGTGATATCATAATGTTTTTAATTGCTAATTTGATAAATCTGAAAGGTGGAATTTTTAATTCCTAAGTCATAGAAAGATAATATATATATAAACGACTAGATTTTTTTAAATGAAAAAAAACATAGATAACGTTTTATAGTACCTGTGATTTTAATTCCATTAAAACTGTGGATAAACGATATTAATTAACAAGAAAAGTAAAAAAATACGATTGCAAGCTTAAATTATACTATAGTAATCATCGTTTTTGCACTAAATCTACTTTTTAATATCTTAAAAGGCTTACAAAGTTTTAAAAGTATACAGAGGGAATCTTTGTTTCCCGTAGATTTACCATCTTCAATGAATATGTTTCAATTTTTTTTTTTTTTTAGCTTTTTTGGAGGGTTTTTTTTTTTTTTTTTTTTTTTTTTTTTTGGGGGGGGGGGGTTTACACTGTTAGATTTTTGTTGTCCAATTTTCAATTTTAAAATAATTGTCTATTCATTATTTACATCAATGGTACTCAAATTAAATACAATAGATTTATACATTTGTTTTTAAATTATCATAAATGTAACACGTCAATGCAGGTATATATAATAGTAAGTCCGATGTAAGATCGTCCAAGCGTTTCATATGTCTTCAAAAGTGCCTTGCAGAAACAGTGGTCTGTTTAACTAATATGGAAAATCCTCGTGAACTGCAGTTTTCTTACAATGATCTCCCCCGTGGAAGATATGCCAATTTGGTGGTGCTCCATCGTCTGACCAACAACCATACCCCCACCATCGTTGTCATTTCTGTATTGCGTCACCTCCTGTCCACTCTCATCACTCACATTGTTTTTTTTTTCATTCTTTGCAAGCATGTATAACATGCAATAGCAAAGAAACATCTATATTTAAAACAAAAATCATAATCTTAATTTAAGGCTATTCTGGCATTCATATAGCTGCTTGCTTGGTAATGAACGTTGATAAAAAAATCACATGTAGTGATTTAAGTCACACAGTACAAAGTAAAGGTGAAGGAGGCAAAAATTCAAGTTTATTAATCTTAAAGTATTTCTACATTAACATCGCAGCACTGTTCAGGTCTACTCTGTAGTTGGGCGGACCAACAAGTACGGGAAATGTTAACTATGACATCACACAAAACAACTAGTCATAAAAAATAACCAAAAATAAAATAACTTTCGATTAGTATGGGCACAAACACATTAAACCATTAAACTACATTTAAAATTACCTATGCGTGCACATTTGTAGTCAAATAAGTCCAACAACGTTTAATATAAACAGCTGACTGATTGCGATACATTTGTCGATGCGATGTCATATTGTAAATTTTGACGGATATAATGTATGGAGGAAGAGGGGGGGATATCGGAAAACATTTTATATATGAATGGAGCATTATCTTGCACCAGTAAATCCTATTTAATATGCTTGTTTTGATTCAGCATGTATTTATTTTTGTAGAGCGTGTATTATTGTTTCTAAAGTATGTAATGTACATATAGATGTGTTTGACATAGGGAAACCTATCTAAATCCGCTTTTTATAAAGGCATAGCCTCAACAGATCATAAAGAGCTTTCATGTATAAATTAATGAATATGTTATTTAATTAAAAGGCTGCTATATTTTATAGAGTTATTTGATTATTACGTAAAATACTAAGCCAATGTCATAAAAAATTAAACCGGAGCTCATTTCTTTTTCATTTATTCTAATAAAGGATGAACTCTATGCGAAGCAGCAGCAATGTTCACAATTTATTAGATAAGTAAAATTTAATTATTAATTTTTTTAATTCGAATAAGGGCATGCCCTTGCTATATTTAATGACCTCAATTTGGAAGAATTATCGAAACAAATCACGTAACTGTCAATTCAGGGGACCACACTTAGTGTCATACAAAGTAGCATTTTCTATGCTGTTTTATTCATTACCAAATTTATGTCATGATAAATCACTTTACATAAATATTTTTTGTAATAAATGTATCGTTTGAGGGACGTTTAAATCTGTTGATATTTTCATAGTAAGCCTTAACAGTGCTGCGATTTGAGATGTTTGTTTTAAACGTAATTTGATAAGATAAAGACCAAAATAGGGTACCTCAAGAATGACGTAACATGAGGCCGCCAAACAGAGGAAGAACGCCCATCCTTTGTCGCGATCTCCAAAATTAGCAACAACAACCATGCATCCCGAAAAGCCAAGAACTCCTGCAAAAAAAAATAAACAGATTTGTTTTCTTTTTTAGAGGATGTTTATAATGAAAATGAATGCATGAAACATTCAATTCTGAACATTGGTTTCCAATAAAGTCATACACCAAGGAATCATTAAATTAAAACTAAAGTCTTGAAAATAGATATATATCCACCTGCAACTGGATAAAGGCAAACCATGCATCCGCCAAGTATTGTACAACAACCTGTCTTGTCGTCGTCATCGTCATCACTGCTGTTACAGCAGATAAAATATATGGTTGGAATGGATGTAAGGACTATGATCACAAACGAGGTCACCTGAAGACCAAGAACTGCAGCACCGAGTCCTTAATAAAATATGTTTTACCCGCAAAACATTCAAATAAAGTGTAATGTAAAATGACAAATATTTGGAATACTTTGAGATAAGGTTATATATTTCTACCTTCAACATTATCTGGACAACCCGTGTTGTAGACAACTCCTCGAAAGCATTCAGATGTTGAGTTGTGCTTAATCCAGTATGGAGAGAAAAATCCACAGCTTTGCAAGACGACACTAGGCAACAGCAAACAAATTATGCAGCATACTACCATAGCAGACTCGGACCCCATGATGGACCACCAGGAACGCAATAAACAATAGAACAATACCGAAAACAGAAAAATGTTGTATTTGGGATTTCCACTTTCAGTTTGGGATAACGTAAATCAATCAGTGATGTCTAATGTCGTTTTATGTTACACTATCCCATTTATTTTTGGAATTCATTTAAAATTTAAAAAATACTACAAGGAATGTGTACTCTATATATTCCGGATTTTTTTTTCGGGTTACACATATTGCATTACGTAGACCTGTAAGCAGAATTATTTTCTATGTGATGAAGTTTGAATATAGTATTTTGTACTACACACTTACCAAATACAGTTGCTACTAGAAGTCTTATTGTTCTCGAAAAATTGATGGGGTTTTTTCCCTTACCATTTGTCATGTTTAATACATTTCAGTTTCATTTTTCCCATTAGAAGCGATGAAATGCTTAAGAACAAATACTTTAAAATTTTTAAGATCTAGAATGTTTTTCTAACATTTGACTTTGCCCAATTGACAGTCATTTTGATTTACAAGGTAAACACTTTATTTTCAAGTTGTCCAGAGTCTTTATGATGAATAGTTCAAAAGTTGTATGTGCTTTTATCAAAATATTTCATGAGCATTAACTCCGTGAACTAATCATCGGACATGTTTTGGCATAAGTAGATTACATGAGCCTCAAGATGAATTCAGGACGCTAGTTAAAGTTCCAAGTATCTACTAGATATAATGGTTTCAGAGAAGTTGCGATAAAAAAAACATTTGCTACAATATGAGCAATAACTCATTTTCTCGCATTATCACCGGTGTGAGATCGGTTTGTCCGGTGTGAGACAGCAGTGTGAGATTTTTCTGTCTTACACTGTGTATAACTACGCTGTTTTAAAACGTAAACAAACGTTGTCTGCTGTAGGGAAATGCAAAATAGTGCATTGAGATTATCCATTAAGTAATTGTGTTGCATAATTAATTACAATTTTTCATATTTTAATTGTAAAAACTGTCGTATGCTTTCATTTAACTTGCACTATTTGAAGCACGCGGAGGGATAAACCGAAAGTAATCTTTTGAACGTCATAACAGAAAGTTGTCAAACATCATTTTTTAAGCTAATATAATGCGAGAAAAATAATCATTCATTATATACTCGTGTGGGATAGTGAAATTCCACCTCAGGGCCAAGATTCACGGTCTAGGACTCGGCAAAGCCTCGTCCTAGACAGTGAATCTTGTCGGTGGAATTTCACTATTCCACACTCGTAATAATGAATGATTCTATTAATCTACTTCAAGCTGGGAGCTGTAAAGCTATATTTTTAAAATGTCTTAAGAAGTCCTACCACACCCATAAACAAGTTTTTCTATACCATTCTACACGAAAGAGGTGTGTAAATTAGACAGAAGAGGTTTAAATGACTTTCTGATGTTCTTAAACGTTTAGGTCATCTTTGGCGGACAAAGTAGACTCTTCCAAAACAAGTGGTCTAATGGTCAAAATTAGTTATCATAATGGTGTTTTTATTGAAATCAAGAAACTGTAATAGGCAGTAACTCATAAAAGGGGGAGGGCGGTTCGAGCCATTTCTGCATGAATGAATTTGAGGACCCTTTACATGAACTCAAGACATTGTAAAAGTTATTTCAGTCTCTATCGCTCATGGTTTCAGAGAAGATGCAATAACAAGCATTTCCTTTGTAAAGGGTAATGATTTTGTAACTTTTGGGAAATGATAAAATGACAATAACAAATCATCAACCATCTCAAAAATCCATAAAACGAAACACAAATTCTAAGCCGACCAACACGGACCTCCAAAAAGATAGACGTAGGATCAGGTCCCTAGGAGAAGTAAGCATTCGCTGCCGACCGAAATATCACGCAAATGGACGTTTGGTTCCCTAACTTGTAGTAGCCAATTACGTTAAGAAAAAAACGTGTTTATAAATCAAATAAAAAAGGCAGTTTCTTGAAAACTTTAAAGGAAATGAGTCTTATCTTCGTTCATGGCTCCACATTATTTAAAAAACAAAAAATAATATAATACATTAGAACGAGTACATGTATTTCAACAATGTTCTTGTATACATTTCAATCATATACAAGACAAATGTACCTCTAGAAAATAAAGAAAAAACACTTTATCGTTTTATAGCTACACATAACTTTGTTAAACAAGTTTTTTATTTAAATAAATATTCGTATATTCGTATTCATATTTATACTTTTATTTTCGTTGTATTATAATCACATACATGTAATAGATATTAGTTCAGACAAGACAAATGATGTGTTTGTTTGCATTAAAAATTAAAAAAAAACCAATGATATAATAGATGTATGAAGTAACTTATCAGGATCTAACTATGATATCATAATGTTCTTAATAACTTTTGATAAATCGGAAAGGTGGACTTTTTAAATCTGAAGTCATAAAAAGACAATATATGTATAACTGACAAGATATTTTTTTAAATGAAAAAATAAAATTGAAAACTATTTTGTAATAATTTTATTTCCATTAAAACCATATATTAACAATTATAACAAGCAAATTCAAAAAACTTCAATAGGTAATCATCTTTTGGCACTGTATCTGCTTTTTTATATCTTAAATACCTTACAGAGATTAAAAAGTATACAGAGAAGTATACAGAGAAAATCTTTGTTTCCCGTAGATTTACTATCTTCTATGAAAATTTACAAATTAGTTTGTTTAGCCTTTTGTAAGGGGGTATGTGTGTTTTGTTTGTTTGTTTTCTTTTTTTTTTGGGGGGGGGGTGGTGGTGGGGGGGGGGTTGGTGGGGTTTTTTTTGTTGGTTTTTTTTTTTTTTTTTTTTAGTTTTTTCTTTAAGGGGGGGGGGCAGTACATTTTACAGTATTTGATTTGTGTTCTCCAATGTTCAATTTTTTATTAATTTGTTTATTCATTGTTTACATCAATGATACTCGATTAATATACAATATACAATAGGTTTATACATATATTTTAAAAATTATCATAAATTTAAAACGTCAATATAATACTTGAATTTGCAAAACTTTTTGTTTGACCTTAACCTTTGACCTTTATGTCTGGTGAAGGTCAACATTTCAATTTGAAGTGGTTTAATGGCCATACGATGTAAGGTTTAAAAGTTTTTAACAAAATTAAGAAAATTTTAGGGGCGATAACTGCTAGAAGGGGGTCTTGGGATCTTTCGGTATGAACAGAATGAAGGAACCTCTAAATGTACTGAATTAAGAAATGAATTTAATAATTTTAAATGAAAAAGTTTTCCGGTCATATTAATTAAAATTATTAATTTTATTTCTTAATTCAGTACATTTCAAATATTTTAAATGACCTTGACCTTTGTGTCATTTTGTATGGCCAAGGTAGACATTTTCATCCCAAATGGTCCGAAGTCTCTATGACAAGTGATAAAAAAGTTTGAAGTTGTTTTATGAATTTAAATGCTTTTAGGGACAATCACTATTAGAAGGGGGACTCATATCTTTTTGATATGAATAAATTGAAGAACCCTCTTCGTGAACTAAAGACATTGATTAAAGTTCCAATTCTCTATTTCTTTTGGTTTCAGAAGAGTAGCGAAAAGAACCATTTTGTACAATAAGGGCAATAACTCTGTAATTATTTAAAGGAAGGAGCCAAGGGGCTGTGTTTTAAAATTTCTTAAGATGTCCTACTACAGCCATGAACAAATGTTCTTTACCACCAAAAACAAAAAAAAGATCGAAAAACTCATTTATTAACGGATTTCCAAATGACCTTGACCTTTGACTTTTATGTCATTTTGTTCGACCAAAAAAGACGCTTCCATCCCTGTTTATGACGAAATTAAATGCTAGAAATATTTTTTTGTATGTTGGTCTCCAACCAACTCAAATATCAAGGAATCCTTTTAAAATTGAGAGGCAGAAATTACAAAAATATCAGATGGAAAAATGTTAGTTATCCACCCGCAACTGGATAAAGGCAAACCATACATCCGCAAAGTATTGTACAGCAACCTGCCTTCATCGTCACCATTGCCATTACAGCAGATGAAATATACTTTCCCAAGAAAAAAAACCCAACATAGTATCATTTTTGCAAAAGAAAGTTTTGTATATAAAATAACTGAAAGCAAGTTTTGTAATGATATCCTTAGGTTTTCATGATACTAGAGATGAATTTAAATGGCACAAATCTGATGTGAAATCAACCGTAACTGTTGCGAAATTAGAAATATAAACATTGTTCGAATGGTGTTCGCCTTGCACGCCTAATTTTTTGTTAATTTTTATGTGTTATGTGTGTTAATAAAATAAGACTATCGCATGAATTAAATTTTTTCCCTTGTTGGCTGTAGGACGAATTTTACGTATGCCTAGATTAGAAATTGTTTTGCGCAAGATCGCAATAGGGCGTCACAATATGTTGTTGCTCAACATTATAATGTTCACAGGAGTACAATCTCTCGTCTCTGGCAGGGATATTTACAAACTGGGACGTCAAATAATAGACCGCGAACTTGTCGTCTGCGTATTACAGCTGCGCAACAGGATCGCTATATACGTATTCTCCATCTACCCAACAGAACAGTTACAGCAACACAGACTGCTTCAAGCATACCCGGCCTTCGCAGAATATCCGCACAAACAGTCCACAATCGCCTGTGAGAAGTTGGACTGCGAGCTAGACGACCTTATTTTAGTCCCATCTTGGGGAGACAGCATCGGCGTGCACTGGTCGGGTGGTGCAACACAGTTAGGAACTGGACTCTAAGTAATTGGAGAAGAATCTGGTTTAGTGATGAAAGCAGACTTATGCTACAGCACAGAGATGGCAGAGTGTGTGTTTACAGGCGACAAAACGAACGTTTTGCAAACAACTGTGTGATATGAGATGACAGATTTGGTGGGGGTAGTGTTATGATGTGGGGCGGTATTACTTACGATCAAAGGACGCCACTGGTTCTTGTTCCTGGCAACTTTACGGCGCAATAGTATCGCGACGAGATCCTCCAGCCTCACCTTCTTCCAGTCATCAACACACAGAGAAAGGTTTTTAAGCACGACAACCCCAGACCGCACACAGCACGTGCTACTGATGACTTTCTTGCTGACCACAACGTCACTGTGTTACCCTGGCCATCCAGATCCTCTGATTTGAATCCCATTGAGCTCCTCTGGGATCAGTTGGATAAACGTGAGCGCATGCGTTAACTAGCCCCGCAATTTCTTCTGGAATTACAGCAGGTACTACACGAGAAATGGCAAAAAATACCCAAGGTCTAAATTCAACGTTTGATTCAATCAATGCGGAGACGAGTTACAGCAGTTTTGCAAGCAAAACGGTGGCCACACAAAATACTGATGTAATTGTGCAAATAAACATTCGTTAAACGTTTTGTTTTGAATTTTGCCTTCTTGATGATTACAATAACACAACTTCTATCATTATAAAAATTATTGAACTGTTCACGCAATGTATTAACTATTTAAAATGTATTTTTCTATCTGACAAAAACGTGTAAAATAATACATGTTGCTTTTCTTTTCTTTTTTGAGATTGCGAACCTGAAGACCAAGAACTGCAGCACCGAGTCCTTCGTAAAAAAAAACTTTTATTCCTATAACATTCAAATGAAATGTAATCAAGGACAGATATTTAGAATATTTTGAGATTCTGTTATATATTTCTACCTTTAACATTATCTGGACGATCCAGATTGTAGACAACCCCTCGAAAGCATTTTGATGTTGCTTAATCTAGCATGGAGAGAAAAACCCACAACGTCGCAAAACGACACTCGGTAGCAGCAAATAAATTATGCAGCATACTGCAATATATCAGATTCGGCCCCCTTTACCGACAGTATAAAAACAATACCGAAAACAGGAAGAAATGGTATTTGGAATATCCACTTTCAGTTTCGGATAATGTAGATCATCAGTATAGGTCAATGCCGTTTTATGTAAGACTATCCCGTTTATTTTTGGAAGTCATTTAACTCTGTTTAGGAACTACATGGAACCTTTACCATATATATTCAAGGTTTTGTGTGTATGCTACGCATATAACAGATATTAAGTAGGTCTGTACGCAGAATTATTTTTGTATGTGATGTTGTAAAAAAAATTTCTTTTGCAGTTAACAATTACCAAATACAATTAAAACTAGTAGACCAATTGTTCTCGAAAATTTTAAGACCTTCTTACCTTTTCATTTGATGTTTAAATGCAATTATGTTTCATTTATTTTCGTTAGAATCGATATAATGCTTTCTATGTAAGGAAGCAATTACAGTCAACTTTTATTATTTATGAAGTAATATACCTTTATCACCTGCATACGGTGTTTTTGCCTTTCAGATCATTTGAAACGCATCGGCATGATCTACGTATGAACAGTTTTAAGGCGAGTCAAGCTACTGATAAACCAGTTGATAAAACAGGACTACAAACAGTCTCGACTGAAGTCATCTTTTTGTAAGTTCTATGATCGATATAATGACCTTGTCAGAAAATTCAATCTCCACTGGGTCGCATGATGACTGACGTTTTTTTTTTACTTATTTTAAGACCGTAAATACTCGGCTACTTTCCATGGATTCTTCCGTTTTTCCAGATCAGGGTTGAAAAGCTATATTTTGAAATGTATTAAGAAGTCCTACATTTTTAAAGAATTTTTTCTATACCACCCACCACGGAGGAGATATAAAAAATAAAAAATGGATTTTAAAGTGATCTTGGTCTTTAACCTTTATGTTATTTTGATCGACCAATGTACACGCTTCCAACACAAGCGCTCTGATTTCTCTATGTTTGGTTGTTAAAAAAAATCCTTATAGTGCTTTTGTTGAAGTTAAAAAACTTTTAAGGACATTAAGGGTCAATAACCCTTAAAAGGGGGTGCGATTCATTTCTGCATGAATAAATTTGAAGACATTTTAAATGAACCCATGACATTGTTAAAAGTTTCAGGTTTCCATCGCTCATGGTTTTACAGCGATGCAGCGTAGAAGCGATAACAAGCATTTTGTCCGTAAAGGGTTATAACTTTGTAAGTTAAGGGAAATATCACGCAAAATGTCGTTTGGTGCCATAACCTATAGTGGCCAATTAGTTTAAGAAAAATGTGGTAATATATCAATTGCATGTAATGTAAAAGCTGTCCAGTGAAATTTATATAAAAAATAAATTAAAAAAAACATAAGGAATACAAAAGCTAGTTTTGTCTGAAAGGTGGAATGACCTAGTTATAGCATGTAAATGATATGTAACTGTAAATAGATCGATTAAAAAAAATCAGTGACAATTTATTTTATTCACAAGTAAGAGAATTAAAACTTCAGCAACTTGAGCAAATGACTTTCATATGTATTTTGTATTTATTTGTATGTGAAATTATCAAATGAATTTCTAAATGTATTTATTCCTTTTAACCGTTTTGTCTAAAACTTCAAAAACAAGTTGACAATTACACTGCGCAACTGGATTGGATTGGCTGAGTAAAGACTTTCTTATTTCGTTGGTTTCTAGTTTGATTAATCTTCCTTATGTTCAACATCTAATCGTAAAAAAAAAAAAATTAAGTACAAACGCCCGCGTTTTACCTATGAAACTTAATGCAGATATACGATTGAAATACCAGTATTCAAACTCAAAAACATGGAAACGTAAACAAAAAACAAATAAAAAATGAGACTTATTTCTTTATAAATTAGTAGATATACACATTGATGACGTCATGACTGAAAGAAGAATGTCGTGTAAATTCAATCGGAAAGCATTGTAAACAGATTCAAAATATAAGCAATCTAAGAACTCTTATAAAATTCTATGGTATGATTTGTTGAGAAGTGAACAAGAGAATACTTAAACAGAATTTATCAAATATTAGCTGAAAGGTATGATTTTTTGTCACGGCCAGCCTTTCCTCTGTCATGGCTTAAGATAGAAAAACAAAATCCGACTAGAACATAACTAACTCTTATATTCTAAATTTTAAATTCAATACGTAATAATAGTTTGGTTCATGTTTAACTCTGAAAGTGCTACTAGAATCCTGTGTTTTGGGTTGTTTTGATGAAACAAACTGTTTTCCGTGCAAAATAGATAAAAGTTGGTTAAGATTTATGAGAGTTGGAAAAATAGTGTTTTGACCGAGGGGAATGCAGGATTATATCGCAGGAGATTTTTAAAAACTGAAATATTATGTTTAATTGATATGTTTATAGTTTTGTGGAAACCAGAGATTGGGTCAATTACATTAGAAAGTAATTAATTAAATTACAATTACTTGCTTAAAACATTCAATCAAATTACCATTACAAGGATTTCTATGTTTCATTTAATGATTATTAATTGTTCAGTATCCATGTCCCTTAACTTACACCTGTCATGTTTACAAGTCTTTTCTGGAACTTTATCTCACCCAATTTCTTCGTTATAAGTTGGAAGATACAGGTAAGGTAATCTGTGGTAGAAAGAAGACTATTATTGTTATCAAAACACAATTTCACACCTATAGGTCATTAAGGGAACACGCCAAGAATTGGCAACAAAAACTTTAAAACCCAATTGAAGCCATAGCTTTAGGTCATACTATCCATTTAAAGGCACGACTTACTACTTTATTTAATTCAAATAACATTGTTTTTATTTTTAAGATTCCATAATTGGAAACAATAATTATTCCATAAAATAATAAAATTCTTAAGTAAAAGAGATTGAGCATACCATCAAAATTATCTGGTCCTTTAAAATTGATATATATTAGTGTCATGTCTTGTGTATATCTTATTTTTGATTACGTGTATTTCGTACGGAAGATTTTACGTACGACTTGTATGTTTATTGTTGAGTACTGCACCATTTTCGCTGCGGCTAGTTTGCAACAGTTTTTGTAAGTCTTGGATTCCACAGTGTAAGTGTTTTGACTTTTTAATTAATGAGTATGCATAATTAATCTTCTAGTGATATAATTTACCTCTGTGTTTATTGTCAATTCTGCTTAGTTTTGCAAATTCTTGTTATCAATGGAATTTAGTTTACCATGTGCTTCAAGTAAGGTGCGCTATTTTGTCAACAAACTTTGGTGGGAGGTGATAGTTTCGAAGGAAAGACCCGGTCAAAATTTTGAAATAAAGAGAGAACCTGGGGTTTGGCTGGTTATTTGAGGGGTATTAATTGCTAGAATATTTATTGCATTCATTTTGTGGATAGAGGAGCTCATGTCAATGTCATTGATATATGACACTTTAATAATGGTAGCACTTTTCATCAGATATGGAATGAAAATGCGAAACTGTGGCCAAAATTTTCACTTTCGGTTTTGTGCTTGAAAAGTAGGGTGGGTTCAGAACACGAAATGTCATTTGAAAAGAAGGTGATTGACCCCCCATCAATTGGTGATTATTTGCATGGGTATACATTAAGCTACCAATCTTAGGGTAGTTTATGGCAGTTGCTCGGGACTGGAGCGTGGTTCTGGACCCGTGAAAATGTGAAAAAAGGGCAATTTTTCAGAAAATTTTGAGACCGTCCCTGGCTATTCTTTATAGTGCTATATGTAAGTTGTCCTTGTTTTATTCTGAAATGTTTCAAAATTCTCAAGAGTCGGGACCATGTGTCCCCTGCATGCAGACCAATTTTAGCAAATTTAAAAATCCACTGAAAAATTAAATCTCGTATATGAGCACCATCTGCCTCACATTTCCTCGACCAAAAAAACTATCCCCTGCCACCTTTACATATTGAACTTGAAAATTACAAACTGTCAGTTGGTAAGGTCAATTAATTACTGTTAACTCATTATTTTCTAGTCAATTATTGAATTTCTTCCCAGTATATATCAATATATGGTGCATTACTCAATTCTATGTGTAAGATTTGATGAATTGTTTTTTATATGGAAAGCAATACCTGTCATTTATGTTTGTATTTTGTTTGTTACAGCTTTTTACCGCATCGCGGTTATCTGTCTGCTGAATAAACTGTTTTCCTGAAAACCGACTTTAATTTGAGGCAGAACAATTAGAGACATTGATATTCATATTTGAAAATTTAAGAACCTCATAATTAGATAGTGCATAAGTGAAACTATATGTATATTTTTAAAAAGTAAAATGCATTCCTAATTAAGCACTTTTCCTAATTTGATCTTGTACTTTTGTACTGTTTAAAGTGTAGAGGACAATTGATAGTGTGCAGCTGTCTTATTCATATATATATATATATATGTATATATATATATATATATATATATATATATATATATATATATATATATATATATATATATATATATATAAGGTATATAAAGGTATATATATATAATCAAAAAAGAAAAAGAAAATGAACAGTTCCAAAGTTTCTATTCACAAGCGCTTTCTGGATTTACATCCTTCTTCAGGTGAATGTACATATGTTATGTACATTCACCTGAAGAAGGATGTAAATCCAGAAAGCGCTAGTGAATAGAAACTTTGGAACTGTTCATTTTCTTTTTCTTTTTTGATTATTTATACTGTGTGATATCACCTTTCACTCATTTTGGATTATATATATATATATATATATATATATATATATATATATATATATATATATATATATATATATATATATATATATATATATATATATATATATAATTTGACCTACTCCATAGCCAAAGACAACCGCCGAATCTGAAGAAAATATTAACAAGAGCAAAATTTAATTCAACACCAGAAAAATATGTTGTTTCCAAATGCCGAGATTCAAGGTGCGGCACGTGTCCTTATCTAAAGACAGGAGATTCTATTTCTTTTAAATGTGGCAAGACTTTTTATGTTTATGAAAATATGTCGTGAAAATCCAAAACTCTGCTTTACTGTATTACATGTAACCACTGTTGCGAAGATTACATCGGCCAAACCGGAACACAACTTACCACCTGCATGTGCGTCCATCGCCAACAGATCAATGATCCCAGTACTAGAAACACCCTTTGAAGTGAACACTTTGACAGATGTGCTAAGGGAGATTATGATGTATTCCCATTTTATAAACTTAAAACCGATTCAACCGCCATGAGACTTGTGAAAGAAAACTATTTTATTAAATTATTTTCCCTCAAAACTCAACAAACATTGAATATCTGTATATATATTCATCTTTTTCTAGCCAGTCTTTGTATTTGTTATTTATTTGATGTCGATATTATCATATTTAGGTATTTCCACCTTTCAGGTGAAAGACTTTTTGTATTTCTTATGTTTTTTATTAGGTCTTTCCACCTTTCAGGTGAAAGACCTTTTGTTTTTCTTATGTTTTTTATTATTAAGTTTTTGTTGTTATTAAAACTTATTGTTTTTCTTCGGTTTCTTCTTCCCTATTATTATTAGGGTCTTCCGTTTCCAACGGAAGACCCTATTGTTTTTCTTCGGATTCTTTTTCATTAGGGTCTTCCGTTTCCAACGGAAGACCCTTTTGTTTTTCTACGGTTTCTTTTTTTTAGGGTCTTCCGTTTCCAACGGAAGACCCTCTTGTTATTCTATTGTTTCTTTTTATTATTAGGGTCTTCCGTTTCCAACGGAAGACCCTCTTGTTATTCTACGGTTTCTTTTTCTTTATTAGGGTCTTCCGTCTTCAGCGGAAGACCCTTCTATTATTCTATTGTTTCTTTTTCACTTTTCTTATTGTTATTATTATTATTATTCTTTTTTTTTCTTACCGATTTTGTGCAGACGATTTCTCAGAGATGGCTTAACCGATTTCATTCAAATTTTCAAGGTTAACGCGATTTTATCTGAAGTTTATCGTTTTTTATCCATTTTCGAAAATACACTTCCGGTCGGAAGTTATCGTCCGTTTACGATTTTAAAAAGTCAATTTTGTCGGTCGGGTTTCTCATAAACGAGTAAAGATAGAGAACTGAAATTTTCAGAGATGATAGAACTACCGTTTTTCTGGTGCACCTCGGTATAGAGAATGTCCGCCGTCACTTCCGGTCGTCACCGGAAGGAAATTTGAAAAATTGAATTTTTCGACTTTTTTATTTTTTAATATTTTTCTTTGAAATTTTTACACCTTATAGAGACCCTTTTACTGATTAAGAATATGTAATTAGTTTTAAAATCGATCAAGGCATTCTCGAGAAATTAAGCGTCAAAGTTCTGAAGCGGAGTCCGAGTAGCTCAGTCGTTATAGTCGTGGACATGGCACAGGCGACCCGGGTTCAAGCCTCGAGTGCCGCAATTTTTTTTTCTCTTTTTTTCGCTTAGATCTACGATTTTATCTTTGAATTGATAAGTTTAATCTTATCTATTCAAAAATTGGACGGAAGACCTACTCGTTGCTCGCAAAGAGATCGAATCTAGTTATTCTTTTTTTTCTTTTTCTGACTTTTTTGGAGCGCTATTTCTCAAAAACGATACAACCGATATGCACAAAATTTTCAGGACTGATAAAGCATGATCGGTGCTACATATTATTAAATTTTCAAATGATGACGTCACTTCCGGTTTCAGATATAGACGATTTTGAAAATTTTTAAGGGTCATTTTGTCCACGCATCTCCTCCAAAACTAATCAAGATAGAAGCTTGAAATTTTCAGGGGTTGTAGATGAATGTCTGTAGATGTACCCCCATGCTTCCAATTATGAAAATTGCTCAAGGCCTCAAAGCTCGCCTGAACATGAAAATTAGCACCAAATTTTTTCACGAAATTTTTGCACATTTTCTGTAATACCTTTCGATGTGTACATAATTTGTTAAAACATGTAATGCAAAAGTTGTTTCAATTTGCACGAGCTTTCATTTGATATCAGGAAAAAGGGGCTGACCCCTCAAATTAGGGGCCAAGGGGGCTCTAAAGTCTTCTTACAATAATTCTTTACTGAACAATAATTTGTTATTAATTATAGAAGCAAAAATGTTCATTGTACAGCTGTTTATCTATACAGTATCATACTTAAGTCATATGTTACGTAATTAGGGGTTTCAAGGGGCCAGAAGTTCAAAACTTTGATCATTAATGTCTGAAAAAGGAGAAATATTTTTAAAAGTAATGTAGAACAAAAGTTGCTTAAAAGGGTGTTCCTTACAATATGCTACCTTAAATGTTTTTGTTTATGACCCCATTTAGGAGTTAAAGGGTCGGCCCCTAACACACATTCGTACAGATATCTCAAGAACGGTTAACATTTCATGAACACTTGTAGAACAAAATATGTTTAAATTTGCAAGACCTTTAATTTGATATCAAGAAAAAGGGGCTGGCCCCTCAAATTAAGGGCCAAGGGTGTTCTAATGTCTTCTGACCATAACTGTTTACTGGACAATAATTTGCTATCAATTATAGAAGCAAAAATGTTCATTGTACAGTTGTTTATCTATACAGTACCATACCTAAGTCATATATTACGTAATTAGGGGTTTATAGGGGCCAGAATTCAAAACTTTGATCATCAATATCTAAAAAAGGAGAAATATTTTTAAAAGCAATGTAGAACAAAAGTTGTGCTAAATAATGTTCTAAACAATATGGTATCAAAAATGTTGTTGTTAGTGGCCCTGGTAAGGTGTTAAAGGGTCGGCCCCTAAAATTCAGTTGTTTAAATATCTCGAGAACGGTTTACAATTCGTGAACACTTGTAGAACAAAATATGTATATATTAGCAAGACCTTTTATTTGATATCAAGAAAAAAGGGCTGACCCCTCAATTTAGGAGCCAGAAGGGCTACTTAGTCTTATTATGATAACTCTTTTCTGACTAACAATTTGATATTAATCATTACGCATCAAAGGAGTTTTTATTAAGCTTTATTTAAAACTGAAATCCGTTTTAAAATCAGACGATGCATTAAAGAAATATCGGTGTTAAAAAATTGATTTTTCCGGAAATTTTGATTCCGCGTTCTTGGTTTCAAAAATAGCGTAAAGTTCAAAGTGAAATTAACTCGTACCATAAAAATAATTCTATTTTTGTTAAGTCGTACTTTGACACATTCGGATTTTTTTTGTGAAGTCGTTCTTAGAATCGTAAAGCTTTTTGTTAATTCGTACATAAATCACTCCTGTTTTTTAAAAGTCGTACCAAGAATAATTCGATTTTTTTAATCTTTTTGTTTAAGTTCTCTTGTTATTGATTTTAAAACTATGCTTCTTGCAGGAACATCAAGCTTTACTTTCGACATTAACGGAAGACCCACTCGTTGCTTTGCAACGAGCTTTGCTCTAGTTATTATTATTATTCTTTTTCTTTATTTTTCTGACTTTTTTAAAGCTTAATATCTCAAAAAGTTTTCAACGGATTTACATGAAACTTTCAGGGATTATGTAACGTCACTGTCCCTCAAAGATGTTAAATTTTCAATTACAACGTCACTTCCGTTTTTACGTTACGTCAATTTTTAAGTTTAAAAAAAGTGATTTTGTCCAGGGCCTTTTTGAAAAACGCTTGAAGATAGAGACTTGAAATTTTCTGTGTTGAAGCATTAATCGTTTTTATTTGGACATAAGGCTGGAATTTAGTTTCCGTCACTTCCGGTCCAAACCGGAAGTGTTTTAAAATTTTCGATTTTTTGAATTTTTCGTTTCAATTAAAAATGTTTCTGAGTTTTGTAGAGTTGGTTATGCTTAATACGAATCTGAAATCCGTTTGAAAATCGAACGACGCATTACAGAGATATTGGGGTTTAAAAATTGATTTTTCCGGAAATTTTGATTCCGCGTCCTGGGTTTAAAAAATAGTGTAATGTTCAAAGTAAAATTAACTCGTACCAAAAATAATTGCTATGTCGTACCTGAACACATTCGGATTTTTTTTTGTTCAGTCGTTCTTAAAATCGGAAAGGTTTTTGTTAAGTCGTACTTAAAATCATTCGTATTTTGTCAAGTCGTACCAGGAATATTCGATTTTTTTCATCTTTTTATTTTTGTTACTCTTGTTATTGGTTTAAGAGCTCTGCTTCTTACAGGAACTTCAAGCTTTACTTTCGACATTAACGGAAGACCCACTCGTTGCTTTGCAACGAGCTTTGCTCTAGTTCTTATTCTTATTCTTATTATTAGGGTTTTCCGTTTTCAACGGAAGACCCTCTTGTTATTCTATTGTTTCTTTTTCATTAGGGTCTTCCGTTTTTGAACGGAAGACCCTCTTGTTATTCTATTGTTTCTTTTTATTATTATTTTTTTTCTTTTTCTTTATTTTTCTGACTTTTTTAAACCTTAATATCTCCAACAGTTTTCAACGGATTTACATGAAACTTTCAGGGATGATGTAGCATTATTGTGCCTTAAAGATGTTAAATTTTTATTTACAACGTCACATCCGTTTTTACGTTACGTCAAATTTTAAATTTTCAAAAACTGATTTTGTCCAGGGCGTTTTTCAAAAACGCTTTAAGATAAAGACTGGGAATTTTCTGTGTTGAAGCATTGATCGTTTTTATTTGGACATAAGGTTGGAATTTAGTTTCCGTCACTTCCGGACCAAACTGGAAGCGTTTTAAAATTTTTGAATTTTCAAATTTTTCGTTTTAATTTCAAATGGTTACGAGGTTTGTAGAGCTGGTCATGCTGAACACGAAACTGAAATCCGTTTGAAAATCGGACGATGCATTACAGAGATATCGGGGTTTAAAAATTGATTTTTCCGGAAATTTTCATTCCGCGTCCTTGGTTTAAAAAATAGCATAATGTTCAAAGTAAAATTAACTCGTACCAAAAATAATTGCTAAGTCGTACTTGAATACATTCGGATTTTTTTTGTTAAGTCGTTCTTGAAATCGGAAAGGTTTTTGTTAAGTCGTACTTAAAATCATTCGGATTTTGGTAATTCGTACCAAGAATATTCGATTTTTTCATCTTTTTATTTTAGTTACTCTTGTTATTAATTTAAGAGCTGTGCTTCTTACAGGAACTTCCAGCTTTACTTCCGACATTAACGGAAGACCCACTCGTTGCTTTGCAACGAGCTTTGCTCTAGTTATTATTATTTTTCTTTTTCTTTATTTTTCTGACTTTTTCAAAGCTTATTATCTCAAAAAGTTTTCAACAGATTTACATGAAACTTTCAGGGATTATGAAGCATTATTGTGCCTCAAAGTTTTAAAATTTTCAACTACAACGTCACTTCCGTTTTTACGTTACGTCAATTTTTAAATTTTAAAAAAGTAATTTTGTCCAGGGCGTTTTTCAAAAACGGTTCAAGATAAAGACTTGGAATTTTCTGTGTTGAAGCAATGATCGTTTTTATTTGGACATAAGACTGGAAATTAGTTTCCGTCACTTCCGGTCTAAACCGGAAGTGTTTTAAAATTTTCGAATTTTCTAATTTTTCGTTTTAATTTAAAATGTTTACGAGGTTTGTAGAATTTGTTATGCTGAACACGAATCTGAAATCCGTTTGAAAATCGGACGATGCATTACAGAGATATCGGGGGTTAAAAATTGATTTTTCCGGAAATTTTGATTCCGCGTCCTTGGTTTGAAAAATAGCGTAATGTTCAAAGTAAAATTAACTCGTACCAAAAATAATCGCTAAGTCGTACTTGAACACATTCGGATTTTTTTGTTAAGTCGTTCTTGAAATCAGAAAGGTTTTTGTTAAGTCGTACGTAAAATCATTCGTATTTTGTTAAGTCGTACCAGGAATAATTCGATTTCTTTCATCTTTTTATTTTAGTTACTCTTGTTATTGGTTTAAGGGCTCTGCTTCATACAGGAACTTCCAGCTTTACTTCCGATATTAACGGAAGACCCACTTGTTGCTTTGCAACGAGCTTTGCTCTAGTTCTTTTTATTTTTTTTTCAACTCGAATATTTCAAAAACCCTTGCATCGATTGCTTTGAAATTTTCAGGTTGTATGTGTGTTTGAAAGATCTCTATGATATGAAAATCTTTTTTGATGACGTCATCAAATTCGTCAGATATTGACGTTTTTCACATTTTAAAAAGTGATTTTGTCCGGAGCTTTTCTCCTTTTTGATATAAGATAAAGCTATGAGATTTTACCAGAAGGTAGAACTACCTTTTTACTTATGACATAAGGCTGGAAACTCATTTCGGACACTTTCGGTCGAAACCGGAAGCAAAACCAATTTTTGTCAATTTTCATGTTTTTCGATTTTAAAAAATATACGAACGCATCTTACAATAATTTTCATGTTACTATCATCGTAGCCAACATGCATAAACGTATAAGGTACCAAATTTACATACAAGAGGATACATTATGTACACTGAATACTAATACATTAAGTGGAGTGCAACACATCTAATCCACTCATTACTGTAGAATTATCATTACTCGTGGGACACTAATGTTCTAAAGTGACCAACTTCGTGGATAACCATTGTCAACTAATTTACTACACCCCCTTGAAAGTATATACAAGCCTTTTTTAATACATAATTTGATTTTTCCGGAAATATTGTTTCCGCGTCCTTGGTTTAAAAAATAGCGTAATGTTTATGGTAAAATTAACTCGTACCAAAAATAATTAAGTCGTACTTGAACACATTCGGATTTTTTTTGTTAAGTCATTCCTGAAATCAAAAAGGTTTTTGTTAATTCGTACTTAAAATCATTCGTATTTTGTTAAGTCGTACCAGGAATAATTCGATTTTTTTCATTTTTTTATTTTAGTAACACTTGTTATTGGTTTAATAGCTCTGCTTCTTACAGGAACTTCGAGCTTTACTTCCGACATTAACGGAAGACCCACTCGTTGCTTTGCAACGAGCTTTGCTCTAGTTAATATTATTCTTCCTCTGACTTTTTTTGTGGCTTATATCTCAAAAACTATTCAACCGATTTACACGAAATTTTCAGAACTTATTTGGTAACGTAAGTACTCGAGGTAATTAAAATTTAAACTTATGACGTCACTTCCGGTTGCAGATATTGACGATTTTGTAAATTTTTAAGGGTCATTTTGTCCACGCATCTCCTCCGAAACTAATCAAAGTAGAAGCTTGAAATTTTCAGGGATTGTAGATAAATGTATGTAGATGTACCCCATTGCCTTCACTTATGAAAATTGCTGAAGGCTTCGAAGCTCGCCTGAACCTGAAAATAAGCACCAAATTTGTCCACGAAATTTTTGAACATTTTCTGAAATATCTTTTGATGTATACATATTTTGTGAAATAATGTAATGCAAAAGATGTTTATTTTTGCAAGACCTTTAATTTGATGTTAAGGAAAAGGGGCTGGCCCCTCAAATTAGGGGCCTAGATGGCTCTAAAGTCTTCTTACAATAACCTTTTACTGAACAATAATTTGTTATCAATCATAGGAGCAAAAATGTTCATTGTGCAACTGTTTATCTATACAGTACCATAGCTTTGTCATATATTACGTAATTAAGGGTTTCAAGGGGCCAGAAGTTCAAAACTTTGATCATTTATATCGGAAAAAGGAGAAACATTTTGAAAAGCAATGTAGAACAAAAGTTGCTCAAAATAATGTTCTGTACAATATGCCACCTTAAATTTTTTGATGATGGCCCCACTAAGGATTTTAAGGGTCGGCCCCTAAAACACATTTATACAGATATCTCGAGAACGGTTAACACTTTGTGAACACCTTGTGAATAAAATATGTTTATATTTTTAAGACTTTTAATTTGTTGTCAAGAAAAAGGGGCTGGCCCCTCAAATTAGGGGCCAAGAGGGCTCTAATGTCTTTTTACAATAACTCTTTACTGAACAATATCTAAAGTCTTCTTACAATAACCTTTTACTGAACAATAATTTGTTATCAATCATAGGAGCAAAAATGTTCATTGTGCAACTGTTTATCTATACAGTACCATAGCTTAGTCATATATAACGTAATTAAGGGTTTCAAGGGGCCAGAAGTTCAAAACTTTGATCATTTATATCGGGAAAAGGAGAAACATTTTGAAAAGCAATGTAGAACAAAAGTTGCTCAAAATAATGTTCTGTACAATATGCCACCTTAAATTTTTTGATGATGGCCCCACTAAGGATTTTAAGGGTCGGCCCCTAAAACACATTTATACAGATATCTCGAGAACGGTTAACACTTTGTGAACACCTTGTGAATAAAATATGTTTATATTTTTAAGACTTTTAATTTGTTGTCAAGAAAAAGGGGCTGGCACCTCAAATTAGGGGCCAAGAGGGCTCTAATGTCTTTTTACAATAACTCTTTACTGAACAATATTTTGTTAATAAGTATAGAAGCAAAATGTTCATTGAACAGCCGTTCATCTATACAATACCATACCTAAGTCATATAATACGTAATAAGGGGCTTCAAGGGGCCAAAACTCAAAACTATGATCATTAATATCTGAAAAAGGAGAAATATTTTGAAAAGCAATGTAGAACAAAAGTTGTTCAAAATAATGTTCTGTACAATGTGATACCAAATATTTTGTTGTTAGTGGGTCTGGTAAGGGGTTAAAGGGTCGGCCCCTAAAACACATTTGTACAGATATCTCGAGAACGGTTTACAATTCATGAACACTTGTATAACAAAATATGTTTACATTAGCGAGACCTTTTATTTGATATCAAGAAAAAGGGGCTGGCCCCTCAAATTAGGGACCACAAGGGCTACTAAGTCTTTTTATGATAACTCTTCTCTGACCAGTAATTTGAAATTTATTATGAAGCAACAAAGGAGCTTTTATTAAGGTTAATCAAAAACTGAAATCCGTTTTAAAATCAGACGATGCATTACAGAGATATTGGGATTTAAATTGAGTTTTCCGGAAATTTTAATTCCACGTTTTTTGGTTCAGAAAATAGTGTTATGTTCTAAGTTAAATTAACTCGTTCCTAAAAAAAATCGGAAATTGTTAATTCGTACTTGAACACATTCGGGATTTTTTTTATTAAGTCGTTCTGGAAATTGTAAAGGTTTCTGTTAAATCGTTCTTGTAATCATTCAGATATTATAAAGTCGTACCAAGAATTATTCGAATTTTAATTTTTTTTTTTATTTCTCTTGAAGTTGGTTTCAGATCTCTGCTTCTTACAGGAACTTCTAGCTTTACTGTCGACACTAACGGAGGACCCACTCGTTGCTTTGCAACGAGCTTTGCTCTAGTTATTTTTGTTTTGTTTTTTTCTTACAAATTTTGTGCACGCGAGTTCTCGGAAATGGCACGGCCAATTTTCATGAAACTTTTAGATCTAATAGATATTGATCTGAACCTTATTGGAATTTTTTTATTTTGATGACGTCACTTCCGTTTCAGAGATATTGACGTTTTAGCGATTTTTAGAGGGTCAGCTTGTCCGTCGAACTCCTCCTAAACGATAAAAGATATCAAATTCAAATTTTCAGGAATTGTAGACGAATGATTGTAGTTTTGTCTAAAGTGAGCCATTTATGTTTGGCGCAAAAGGCGCCGAAGCTCGCCTGGACACGAAAATTGAGATATAAAAAATGTAGTGATTTTTCTTGGCTTTCTTTAATTATCTCTTTTCTCGAAAATATTTTGTTAAGACATGTAGAGCAATTAAAATTTATTTTTACAAGAGCTTTCATATAAGATCAGAAAAAAGGGGCTGGCCCTTCAAATTAGGGGCCAAAAGGGCTCTAAAGTCTTTTGATGATAACTTTTTAATGTGAAATATTTTGTAATACGTTATAGAAGCAATTATGTTTATTCTAACGTTATTCGCCTATACATGGCAATCATTTACTCCTATATTACGTAATTAGGGATTTTAAGGGGCCAGAAGTCCAAAACTTGAATGGAGAAACATTTTGATAAGCAATATTGAACAAAAGATGCTCAAGATATTGAGCTTATCAATCTGCAACAATAATTTCTTTGTTATGCGGTTTCTGAAAGGAGTTACAGGGTCGGCCCCTAAAACGACCCTCTCCAGATATCTCCAGAACGGTACAGAATTTCTAAACACTTGTTGTTTGAATTGACACGAGCTTTCATATAAGATCAAGAAAAAGGGGCTGACCCTTCAAATTAGGGGCCGATAAGGCTCTAAAGTCTTTTGATTATAACTTTTTACTGTAAAATATTTTGTGATACCTTATAAAAACAATTATGTTTATTCTAACGTTATTCACCTATTCATGGCAATCATTTAATCCTATATTACGTAATAAGGGATTATAAGGGGCCAGAAGTCCAACACTTTGATGCTCAATATCTCTAAATGGAGAAACATTTTGATAAGCAATATTGAGCAAAAGATGCTAAAAAATTAAGCTTAACAATATGCAACCATATTTTATGTGTGATACGGTCCTTAAAAGGAGTACAGGGTCGGCCCCTAAATCGACCCTCTCCAGATATCTGCAGAACGGTACAGAATTTCAAACACTTGTTGAACAAAATGTGTTTGAATTGACAAACACATTCTTATGGCATCATAAAAAAGGGGCTGGCCCTTCAATTAAGGGGCTGAGGGGGCTCTAAAGACTTTTAATGATAAATATTTACTGTGAAATATTTTTTGATCCGTTATAGAGGCAATTATGTTTATTCTAACGTGATTTACCTATACATGGCAATGATCATTTACTCCTACGTTACGTAATTAGGGATTTTAAGGGACCAGAAGTCGAAAACTCTGATCCTCTATATCTCAAAATGGAGGACATTCCGAAAAGCAGTATTTAACAAAAGATACTCAAAATAATGTGCTTAACAATGTACAACCATATATTGTTTGTTATCTGGACCCTAAAAGGAGTTTAGGACCAGATATCGAAACGATTTTTCACATATATCTCAAAAACGATAACCAATTTCTAAACACTTATTAGCAGTACAAAAAAATACATTTTAACTAAAATGAATGAAAAGGAGCTGATCCCTCAAATAAGGGACACAAAAGGGGTAGATAGTCTTTCACCCATTACTCTTAGACCCCGCTTCCATTTCAAAATACGTTTCGTTGACGAAGATCAAGAGCAAGGTCATTCCGTATTCTAAAAATCGGACGGAAGACCTCCTCGTTGCTCGCAACGAGATCGTGTCTAGTTATTATTATTTTTCTTCTCTTTTTTTCCAGGGACAGCTTTTTTATTTCAAGAGATATTGAAACAATTTTTTCTTTATGTTATTGGCCATTAAAAGTTATGGTACCAAATAACCCTTTGCTCGATAACTCCCAGAACTTACAAAGTTGTGTACGAAAAGCTTGTTATCGCTACTCCTCTGAAACCATAAGAGATAGAAACTTGGAACTTTTACCAATGTCTTCAGTACACTTAGAGGGTTCTTCAATCTATTCATAACGAAAGGATCTGAGCCCCCCTTCTAGTAGTTATTGCCCCTGAAAGTATTTGCATTTCTATAAAATCACTTCCAACTTTTTTATTACTTATCATAGAGACTTCGGACTACCTGGGATGGAAACGTCTACCTTGGCCGAACAAAATGACATAAAGGTCAAAGGTCAAGGTCATTTGGAAATCTCTTAATTAATGAAATTTTGTATCGCCTTTGTTTAGGATGGTAGAGAAAAGGTTTTTCATGGATGTAGTAGGACATCTTAAGACATTTAAAAATATAACCCTTTAACCCTTACCTTTTAACAATTATAGAGTTATTGCCCCTATTGTACAAAATGCTTGTTATCGCTACTCCTCATTAACCGTTAGAGATAGAGACTTGAAACTTTTACTAATGTATTCAGTACACTTAGGCGCTTCTTCAATCTATTCATACCAACAGGGTCCAAAGTCCCTTTCTAGCAGTTATTGCCCCTGAAAGTTTCGAACATTCAATAAAAACACAAATAACTTTTGAATCAATAATCATAGATACATCGGACCACTTGGTATTGAAGCGTCTACCTTGTCAGATAAGAATGACATAAAGGTCAAAGGTCAAGGTCGTCAAGCAATAAAAAATTGCAAACTTAATCGTTTGACACTTTCTTTAATGGAGTAACGCAGAAAAAATAGTTTATTCTATTGAAGCTATCTTATTTCAAACATAAAAAACAATGAGGTGGAAAGACCTCTAATTGTTCGAGAACAATTAGTCTACTAGTTATTTTTTTTCTTCTCTTTTTTTCCAGAGACAGCTTTTTTATTTTTAAAGATATTGAAACAATTTGTTCTTTATGTTATTGACCATTAAAAGTTATGATACCAAATGACCCTTTGCTTGATAACTCCCAGAACTTACAAAGTTATTGCCCTTGTGTAGTAAAAGCATGTTATCGCTACTCCTCTGAAACCAAAAGAGATAGAGATTTGAAACTTTTACAAATGCCTTCAGTACACTTGAAGGGATCTTCAATCTCTTCATACCGAAAGGATCTGAGGCCCTCTTTTTGAAGTTATTGCCCCTGAAAGTATTTAAATTTCTATAAAATCACTTCAAACTTCTTTATTATTTGTCATAGAGACTTCGGACCACTTGGGATGGAAGTGTCTACCTTGGCCGAACAAAATGCCATAAATGTCAAAGGTCAAGGTCATATGGAAATCTGTTAATTAATGAGTTTTTAGATTTCTTTTGTTTAGGGTGGTAGGAAAAATCTATTTCATGGATATAGTAGGACATCTTAAGACATTTTAAAATATAGCCCCTTGGCTTCTACCTTGAAACAATTATAGAGTTATTGCCCCTAATGTTCCAAATGGTTGTTATCGCTACTCCTTTGAAACCATAATAGATAGAAACTTGGAACTTTTACCAATGTCTTCAGTACACTAAGAGGGTTCTTCAATCTATGCATACCGAAAAGATCTGAGGCCCTCTTGTAGTTGATATTGCCTCTGAAAGTATTTAAATGTTTAAAAAATTACTTCCAACTTTTTTTAATTATTTGTCATAGAGATTTTGTACTACTTTGGATTGAAGTGTCCATTGGCCAAACAAAATGACATAAAGGTCAAAGGTCAAGGTCATTTGAAAATCTGTTAATTAATGAATTTTAGATCTCTTTTGTTTAGGATGGTACAGAAAAGCGTTTCAGGGATGAAGTAGGACTTCTTGAGACATTTCAAAATATAACCCTTCAGCCCTACTATGAAACAATTATAGAGTTATTGCCCCTATTGTACAAAAAAGATTGTTATCGCTATTTCTCATAAACCGTTAAAGATAGAGACTTGAAACTTTTAATAATGTATTCAGTAGTCTTAGAGGGTTCTTCAGTTTATCAAACCGAAAGGGCTTGAACACAAGTTTTTGACTTTTCTTTTATAAAGTAACGCAAAGAAAATGTTTTATTAATTATATTGCAACAAAACATAAAAAATAATAAGGTGGAAAGACCTCTAATTGTTCGAGAACAATTAGTCTACTAGTTTGTCTAATTCAGTTTCTCCGAACTTTAACGTTTTATATTGTATTATGACAACATGGATTTATTCCTTCCCTGAAAAGACTCTCATTACATCATGACATCATAGTTAACGTTTCTAAGGAAAACAATTTCATAACTGATGTACGTTCACCTGAAAAAGGATGTAAATCAAGAAAGCGCTAGTGAATAGAAACTTTGGAACTGTTCATTTTCTTTTTTTCCTTTTTTTTTTTTGATTATATATACTGTGTGATATCAACTTTCACTCTTTTTGGATTATATATATATATATATATATATAAAAGCACTAAAAATAACCAACGACACGAACAATAAAGTAAAATATTGTCAAATTTTCGGGACAACCCGTCCCTTCTTCAGGACAACAAAATAAAAACTACATAAGAAAGAAGTAAAACATCTACAAAACTAGCACTAAACTAAACTAAATAATATATAAAAACTAGATAATGCTTAAACACCGGATCAAAACGTGGCAGCTACATCTTTATATTTAAGAATTCGAGCCCGAGAAAGAAAAATCCCGTCCGACGCAGCGGACGGTCTGTGAAGAAAGTGCTGAAAGATAACGCGAACGAATTAACTTGCTAATTGGGGGTTGCTGTTAATTAAGTTGTACTAGTAAGATAATTCGTAGTGAAAGTTTGTAGGGAAGATTGGCCCTGTAAAAGACCACATAAATAATCATGAATGTAAAAACTAATGGAAGTGAAAATAAGGAAAAAGAACAAAACCGATTAAGGAAATAGCTAATAATTTGAATAAATAACATGATTAATAGTTTGTACATGGACCGAAAAAGATGAAGATGGTGATATTGCTACGAAAACAAATCAGTACTTAGTTGATGTTCATTTTGGTGAAGTCACTTAATTTGTTAATGCCGTCAGGGTGGAATGACTTCAGTCTATGCATCCAAAAATTTTCTTTATTTTTTCTCTCCGCATCTGTCCAGTTAGGGTTGTGATCAATGACCAAAACCATCATGTCCTCCCATTTGTGACCATCTAAATTAAAATGTTCCCCGACGGGTTCTTTAATTTTCTTAGTTTTGATGGTGGAACGATGATTATTGATGCGCCTGCAGAGGTCTCCTGTTTCCCCTACGTATTGTTTCTGACAAAATTTACAATTGATGAGATATACACAATTGTCCGTACGACAAGAAGTATTTGCGAAAATTTTGTAAGTACGGCCAGTAATGGGGCTAGAGAAGTCGTCTGCATCAGAGCTGTGTTTGCACAACAGACATCTGGTGTCAGAACAAGTTCTAAAGCCACCATTAGGCAGAGGGTTCTTTAGTTTGGTTCTTACCACCATGTCCTTAAGGTTTCTAGGGCGCTTGAAAGCTGCCATCGGGGGTTTTTTGAAAACCTCAACCATTTTATCATTGCTGTAAAGGATTGGCAGGTTCTTCTTTAGGACTGCATTTAGGTCCCTAAGGACAGGGTGGTAAGTAGTGACAAATGGGACCTTGTTGTCTTCGTTTTTGGGTTTATATTTCAGAAGGGATAAACGATCCTCTTTAGCTAAATCATCAATTGCATTCTGTACAGAGTGCGAGCTGTAGCCCCTGGCACATAAGTGGGATTTTAGGAGTTGACTTTGCTCAGAGTATAGTTCTTGAGTTGAACAAATACGTCTGACTCTGGTGGCTAGGCCTTTTGGTATGCCTCTAAACGTATGAGGTGGGTGGCAGCTAGACTTCATTAAATAGAGGTGGGAATCTGTAGGTTTGGTATGAAGATTGAAATCGAGTTTACCATCGACTAAAGTTGAAGTAGTGTCAAGAAGCGTGTTGTTGAATGAGGAAATTTCAGTCGTAAATTTGATAGAATGATGGAAAGAATTGACAAAGGTAATAAAATCATCGAGGCTGTTTCTGTTGTCGACCCACTTCATTTCGATGTCGTCTATGAAGCGCAACCAACTAAGAGGTTTGAAGGGTGACTGTGTTAGTAGGTTGCGCTCTAGATTACCCATGAATATATTGGCATAAGATGGTGCCATTTTGGTGCCCATAGCAGTGCCACTGACTTGAAGGTAGTGTTCTCCATTGAACATAAAATTATTGAATTTTAGAACATGCTCTAGGAGCTTGGTGAGAGATTCAGTTGAAGGGATCTGAACCTCTCTAGCGTCCCATACCTCTTTACAGGCTGCAATACCTTCGCCATGCGGAATGTTGGTGTAAAGGGATGTGACATCCATCGTCACGAGAACAGTATTATCTGGAAGATTTGAAGATGGCGTTTTGTTAAGATAATCCGTTGTATCTTTAAGATATGACGGTAAATTTTCAACATGTGGACGGAGATGAAGGTCGATGAATTCTGAAATTTTTTCAGTGGGATGTCCAATGGCACTTACTATGGGACGTCCTGGCATTCCAGATTTGTGAATTTTTGGAAGAACATAAAATTGGCCGGGCTTACAGTTGATAGGAAGAAGGGTAGAATAAATATTGTAACCAATTTCATTATTTTCAAACATAGTATCTAATGTTTTGGTAATAGTATTTGAGAAGTCATCTGTAGGATCAGTGTCAAGCTTTTGGTAAAAACGTTCATCTGACAATTGTCTGTATGCTTCTGCAAGATATTTGTCTTGGTCCATCACAACAATTGTTGACCCTTTATCTGCTTTTTTAATGACGATGTCTTCCCGGTTCTTTAGGGTTTATAACGCTGATCTTTCTTCTTTATTTAGATTATCCGGGTGTCTGTGTTGTTTGGAAAGGAGTTTCTCGATGTCTGACTCGACAGCTTCTATATATGATTCTAAGGCTCCGCATTTACCAGGGGCTGGTTCCCAGTTGCTCTTAGGTCTAAATAGTTTATGGTTTTCAAGGTCTTGTAAAAAGGTTTGGGACTTGTCACCTACATCAGAACTGGAGTCTTTTCTAGAGAAATGTTCTTTCAGTCTAAGTCTACGGAAAAAAGCCCTAGTGTCCTCTCTTACAGCCCTTTCGTTTACTTCCCGGGGTGTAGGGCAAAAGTTGAGGCCTTTGGAAAGTAGTGATGTTTCGGATTCGGTAAGAGATACACTAGAAACGTTAAGTACAGGACAAACCTTAGCGTTAGAATTATCCCCGTCTGTTGTTGGAACTGTTTTCCGTACAAAGCGTCTACAACGGGGTGCTTTGGTTTTCTTTTGAGACACGTTAGTAATGTTGTTTGTCCTGCTGTTAAATTTTAAACTGACATTATCACGGACGAATTTCTTTTCCTGTGTTTTTAGTAAGTTTTTGGTGAGGGCCTCATTGTAAGTACAAATGATATTGTTGGCTTCCCTCAAGTCCGCGTCAGAGTTAGTTTTGGCAAGAGATAAATTCAGAGCTGTGATGTTGTTCTCGTATTGTTGTAACTTGTGATGGTCCCAAGAAAGGCAGAGTGACATAAGTTCTTTTGAGCATCTCTTGAGAATGCTTTCCCAACGTGTCATGAAATTTTTTGAAACCGGTCCAACATTTGGTTCAGAATTGATTTTGAAACCTTTTGGTTTATATACCTTATATACCTTATATATACCTTTATATACCTTATATATATATATATATATATATATATATATATATATATATATATATATATATATATATATATATATATATATATATATATATATATATATATATATAATATATATATATATATATATATATATATATATATATATATATATATATATATATACTGTAGAAGCAGAAATATTCGTTGAGGATTTAATTTCGTTATTTTCGTTGGCAATATAAATCAACGAAATTAAATCCATGACGAATTTTTAACCCTGGTATTAATGAATACAAAAATATTACGATATGACGAAATTAAATGCCAACGAAATCTTGTTTGGTTTAAAAACAACGAAATTTTGACCCAACGAAAATATATGTTTCTACAGTATATATATATGTCAATTACACCTATTCAATTTTATTAATTTATTTTCAATTACATCCCCATTTGTAGTTAATTACACTCAATTCCCTTTACAAATTACCGTTACCCCATCCCTGTTGGAAACCGTGCGGTAGTGTTTAAGGTCAAGATCAAGTAAGTGATTCCAGACTGTCTTTTTGGTGCTAGAACATTTTAAATCTTTTCCCGTAAAGGCTTTAAAGGAATTGTGTAGAAAATAAAACAATATTTTGACATTCTATATTTAATCACAGGAAATGTAATCCCGGTACCTATATTCTATTTGACATCATTTTAAAAAGGAGGCCAAGAGCTTGTTTAATGCCGTTTTTGGAGAGACTGTAGGTATTCTAGATATATTTCATTAGTCAAAATTCGACAAAACTCTGATATTTGTTACTTTTTTCCTTCATATTTAATAGAAAATGATTTTTTAAAACATGATTTTTCATTGCATTTACCAACAAAAAAGCTCCGGTACACCCTATGAAGCAAAGATATTGTTTTGAAGCATCATTTTAAAGAGTTTATATCTTGAATTTCATAAACCTGTAGGCACCTTTCATTCACTAGATCTTGACTTTAAAATCTACTGATTTATGGTAGCCATTTTAGGTCACCTCTAGTTAGAAATTCTAGGTCATATATGAATTCTACTTGTAAATTCTTTTTCACAACTAGACTTTGACCCGTGCATGCATGGGTTGGTATTGCATATATCGGACATTTACGAAAAAGATACATGGACGCACCGTATTGTTGACATTTACATAACCAAGCTTTAAGCCTACGATAATACTCAGTCTATTAATTTCACTACACTCTGCTTAATTAGAAAAATGTAACTGTGTCTCGGGACAGGCCTTCGCCACAGTTATCATGCCCCCCATTTATTGCTGATATGCCCGTAATGTAGCAGAAAATTGTAGAATCGCTCCGTAACGATATTGGAGAGAATTAATGAAGTTGCATTGAAAATAACAGTCAAATTATTCATAACAAACCATTTTGAGGCTATAAATATCGTTCATCTAAAAATTTAATTCATATAATTGAATAATTCAACACTTTTTCACCAACTTTTTTACTCGATTTAAGATGACATTCGGAACTCTCAGGATTTTCCCTTGAAAATTTCTATGTTAGAGTTATCTCCCGTATTTTCATTGATGAACAGAATATATACATGTAACAAATTCCCAATGAAAATTTACCCGTATTTGTATTATCGTTTCTGAGTTTATCCATGCAAATGCGATATTGTGAAAACATAAGCTTTATACAGAGCATCCCGTGATTTAGCGTTAATGTAATGCGCATGCGCAAGATTGTAAAATCCAAAAAATTCAGATGATTTCAGGAATTATTTTAGGAATTTTCGTTAATCATTAATTGCAAAGTTTAAAAAAAATAAAAACAAATTGGTAATCTTCAAGTACCAATCATGTTAAAAATATATAAACCAAAAGACAGAACTCTCCCAATTTATCGGTATTTAAGCCCAAAAATTCGAGTCTATTATTTTAATAAAAAAAAACTGAAACTGAACTTTATTTATTTTACAACGATTGATAAGCAAGTTCTACAACTTATATTAATATCTCTCGTTGGCACGGATGTTAGCGCGAGGGGGTCATTGGTGTGGAAAGAAGCCGGAGTACCCGGAGAGAACCCACGAGTCCAAGCGGGCGACCGCCATACCCTATCACACACAACCACTGTCGATCACGGGTATCGAACTCGGGTCGCAGCTGTGACAAGCGCTATATTTTAATATAGTAGTATAGATGCCAAATAAACTATATTGAATGAAATAGATAAGGACAAATTACATATTTACAGAGTTAAGTTAGGGACTATATTTTGTGGAAGGATTTTAAGAAGAAAATGAACACTTTTCATGTCAGCTGTTTCAGAGTACCGTAATTTTTGCTTTCTTATTTTCAGTGCAGACCAAATTTCCAGATAGTTTATGCATTGAGATATCTTTGTCTTGTTTCAATAAACATATTTTGACAATATTTCTATCGACGTATAATGGCATATCATAAATGAAATCCAATTTCCCCCTAAAATTAGCTTATCTCATGCTATTTCTCAAAATTAACATTAAAGACCCATATTTTTTGTTTTATTTTCTGAATTTGTAAATTTCTTTTGACAATTCTGTCATAATTTGAGAAAAAAGTTTGATACTTTTAAATAATTCCATTGCATGTTGAATTTTTTATTAATAAAAACTGTGTTTTCTCAGTGCAAAAAATGTCGAAATATCAATTAGGTGAATAAATTGCACACTTTCTCTTTATTTTATTAATTTTAAATAATTTAAATTTTTATTTGATACCATGATTCATTTCAAATAAGAAAAATTTTAGATGGAAAAGCGACTTATGTGGAATTCGCACTTTCAGTGCAGAAAGGTCATATTAAATACATATATATATACCCCAAAATTTTGTTTTGAATTTTGGTTTAACTATGTGTGTAGATATTAAAAGAAATACTTTAGAAAAAAAAATCAAGACTTTTGATGGCAGGATCCAACGTCGTTACGAAGGACGGACCCAAATTGCTTTGCGTAGATATATCGCGCGCCTAAAAGAAATGATTGTTTCCAACAGCGAATTCTCAATCTTACGTCACAATCAATAAAACTCAGTGAAAATCCATCGCGTATGACGCAAAATATAGCTGCTCTACGTCATCAGTTATACACACTTTATGTAGTGCAAGTAGTCGCTATGTTGCTATAGTTCAACATGCTAAAATACACTTTTCAACATTATTTCACTGTTCAAATTTCTGTAGGAGTTAACACAATACTGTGGTAAGTTTTGAATTAGTTTAATCTATTTATAACTATCTACAAAGACTAGTTTAAGCCAATGAACTAATCATTTTCATATTGATCTGCTTCAATATTCGTCTTAAAAAATAGAGTAAAACCACACCTGTGCTTAAGTTTTAAAGTATTCTAAATTCAAAAAATGTTTATCACACTTGATAGTTGTTTCATAAATTTACCTCAAAATTATGTACATTACATTTTTCTTAGAAATTTCCCAGTACCTCTCATAAAAAATTGAAGAAAAATAACGACACACCGCAATTTGGCATGAGCCCCCGTAAAAAAGAAGTCGATGACACGTACATTTTTTTAAAAATGATGTTAATTCAAAATTTCATATTTCAATTTCGATAGAGATATATCGCAATTTTTTTTCTTCTCTCACAAGAACGCCCTTCCCCATTATGTTCAATTAAAAAAAAGTAATACCATTATTTTTTTTTAAATGATCCCAACGAAAAGTCTAATTTGATTGTTATTTTTTTATTGATTTTGATATATCTTAAACATCTCTAACTCATATAAAATTTTCATAAAAATCACTATTGTAGAAGTTAATTGGGTCCGTCTTTATCCTAAAGAATATATGAAATCTATTTATAGTTATCTCGTAAAAATGCACCGAGGTTGATTTTTTTTTTTTTTTTTTTTTTTTGGTATTGGCTTTTATTTAAAAGAAAAACACTAGCTTTTAGGTCTGATTTATGTAATTTCTTATGATTGTGTATATTACCGTCAAAATAAGACTGGAAATTGCCTACATGCTTCCTTAACCTTCCTGAGCAAACAATAAAATGTTTTATTAATTTAGGTTTATCCAGGCGGGTTATGAAGATAGCAATCATTGCAGACATCAAAGTACTGAAAGTACTGAGAGACGGAGGCATCATTGCGGAGGAGATTAATCTAATAATTCCAAGCATTGAAGTACGACGGGAGTTGATTTCATCGATTGATATTTATCTCAAAATCAACGATATGTAATTTCGCATGCCAAGTAGTTTCTTATCCGTAATTGAATAACGCATATTTTTATTATATGAATTTTCGGGCTTTTTCGACAGTTTTAAGAATTCTAAGAACAAACTCATATGAATCATGTTGCGTAATATTTTAAGATAGAATAAATTCCATCAAACTATGTTTCAGTAATGTAAATATTTCTGGAAAATTATATGGATCCAAGCAATATTTAACTATAATAATATTTAATGCTTCAGAATGCATTACATTGAATCTATCGATTATTTTCGAGAGCAAGGTCTTGTCAGCGGCGATGATCTGTGGTTAGGTCCAAACACAGTTAAAAAAAATTTTACTTCCGGTTTGCCAGAGTAAATGCATAGGAGAGTTGATAAAAATCAACTACCAAAAATAATAATGGTTTTTTTCTTCTTCAAATTTTAAGGTATAGAAGGTTTAGAGTATCAATCAAGAGTTTGCAATATTAAATACTACAGGACAGAAACTACTTTGCTAATATATTCATGCTCTTTTATGGAATATGCAAAAACAAATTACAAACAAAAAATATTGATATAGATAATGATTCACAATATCTACTCAAATTTATGATATATAATCAATAAAAACTTCTGAACAATGAACTTTTTTCATACGAAAAAAATTATTCATTCTTAAAAACCCCTAATGTTAAATGTAGGTAATACATGCATGATCTCAATCTCGCATAGTTGTTGTTCTTTTTCTTTTGCAGAGTGCAGAGATTGTGATTGAGTGATATATTTCTAAGCGTTTCAAAAAGTTATGGAGATGAAATAATTTTATATAATAGACGCTACAGCTCATTTTGCTCAATTTTGCTCAAAATTACCGTTAATTTCATCATTTCAGGCGGTCCAAAAAGTAAACATTGCTAGCTCAGCCTTTTGATCAACAGCTTAGCGCATCAACTTTAAACATTTCATCGTGACTTTCTGCAAGGGATGAAAATATTACGAATTTATACAGATTTAATTGTGATGTAAACAAATTTTTAGAGATATGAATTTAGAATTTCGAAAAATATTTAACACGCAATAGTGAGCTTTTTTGCTGTAAAAAGATTCAATCTTTCAGTATATGCACGACTTCTATTCTTTTATTCAACTATGTTTAAAAAGGGAAATATCCAAGATGAAGAGAATTCGCTATAATATCTCTTTAAAGGTAGATTTAAAATAATATACCGCGGTAGATCTTGTAATACCCCATACTTCACTTTTAAAAGAAAATATGTACATTCTGTTAAATGTTTTTACACTTTTTTCACGCGAAATTCTCTTATCAGCTTGCAAAAATACACCGACTTCCCAACTTTATTTGAAATCGACAGCACTGGCCAGACAATGCAGGATTAATCAAGCTTCACAGCACGTGGCCTGGGTACTCTACCTATGCACACACTGAATGTGTGTGTGGTGGGGGGGGGGGGGCATTAAAGGGTGTAATCTGGATGTTTAATTTATTTGTTTCACTATCGTTATAGTAGGTTTAGTATGCATGCCAAGTAAAGCTAAACGAAAATGTGCCATGCTACGATCACGGTTGTCTGTACTTAATTGGGGGAATACTCAAGTTATACACATAGCAGTGGTTCAACTTGTTGAATAATCATTTTATTGGATCGATGCCGGGGGCGGAAGTGTAGCTATACATAGAAAGATATATCTCCGCAGGAGATTAATTGATAATGCGCAAGTAATATACGATACAGACTAAGAACCACGCCGTGTTTATCCATTGAATCTTATAATTATTCAATATTTCGGTCAACACAAGATGGTTCTTGAGGAATCCTCATTATTTAACGTCACGGACAGGAAGCTGTATAAAAAGTATAAATAGCCACTAAACGATTACACACCATTGCTATTCTTAAACTCATGCATATTCATACTTACTTGGAATTTGACATATAAACTAACATTTTCGAGAAAAATTATGTTAATTGATCGCAATATGTATAGTTCTATTTACTGTAATTTCAAATAAGATATTTATTTCAATAATAATACTGAAATATGAATCCCAAACGAATATTGCAATTTTTGCCGCTAGGTGGTGTCCGTCAAATCCACTATCGACGTCACATGTGAGCTGACCGGTAGCAATAGAAGAGGCTGATAGAGCCTCCGTCTAAAAATGCACAACTCGCTAAAATGGGTTTTGTCTTTTTTCTGCTAATTTTGCTGCATTCATTAAAAGAATCACGGAACACTTAAGAAAACATTTTTTATTTAATTCATTAGTATGTGTTCGGCACACTTAGAATTTATTTGCAGACTTATTTGACAAACAAACCGTCTTCATTTGATTAAATTTATGAGAGAGATACCCAATTAAATACATGCATATGATGTAAAGATGAAAAAGCCTATGGACCAATAAAAGAATAACACACCCATCTAAGCGTTGGATAATAATGGATCCGTCATCGAATTTCTGAGTTGTTTTTTTTTTTGGTTTTTTTTTTTTGGGGGGGGGGGGTTTGGGGGGGGGGGGGGTCAACTCAACTTAAACAATCTATTATGCGTGCCTCAATGTGTGATATTTTATGTAATGATTTGTTTATATCATTAGATCACAGCCTGTTAACGTAATATTACTAATTTAAAACTCTTGTTGTAGCGCGCTTTCTCAATGGCTGAAAAAAATATTTTCTATCGTATAAAGACTGTTGCTTACGTGACTGTAATATATCAAAGAGAACCACACTGAACTGAGTAACCGTTGATATATTTTTATTTTAGATGTGTTCACCAAAGAACTACGTTCACGTCCTGAAGATCTTCTCCAAGTAGTTGATCCTCTTAATTTGTGATGATATCTGATTTTTATCCAAACTCGTTGTCTGCTTTCTATCACCTTGCCAAGATTCTGAGAAAGGTAACATGATAAGATAACAATAACAAACCGTCAACCATCTCAAAACTCCATAAAACGAAATACAAATTCAAAGTAGGGCAACACGGACCTCCAAATAGATAGAGGTGGGACCAGGGGCCTAGGAGGAGTGAGCATCCTCTGCTGACCGGTCACACCCGCCATTTGCTCTTTGTCCTAATCGGGAAAACGGAAAAGTCCGTAGACAATTAGGTGATTAATTATTGTCTAACAATTAGTATGAAAAACGTCAGTCAACATGCGACCCAGTGGAAGATTGTAATCGCTCACAAGGTCGTTGTTTTGACGAGTTGGATAAAAAAAACGTTAACAATCATAGATCATATATTGTGCTTTAAAAACTAATCTATATAATAACAATATATCAGTAATAATAAGATATTTATATTAAAAATTACCCAATTCCAGATTTCGCACCTCTGCAAATGTTAATGATATGACTGTCATTATTACGCACATCAGACAAAGAAAAAATGATAAAGTTGTCATTCTATTAAACATAATTTGTGATGTCAAAATATTTTTAATGGAGAAAAATTAAGATAAAAAGATAGCCCGAATTTTCTCTGTTTGCAACAAGTCCGTTATATTTCTAGGGTTTATAAATCCTATAAAGCCCAGGCAGTTTATAGTCTTAAATTCTGGTACATACTGAAGAACTGCGAACGCTAAGTAAACGCCTGTTTCCCGCCTACATTTTACATCCAAATATTTCGGAATTTCTGTCAGATATTCAAAAACTAAGTTTTCTACTAGAAAGCAAAATCAAATCCTAATCAATTTATATCAAAATAAAAGAAAGTGAGCGCACAAGATTGTAAGTTTGCAGTAATCCTCGACACGAATCAATTGGGATTTAAATGTCTATAACCTCGAAAGGCTACGTACAGGTTTCAACAAAAATATATTATGTTGAGAGTCGAAGTACATGGCTATTCCGGTTATTAAAAAACTCACAAAGCTTTCAAAAAATGGCAATGAGAGGTAAACCGATAACTATTTGGAAATGTTAATGAAAACATTATTTAATGAAGTTATATTGTGTTATCCTAAAAAACTAGTAATAAGAAAAGAATTTTTTATAGTGTTCATACAGCAGATCTAGAAATCAATAAAAACAAATTAAAATATACCGGTATATTATAATTCAACATCATGTTATAATAACATACATTTAAAACAAAAAAGTTTATTTTTTTTTAAAAATACCACCAGTTGGATTTGAACCCAAAACACTGAATGTATGTATTCACTAAATCCAGGACGAAACCACTGAGCCACGGAGACTTGTCAATATATGCTCTATAAAGTACTGTTTGAAACACCACTGTCATATCAATGGACTTTGTTTTTTATCCTTCAAAAAATAATTTGAAAAGTACATAATTAGTCATCTCTGTGTCATCTCTCCATCTTTTTTTAAAATGCGACATTTTTAATGTTGAAATATGTTACCTTTACACGTTTCAAATTTGTGGAGAGAAGACCCAGAGACAACAAAATCATTTAAAAACAATTGTAAATAGGTAGGATTTTGCATGAATTGCACCGTGTTGCTATATTTAGACCCATATTATAATAAAACCTTTTGCATTTCAAATATTTTTCCACTCATTCCACATCCAACAGAAACCAAATAACGGTTATAATTCGAAAAATATTCAAAATTAATTGATGAAATTTTCACTCTCCTTGTGCGCCCAGATTCCTGCCGAATCTACATCTTAAGCGCCCACTTTCTTTGTAATTAAATTACTTATTTTAAACAAAAGTTTTGCTAACGCGGGGTCTTTAAAAAATGTCATTGAAATCGGTCTCTATGAGTGAAGAAAATATTATTTAGCGGGCAATATGTGCATAAAAACTTAATAATAACATATTTACGATATATATTAAAGTAAAATTTCATTTTAACGAAGCCGAGTACAGAACGAGTACGCACGCTTTCGCACAGCGTTTCGTTTGTATTGTGGCGTCATCGTTTTGCTTTGTTGACGCCATGGCGTGTTAGGTTCAACTGCAAATATTCAGCGAAATTTGTTGAAAATAGCTCGTTTGATATCAATCGTAAAATTTATATCATATTGTGGAATAAACATAAAAGTCTCGAAGTATAGGCTATATTTGGGCTCGGGTCGAAAACGTGAAGAGGGTTCAGCAAGCCTAGCCCTCTATCACGATTTCTTAACCCGCCTAAAAATAGCTTATTTCATATATTGCAAGACATTAACCATGTATTTTATATTAATGACCCTTGATATGTGATATTATATATTTATTTATTACTTAAATTTGTCTGAATGTTTTAATAATAATATAAAGATCACCATTTCCGTCTTTGTCAAATAAAAAATATTTAATTCATATCTGTTAATTATTTTTCGAAAATATACTAAGCAAAATTCTTTTTTGTTTTGGAATGTATTTCGGTCTGTAGACATGTGTAACCCCCGTGAAACAACAAACCCTTTGGTAAAAATATGCTAAAAAACAATAATTAAAACCCCTCAAAAGGATTTTTTTGTTTCACGGGGGGGGGGGATGTTTTAAACAACATTACCGTTTTCCGTTATTTTCTTTTATGAAATGAGCTATTTTAACCCAAAATAAAAAGTTATCTCTCTTTGTTAAACCATATCACATATATTTAACGAAAATATACATAAATGTTTACATTATTATAAAAAAAAATAACTTTAATTAGACAACTTTCATAAAATGACTTTTAGTTAGGCGGCTAGACAATGCTATCGTTTGCAGTCCTTTATACATTAACCTAACAATATATATATATATAGAGAGAGAGAGAGAGAGAGAGAGAGAGAGAGAGAGAGAGAGAGAGAGAGAGAGAGAGAGAGAGAGAGAGAGAGAGCAGTTAATGTTATGTCAGTCAATAATTAATATTTTGAAAAATGAACCATGCAGTGAACTTTGACACAACCCCTTAAAACATTTAGATCGATGACTTACAGTTTAGTTCGGTTCATCAGTAAGCTATTTGACTTCTGAACATTACAATTTAATTGAGTACACAATCTATTGCAGAATTTTTAAAATATCAGTTTTTATACCACACCTCAGAAAATTTCCTTTTCTTTCTTTTCTGAGGATTTTCGTACCCAAATTTTAAAACGCCCCCCCCCCCCAATAAAAATAGAAAGTCGATGATCATGTAATTTTTTTATTGATTTTCACTCACCATTAACTGATTAACATTATATAAAGAAAATTGGATGAAAAAAATTATTGTAGAAGTGAATTGGGTCCGCTGTCCATAAGAGAAATTAATATGTAATCGACTTTAACAGTGTCACCGAATCCCGGTATATTTTGAACAACGCTAGTTAAAGCTGCAACACTTAGTAAATATCATGAATTGATTAATGTTTTTATGCTTAATACATGATTTTTTGGAAAACAAGTTGAAACAATAATGAAAATATAATATTTAAGTATGTTGCCTAATTTAATGCATTGATTTTGTTTAGTTGAAAATAATTTTAGATTTCAGTTTTTAAGCTAACATTTACCTGTCTTGAACTATCATTGATCAACATTAGAAACACAGCACTTATATGTTCGACATAAGGATTCAGATTTAACTGTCAACAACTATCAGGGTAAAATTAACAAAAACGTTGAGTGAACGAACGATTAAGACATATTAACAATAAAAATTACGAACTTTTTTCTTTGTTTAAAATGCAGAACATACAAAATATATATACCAAAAATTTAAACCATAGATTAATTAAAACTTCATAACTTTATTGTCTGCTTGGTGCACGAAGCTTTGTTTATGTCTCAAGTTTTGTTGCTTTGAAAATTGTGTATATATCAGGTAATTAAGCTCAAAAAGTATTTTCAGAAAGTATTTAATCGGTTTCTACGATATTATCGTTTAGCATATGAACTAAACAACATATATTAATTAACATAGTTTTGACAAAAAATACAAATAAAATAATCAAGATAATGTTATGCCTGGATATTAACTGATTAACTTTAAAACATCACATTTTACTTGTTTTGGTTTTCTATACATTGAATATTTGTAGTTCCAAACATCCATTTTCATCAGATAAAATATTTACTTGGAATGAAAAAGTCTTGTAAACTGCAACTTTCGTATAATTATGTGTCCAGTTGCCGAGATGCCAACTTGGTGACGTTCTACGGTTTGCCCTATAGTAACTCTTCTGCTACCAGAGTTGCTTCCGTATTTTGCCGCCTCCTGCACCCTTCTCATGTCAGATTCTTCAGATTTTGTGCTTTCCCGACGGTTATATGAGAAACAACAGCAAAAGACAACCTATTTTAATCAAGTACATGCATTCCAATTAGCTTAAACTGGTTTGAAAAAAGTCACATAATTCACATACTGTATTTTGAAGAAAAAACACTAAAAAGGATATTTTATGTACAGTGAATGTAAAAATATAATAAAGATATATTTGCTTCATTTATTAAAAGAGTTTAGACAAGGGTCAATCAAAAAATACGAAAACAATGTGGCGGTCTATCATATATTTTTCATACTTGTCATATCTAACATGCATAAATTTATGCACCAACACTACTTTTAGTGAAATACGAAGTTCCATTCCATTTGATGAAAAGGTATTTTTGATACCCGATTTTAAAAACAACACGTTTCGTCACCACGGCGCACGGTAACGTTGAAAACATGGCATAAAGATGACACACGCACAGTTAAAAGAAATACCCAATCCTTGTATCACCCTAGGTCTTTTGTGCTTTTCACAGACAATTGAAATCAGTACTTTATCACTTGACACCTAATTTGTTCACATTTGTTCGAAAATCATAAGACTTTGGTTAGTTCCTCGGGTTTTTAATTTTTTTTTTACCACGTGTCTCTTCGTTTACTGTAAAAAAAAAACCCTGAACGTCAGATGGCGTTGTTTATTCTATTGGCCAAATATTTACATAAAATTATATTCTACTCTATTTCGTACTTTCGATGTTCAAAATACAAATACCGCCACCCTAAACAAATGTTACGCCATACAGTTATACACAAACGTGCAAAAAATAGTTTGACTTATTTTTCCGGCATTGAGCAATTTCACATTTCTTATCGACTTTTTTCCAAGTTTAATCCATATTGTTTATACTTTTCGTTGCGCCGTGACGTCCGGCGACGTCAATATTTTTGGTCAAATCTAAAGAGGACTATCTGTTTTTAGTTACTGATATCTGTTCAACAACACTATATATCCTTTCACTATTTGGTACATAGAATATCATAAAGGTATATATTAACTTTTTTGATTTCAAATTATTTGAAACTACTGCTAAATTATGTTTGCTACATTTTATAAATATATGACGTCAAGTAACATAGCTATGGCAAAAGTCATCGTATTTTTTATTGACCCTCGTATATTGGATTTACAGACAGCTTGTTTAAATGTTAGGTTACCAGAAAATGAAGAAAAAACATATGAGAACCATGTATACTTTAATTAATACTTGATAACCTTAATAGGGATTTGAAAGTGTCGTTTCACCAGAAAAACTATCACCTTAGGGTTTAATAACTTTTCATTGGATAATTTTCCTCGGAAAAGGGGGATCTACGCATAGACATTATTATTCAAAGGATGTTTCTAACAAAATAAGCAGTAATGTGTCAAAAATGATTTTAAACAATTTTTTTTTGTTTTAAAAAACGAAATGGTTTGCGGCCGTTCCTTTAACAATGCGTTATTTATTTGTAGAGTACAATACCGATTAGACCCAACCTAACAGAATGTGAGCCCCAACAAAACTCTGGGTTTACTTTTGGGGTTTACTCTTGGTTTACTAGAGTGGACGCAGAGAAAACCCAAAGAAGACCCAAAGTGGACACAGAGAGTAAACCCCGATCAGAAGTATACCCCTGAAAGCAGACGCTATATATGTATTTAGAAAATACAAGGGGCAGTAAGATGGTAAAACAAAAGTTGGATCTGCTTCACACGTCAGTGCGTACAGTTGACCCCAATAGCAAAATCTGAGTAAACCAAGAGTAAACCGCGAGTAAACCCAAAATAAACACCGAGTGGACCCAAATTTTTACAAAGTAGACCTATAGAAAACCCCAGGTTAACTCCGAAAGTAACCCCCGGGTTTAGTTGGGGTTTACTCTGGTGTTAGGTTGGGTCTGATCGAAACTGTATGTAATATATACAAACTCTATGAAAATATGTAAATGTATCCGAATATAGAATAACAAAACAACATAATTTTTCAAGGATGCTGGTTCTCTTAGAAAAGATGTACCTGGGTACGAGAACTCTTACAGAGCACGTTGCGAATATATTAGATTCTTACGAATTTATCATATAACCAATTACTTCGGTGTAACGATGCTAAGTTGCCCTCGTAGAATATTGACCTGGTGTAGTTTTGCTACGTAGGAGATCAGTGCCCCCCCCCCCCCCCCCCCATCCTGAACACACATCAAATATACACTATTCCACACTAAATATTTTCGTTAAAAACGGTTTATTTGTTGAAATTTCACGCCCGCTTTTAATTTTTTTTCCTTTAAAAAACTATATGTTTAAATGCATGATATTCCTTATGACTGTGTATATAATGATCGGCTTAAACGGTGGGGTCTATTCAGCAGAGTTAACACACTGAAGTACACACAAGCTGTCGCCTGTCGTTTTTTTATAGCACAGGAAGCTAGTGCACACCACTGCATATACGTAAGGGGGAGGACACAACCTTAAACTAAGGGCTCCTACAATGCAAGCTGATGAGTATTTAACAATTAATCCGGTTTCCAAAATAGTTTGATGTTTTAGTAGTAACTCTGAAATGTAGGGTAAATCAGGAGACGCATCTTTTACGAATGGAGATATTCTTTCTCTGCGCCCCTACTTCCCTACCAAATATGTCATACTACTCGTTTTGCCTCTATGTTTGTCTGTGTTGTTTGTTAGCAGCAAGGGTCTTCAACGTGTGACCCTGTGTCAGTTTTCTACATGTATAACAACGTAGTAATTTGCCCCTCCCCCCCCCCATCCCCGGTAACACTTCTACGGGGGTTACTTTTCATCGTTACACCTGTAATGAGATATGTTAAAAGCACTTGACAAGGTAGGAATTTTGGTGAACTAATTGGTATAGAGCAACATTTCCAATATAACTACTGCCCTTCAAGATGGTTAAAAATTGATAAATTGTCCTCTTTTAAGAACCTTAACAGAAACAAAAGGTCTTATTTTTATTACAGAAGTTTTGAAAGATCCTTAACTTTGAAACATACGAAAACAACACTTTTGAAATAGGGAAATTTTATAATGTTTTCACCGATTTCTAGTTATTTCCAAGTTTTCAAAACAACAGAAATATGAATCTTAAAAATACTTTAGATAATTTATACATTTATATTTTAATCTAATTTTAACCTAGTGTGATTAAATAGCTACCTCAAATATAACGTAGCAGGAGGCCGCAAAACTTAAATAAAACGCCCACCCTTTATCATAGTCTCCATACTCAACCATGACAACCACGCATCCTGCGATACCAATAAGTCCTGTACACAAAAAAACCATAAACTTATTTGCGGCTGACTGTGTACATTTAACTGATAAAGAGATAGAAAATGTATTGTGGACTTTGATTGTTAATGAAGGTGTTTTATTATCAAAATTAGATCGAGCAAGGTGAGTGCTTGAAATCTATGTTAGTGCTTGGATATTATATTTGATATCACATCAAACACATATTTCTCATTTTTCTATTGTGGCTTATGTATAACAGAGCAGATGTTTGGCATCAAACACAAATTGTTCTAATACAACTTGTTATGATGAAATCAATGCGTTAGATTTGTACACACAACTACAAACCAAATTTTCTTTCTATGATTAAAAAATTAAATTAGTTAATAAGTGTTCAAATTACCTGCGAATGGATAAAAACAAATCATGCTTGTACTAAGACCTTTACAGGAACAGCCTTCGGGATCACCATCCCTATCACGGTACATGGCCCATATGGTTGATACGGTTGTAAGTACAATAATTACAAACGAAGTAGTTTGAAGTCCAATGATAAGAGACCCGAGCCCTTTAAATCGAAAGTGTACAAATATTATAAGATCTATCATAAACTATCTTATCTATTATATCTATAACCGAAAAATTGATTTGAATATCAGTGATTTTAAAATTAAGGGCACATGAAAAGTAAAAAAAACCTTTTTAAAGTTTGTTAAGCTTAATGAGTTAAAAAATAACAATTTTTATAAAAGAAATCGTACATGATGTTTCAAGAATGTGGGGTGGAAACAAACAATTATCAAAATTATTGCCACTATACTGCATGTGTTTGATCTACAGAGTAGTTCCAGAAAAATATGTTGTACATCTTATTCTATATGTTATGCTTTGCTCCATTTCCAAATTTACAGTTTTAAGTAAACAAGGTCATACTTAAGAAACCACATGCAGGCATTGAAAATACTGTAGCAATTTAGCAATTATGTAAATCAAATTTGTATATCAATGTATGATATTGTTAATTTCATGTAACAGCATGTTATAAATAAATGCTTGCAAGATTGCTTTACGACTTTTTTCAAAACAACTTCAGAGGTTTTACAGTCAGAATTCTGAAATACATTTATTAAAGAACACAAAAAGCTATCAGGCCTTGGTTATGAAATATTAAATTAATTCTAAGGAAAATTATAGAATACTATAAATATGTTTTTGGGCTTTTTTCTTTTTTTTTTAAGACACAAAAAGGCAAACCTACATATTGTTTTTCAACCAATTCAATTTTAAAGAAAATTGAGACAATCTATAGAGAGACTACGTCATTTATGTATTTTTTTCGAACGTAATGAAATTTTAGTTTTAAGGGCAAAATCCTCTAAAAGGTTCCAAAGTGTCGTTTTGGTGCTACAACCATTAAGACGTCATAATTGATTTAATGATTTTTTTTTTCCAGAACTTTATGACTTTAAAGGATAACAATGAAGAAAATAAAACAATTCCTTGACATTCTTTATCAAATAATGGGAAAAGTAATCTCGATATTTATATTCAAATTAAAATACTGAAAATTGTGTAGTTATTAGTAAAATGCGACGGTCACAGCAAAATACAAAAACGCGCGTTACTCAATTTATATGCACACAACGTTGTAGTTATGACACTATATCTTTTAAAAATAACGATTCATTGCTTAAATAAAACTATTGCTTATTTCTAGAAACAATGTCTTGCCTTACCATATGCATTCTGGGAATAATAACTCGAATTAAAAAACTATTATTGAAACGAGATAGTAAAAGAACATATAAAGTATGCTGATATATGTGTTACAAATAAATTACAAGTGGTACGAATCATATTTTAAAGGTAAAAACTGTAAACAAAAATTATATAATCTGTTTGGTTGTCAGTACTTAATACAACTACCTTTAGTATCAGCTGGGCAACGAAGGTTGTAGAAAATCCCTCTATGACATTCCGAAGTGGCATTGACGCTGATCCAGAATGGCAAAAACAATCCGCATGATTGCAGGACAAAGCTCGGTAGCAATAAACAGCTTACGATTACAAAACCAGACATGGATCCAATGATGAAGGACCGTACTTGAAAGTTTATAGAAAACAATACTTCATGTATGCGTGTATTCTACCCCCTATTTCAGAATCTTCCGTGTTTTATATCATTATACAGCTGAGATCACATTTTATCAGTTTGGGTCACTCAAAGGGCCGTATAACACACACTGCAATGAGGTAGATATGATATTTAAACCACTGCATGATGATACAACTTCTGCTTTCAAAAATCATTTAGCTGCACTGTTTTCTATATATCTCATTTTTAAACAGCAACATGTCTTGGTATTTATACTTTTGTGAACACGTTATGTTTATTGAATTGTGATTACCTTTAGAATAGTTAGCAAGTCGTTTAATCGTCATTTTTTGCTAAGGATTTTTTTAAAACTTCAAACATGTCAACTACATTTTCTTTTGATGTTATTGTTATATTAATATATGATTTCGATATACCTGTTAAAGGTTTATACATGTTATAAACTATATATCAATATACAAATATACAATTTATTATAGCATCGTTGAAACGGTGTGTCAACCATGTGATAAACGTGTATATTAATTTACATATATATATATATATATATATATATATATATATATATATATATATATATATATATATATATATATATATATATATGAAATTAAAATCCTTCATTTTCTCGTACAAAGTTATTAACGTTTTAATTCTTTATTTTGTCTTTCTCTGTCTTCCAGTTACCAGTCCAATTGAAAAAAAATAAGATATTTTGATCTTTATCTGAATAGCAATTGATACAGAAAGATTGGATATTGTAAAATAGATATATTGATATGCATCAAATGACCCTCAGCAAAGCTAGGTAGCTATTAAAGGCATGGTGTTATAATTATATTTGCTAGCAAATAAACGCAGGTATCATAATTACATAAAACAAACATTATCAAATCTGTTACAGAGTCTAATGCAAAAAAGATATATCTACATATCAGACAAACAAAATATATTAAACATAGGGACAAATAATATCGCATAGCAGAATGCTCGCTACCTAACATGTCACGTGACGGGAGTCCTGTATTTACAAAGTTAATCGCGTGGTAAATTACAATATTTAACAGGTCAATATATATCGTTTACTACAGAGAACGCAAACTTAAGAAGAAACAGTTTTTGTTGATTTAACCTTGAGCGCATGTTTAGCTATCAATTTCCTTTAACAAACACAATATGAACATAGCCTGTCAAGTGACTTCATACAACAATATTGCGCCAAAACATATGAAATATAGGTGAGAGTCTACAGTAGGCACATCGATAGCCGTAGTTAGTACATAAACAAATAATATATGAAAAATGTATAAATGATTTGTAATAAAATAGAGGAAGTGTATCTACAAACTAGTATTTATGTAGTCTAAGGACAATAATGTTCCCGTTTGTTGATACCGAAAGGCATGTATGTATTTAAATTTTCTTCCTCAAATTTTCTCTGAATTTTCTCTAAATTTCATCTTTGTATAATTTTTCGATACCTATTACCGAATAAACATCAAAAGTATATTCAATAGTATAAAAACGCATTGCTACAGGGTCGTAAGTTTCTCTCCTTATCAGTGATAAATTTAAAACATGTTTTTGATATAAATTCACCCCCGTTTCCCCAACATATAAAATTTTTGTTACACTTTTTACAAAACACCCCATAATATTACTTATTAGGTTTGTTACTGACTGTTTAAAGAAATTTGTGGGGTCGGTAAAGTCCAAAGAAGGCGAGGCGAAGCCGAGCCTTCTATGGACGTTACCGACCCCACAAATTTCTTTAAACAGTCAGTAAAAATCCTAATAAGTGTTTTGTTTTGTCGAGGACCTAAAGTTTGATATGTAAACAAACGTTTGTGTAGATAATCAGTTCAAATAACGTTACGTCCGCCATGTTGCCCTATAAATTTTGACGCTTGCCTTCTAAAGAAATTTGTAAGGCAGCCACGTGACGCGTTTCGTCCAATGACGTCGCGACATTCTAGTCCGAGGCAAAACAAACAACATTACTTGACTTGCAATCGATTTGATTTGTAACTTGATACGTTTTGTCCTTAGAATCTTGAAATTGGCCAGAACAAATAATGTATTCACACATGACACATTTTTTTTTCACAACACGACTCGCATAAGTTTTCTTTCTTAAAGAAGAGGTTATTATATATCTTATGGACCAATATGTCTTTCAAGATTTTGTCTCTCCTTAATGCTACTAAAGATGTGTTTTGAAACTCAAGTTTTAAGCGGTCGGAATTTTCGAAAAATTTTTAATGTTTCCTTAATGTTTCATGAATATTTGGGAGTCCCCTAAAATAATTTAACACAAACGGAACACGGTAACACTTTTTATTATTTTTTTTCTGTAGTTCAATGAATCCAAGCGGTTGCGTTTATCCACCTTCACCAGTTGATTCTTGACCTCCTTGTTGGAGTATCCACATTTGAGTAAATTAGTTTTATTTTTCTCCCGTTGTTTGAAATATCCCTCATCTGTTGAGCAGATTCGACGCGCACGGAAACCAATTCCAAAGAATATATAGATGTTTTTGTAGATTCATGATGGCTGGATATTTTATTTAGGTACATATGTTTGTTAGTGAGTTTACTGTATAGGTTGGTAGAAAGAAATCCTTTTTCAAGAGAAATATTTACATCTAGGAACTCTATGCTGGATTTTGAAAAGCGTAGTTCAACCTGAATATATGCATGTATATCATTTGCCCTTTAATAAAAAATGTAAAAGATCGGCTTCCGTTTCTGACCATATTCCAAATATGTCATCGATGTATCTAACATGAATAAGGGGTTGTTTGTTACACTGTTCCAAAAGAATATGTTCCCAATCCTCCATATATATATATATATATATATATATATATATATATATATATATATATATATATATATATATATATATATATATATATATATATATATCTAGTTTTTATATATTTTTTAGTTTAGTTTAGTGCTAGTTTTGTAGATGTTTTTCTTCTTTCTTATGTAGTTTTTTTTTTTTTGTCCTGAAGAAGGGACGGGTTGTCCCGAAAATTTGACAATATTTTACTTTATTTTTCGTGTCGTTGGTTATTTTTAGTGCTTTTTTATATCTCATCTTATAACCTTGTATCTTTTGATCCGACACTTTAAATAACGAGTGTTGTTGGTTTGCTAGTGCTTCTTATATATATATATATATATATATATATATATATATATATATATATATATATATATATATATATATATATATATATATATATATATATATATATATATATATATATATATATATATATATATATATATACACTGTAGAAGCAGAAATATTCGTCGAGGATTTAATTTCGTTATTTTCGTTGGCATATAAATCATCGAAATTAAATCCATGACGAATTTTTTACCCAAGTATTCAATAATACAGAGTTGTAATGTTTCTTTTTTATTGATACTCAAACGTATTTACATCGTACATAAGATCACGATCACCATTGATATTGATGTACATGGATCATCTCAGAACATCGATATGTAAACGTTCGTTAAACCATAAACAAGTATAAAAATGCAGGATAATAGTTTTAATGACACGTTAACACCCAAGTGCCCCCGATATTCCGGCCAGCTGAACCCGTTAAGTATACACTCATCGTCTTTCGACAAAACATCAAACGCGTGTAACAGCCAGTTGGCGTGGGCGGGTTTAATTTCACTGACACGCAGTTCAATACTAATTTTTTCCACAGCTACACCGTTTGAGAGCTGTGAGGAAACCTGTTCAGAGTACCAGCTAACGAACTTTTGTTTTAGTAGCGACTTAAGTTTTCCGTTCACGGACCGATCACATGGTTGTAGTTCTTCGGTAGTAGAAGGCGGAACAAAAATCGTGCGGATTTTGTTTTTGTGAAGCAAGTTAATAAATTCCTTGTCTTGATGAGCTTAAAAAACATCGAATAATGCCAGCGATTCAAGTGTAGTAAATTAAATCGTTAGAACTACTCAGCTCACTACTGAATTTTGACGTAGGTAAGAGACACTCAAATCGGAATTTATAATTCCACGCGCTCGGTTTATACGATACCTGCATCCAGAGTTATCGTTCGTTATGTACGTATAAGACCGTGATAAATCATTTTGACAACTTTTAATGGATTACGATATGACAAAATTAAAACCCAACGAAATTTTATTTGGTTTAAAAACAACGAAATTTTAACCCAACGAATATATGTGCTTCTACAGTAGCACACACACACACACATATATATATATATAAATATATATATATATATATATATATATATATATATATATATATATATATATATATATATATATATAGTTTTTGTACTTGTTTTGATCCAATAGCAGTTCCTTCTGTTTGAATATATATATATATAATTATAAATATATATATATATATATTTTTTTCCCAGGACAGCATCCATCATTTGTAAAATGATATTTGTTTTAACTTCTTTTTTCTGTCGTTGGTTTAAACCTTTTGCTATTACAATAACATGTATATTTTGTACAAATGTACACCTACCAAAAAAGGGAGAACAATAGACAGACATGCGTTGACTATGTAGAAAGTTGTAAAAAAAAAATGGGCGTCCTTATTAAACTATGGAAATACAAGAAAATGTAAAGACCCCTACTTATAAAAACGCATCCGTTTTTTGTAAATATGAAGTGAAATTCAAATAAACATAGCTTCATATGAATTTCACGTGAGGCTCCATGTTCTATCACATGTAATTCACGTGAAATTCGGGTGAGTGAAATTCGTGTGAAGTGAAATTCGCGTAAAATTTTTCCATGTGAATTACACGTGAAATTTATGTTTAAGTTGAGATGATTTTCAAACATTTTAAAAATTTGAAATTCATGTTTAATAATTCATGTGAAATTTACGTAAAATTTTTCCATATGGATAACACGTGAAATTTATGTGAAAGTTCACATGATTTTCAAACAATCTAAAAAATTTAAATTTATGTTCAATAATTCATGTGTATTTCACGTAAGAATATTTGAGCACACCCTGATTAATTGTTTTGAAGCTGTGTATTATACTTCAGTACTGAATGTGAGTTGTTGAACTTAATGTTTAATACTTTCGAGATTATATCACTGTGATGTAACAGTAATGCATATAACAACAAAACCCTTTAGCATTAACTTTATATTAACATGTATAAATAAAATTTAAAATGTATAAGCCTATTAATAAAATACAGGTATCATAAACATTGTGTCACACATGCTAACAATATCAACTTGTATATTATTATTTCAATGAATTCCGGATTAAAGTCTGAGTATTAGTTAGATCACATCAAGTAAAATTTACGCAATTAAGAAGGGCGGAGGGAACGAAGTGACCGAGCCCCTTCTTAATCGCGTAAATGTTACTAAATATGATCTAACTTACTTAGAATATAACCAAATTTTTAATTGGCTGATCAAAAGTTCTACGCCAATCAGACATTCTCTTTCTTTTGTTTACGGTTGTCTTAGCTGTCAATCGAAATATGACGTCGCTGAAAATTTTGAGAAATTCTTAACGATTAAAAACATTACTTACAATGAAATATTTAACGACTATTGATTGTATGAAAAAGTGGAATATGTTCTATATCGGTTGGTATTAGTCGTGCTCGTGCCGACGTCACATTTTCACCACACATGTGGAAGCAGAAGATGAAATGAACTGTGTATGCTATGGTGTGGACTAGTGTTTCTTGGGGGGGGGGGCAATTTTGTTAGGTAAGCTGTATAACTTTAACAGAAATAGAGTAATGACAAAGTAGATCTTGTTGCAACGCTTAAACATTGACTGTCTCGCAGATGCGATCACGATCGACACTGCACTTGATATGCCCACAATTATGTTAATATACATATATAGCGTGATGCTGATGAGGATATTTGAATGAACTAAGCAAATAAAATAAGTTATCAACGGTTAATTAAAGGCCACAATGTGAAATGCTATTGGAAATCAAATTAAGATCGGTAGTTCTGTCAATCCGAATTTGCTCTCTCTCTCTCTCTCTCTCTCTCTTTCTCTCTCTCTCTCGTTTTATTACATTTTTTCTCCTACCGACCATTTTTTTTAAATTCCAAGAAATAAACAGTATGTCTGAGACTACAAAGATTTATAAACAAAATAGTTATTACATTGCGTAGAAAAAGCCTATATTTAAAAAAATCCTTTTTTTTTTCTCTTCATATTGAAGTACCAAAGAATATCATATGTATCTTTGTAATTCAGAGAAAAATAAAACTAAAAAAGAATTTTATTTAAAGGTTTTTCTATTTATTAAGAGGTGACTGACAGGGTTTGTGATATGAATGATCCATATGCTTGTATCCAATGGATACTTGACCAGTTGAATATATTAATGCAAATGATAAATGCATGTTTAATCAAGCTTCATTAAGAAATCAGCTATTTTCACCTTATTACTCATTTTAGCATAACATTGATAAATTTAAAGTCATTTGTAATATCAATATCATTTTATTGTACCAAATCCCACCATATTAATGTAGAAATATACTAACAATAGATTGTAGACAGTAAATAAACCTCTCTGATTAAACATTACTAAACCGTACAATAATGGTACAACAGGTGGTGATTCAATCTTGAATATATTAATGGTTAATGTTGTAAAACGCGTTCCATTTTTGAAGAATTGTTGCGATACACAGATCAATATACATGTAAATGCTATATTCCAATTTATCATTTTCACATTTATCTTATATTTGTTTTTATTATATTCATCCTGGAAATTTTACTCAAACTACATCTTGTTAATACTATTATAAGTTTTAATGTTTTGAATTTCTATTATACTGAAATTGAAGAGAAAATAGTAATTTTAATAGTTGACAACATAAAATACATTTGCTATACTATACTTTGCGATATTTAAGGAATCAATCTTTGATGTTTCGTCATCGCCAAGAACTGCTGCAGTATTTCAAAACGAAAACACAAACAAACAACTGCATAGAACAAAATCAGTATTCTCAAACAAGATTGGTTTTACAGAAACACGGTATATAGTTTTGCTTGATTTTAACAGCGTGAAATGTAGAATGATTTTGTCAAATATGTATATACATGATATTAAAGAAAATATTCAAAATACACAATATTTAAGATTTTGTCCCGCGGTATCAATGTTTCGTTCTTTGTTATAAATACAGTTTAACTTCAACATCTCGAACACTGATATTTCGAATACAATGGATATGTCGAAGTGATTTTATAGTCCCAACCACTTATTTTTTTAATGATTCGAATACTCAGATATCTCGAACTATTTAAACAGTCCCATCTAGTTCGAGATCAGGAAGTTGTATCTTGTGTCTTGGATTTCATTGGGTGGCTATATTTACTGCTTATTGTCTCTAACGCGAAAAATCAATCGTAAAATATTGTGGAAAACATCGATACCATTATGAGTGTTGACCAGGATAGAATAGGATAGGATGCAGGGTGCACGGTACATAAGAGAACTATTTCAGATAGCATTTATTTTTTCTACCTTACTCTGCATCCTGTAGCTAATAAGATTAAAATGTGAATATTACAGAAAAATTACAAAACGAAGATATACATGTTTAGCAAAAAATTTTACTTGTTATACCACGTAAAAAATTTATTTACGAAAGATTAAAAGTAAGATATATTCACAAAACGATATAGAAAGAATGAATTGCGAAACATTTCTGTTAATTCAGATTTGATTTTAAAGAGGGATGGTCATGATTTTGGGCAAAAATTATTTTTTCGATTTTAAGGCATTTTTAATAGGCAACCAAAATTTGATTGTCATTTGCTGAGTTATAAGCGAGTTACATAGCTTACTATTCTTCGCTATGTAAACAAAGCTTTTGTTTACATTTGAATGTTAAAGTGAAAATTCCAGTTTTAGACCTCAAATGAATGTGCAAATCGTTAGTAACTGTTTATTTATGCTTAAAATGAATATGAAGATAGACAAATCGGCTTGAATACGATTTTTACAGGTATATTGAACCTATGTAGAAAAAACAGGGCACGAGCTTTGTTTACATGACAAAGAATTGTGGGCACTGTATCTTGCTTAAAACTCATCGACTGGCCCCCAAATTCATTTGATCATTAGAATTGCATTCCTAAAGCATTGCAGAAAAATAAAATTTGATCAAAATTGTGACCATGCCCTTTTAAGTCTTCAAAATTATAAAACAGAGGAGGTAAATTATCAAATGGTGTCATAAGCTTGAACATGTCCATGTTATTAAGGTTTCCCGGTTTACTTCCTTGTAAAATTTCAATGATTTATTTTTTTTCTCTAAGGGAGTAAGAGTAAACATCTCAGAAAATTTTTGAGCAGCCTTCGAAAAAGACCCAACTTGTGTTCAACGCTGAAGCCATCATCCAATTTTCTACGTAGAAATAACGTCAAATTAGACTAAACCTAACAAACTTTTTTTTTAACTCTCCTTTAGAATTTTTATCAATTATAATTCAAATAAGGAACCATATAATAATTAAGGTATTTTCAAAATGTCCATTGGGTTGTTTGTGCGTAATTTTCATGTTTCATAAAATTTCTTCTAATTCCGATCACAAGACCTTCTAAACCTTTCTCAACAGATCATGTATTAGCTGACTATAATGAGCGTGATTTCATATTTTAATAATTACTCAATTATCATATGATGAGGAATAGACTTTAATTAAATCTTTGTTTAAACAATATTTTCATACATATTTAAAAAGTTATAAATCTGAGTTTTAATTAAATTAATACTTAAATATAATGAAAAAAAAAGTCGCGTACATGTTTGTAATTATGTACACTCATGACCGATAAACATTTTAGGTTACCTTAGGTTACCTTATTATAGAAATATTCAGTTTTAGGTAGATAATACATATACCGTTTATGCTAACATTAGTTTGTAGTTAAATGATTCAATCTAAAATTTTGTTCTATTTAACATTTATTTTTAAAAATAGATGGAATGGAATATGATAGTATAGGATTATTTGCAGGAAAGGATGCAATATTCCCAATTTAGGATAGGACCTATTTTGTCATCTTTCATAATAACAACAATTTAATATTGAGTTCATGATTTGAAATATTGCAAAAAATATTTTAAAACAAAAGAAATGAATTACAAACTGAAACGTGAACCACATAAGACCGGTTTCAAAATATTGAATTATGCAAAATTTATATCATGAATTTTTAGAATCTGAATTCAATTCTTGAATTAGCTGATATGGACAATTCTGACACACTGCAACTTTCTGACGATGATTTCACCGGTTTCTGACACACCAATTTGGTGTTGTTCATCCACTTGACCAACAACAGCCCCTCTTTTTTCAGTGTTGCTTTCGCATCGTGCCACTTCGTTTTGACTGTCTCCACCACTTTCATCTTCACTCCTCTTATAAATGCGAATTGCGCAAAAACATACAAACCTCTAACAAAAAAAAATATTAAAAAAAATAATTTTACACTACTTATATTTTTTTCTTTTCTAACGTCTTGTTGTTTTATCATTTGCATTCTTAACCGACAACTTTCTTTTTTGTTTATCTTAGATAATAGAAAACTAGAGTCTAAGGAGCTCGTTCTGTCATAAAACCAAGTAAGAATGTTTGCATGAAAGGATGTGATCTTGCAATGTAAACAATTTTAAATGCATATTGATTCAATAAATCAATCGTATTTTATTTGATCTGAATAAGGTACCTGACGTTTTACGTAGCAGGAAGCCACACGACTGAGATAAAATGCCCAACCCTTTTCGTGATTCCAATATTCAGCAATGACAACCATACAACTAGAGAAACCAAGAATTCCTGTATATAATAAATTGTGAATGGCAATAAATGTTCTTAAGTTTATTGATGTGTTGAATCGTTTGTCGTGTTTTATTTACTATTTTAATGCTTGCTTCCATTAACGATTGCAGATACATATTAAATTACCAATTTTCATCCATTTAAATGTTCAATATTGTACAATAAATTTAACACAAAATATAAATTTGATAATAAAAATTATTTTTTAAGTTATAATAATTGAAATTTACTGTAAGGTTTTATATGTATATAGAACATTATTTATTTCGTATTTTTATTGGTAAAAAAATAAGCGGTTCTTTAGTGTTAGACAGAAGTGTAAGGTTTTTTGGTTTTTTTGCACCAATTATAACAACGTTCTTTAGAGCATAAACAAAATCCGCCACCTGCTGTAAATGAACCTATTGAACGTGCAAATCCATTAAGGAACGAATGCTTATTTTTGGATGTCGTCTATCTTATAAGACACCAAGGCTGTGCAGAAGAATTTATTAATTTGTCTGCTTAGCCTTGGGTTCTTAAAGGGTGACGTCATCCAAAAATAAGCATCAATGATTAAATTTTCTCCACATTGGTGTACATTTGTATGCAGTATTTGTGTTTTGCCGCTTTAAAGCCATTATATACGTTCTTTGTCAGGGATATAAAACATACATGTATATTATTTTTCTATAAATACATACCAAATTGGTTATGTAAGTTTGAACTTTTCATTCGGTTATGTTCGTTTGAACTTTTTGTTTAATTTTACAATAATAAATATATTAAAACACGTGGTAACCCTAAATTTGTGCTCATGCATATAAGTGTACTCAAAGGAAATTAAACGTTGAAGATTTCCAATGGAAACATAAGGGAATATATACACTGAATGTGAATATCGAAAATTGTATTGCCTAAGTAACCGTTTAGCGGACTATATAGAGAGCACATTAATGTGGCCAATTTTGGCCTACAGTGTATATCTGTGTTCTAATTTTTATAGATATAATAATTGTAGATCCTTGTCCTTTCATTTAAAATTCAATTTAAGGTTATATTTTATCCAACCGTTATTTTTAGAGGTCCGTGTTGCTTTGGTTCGGATTTGTATTTTGCTTGATGGATTTTTTAGATTGTTGACAGTTTGTTATAATTATTGTTATTTTTCATTACCTTTAATTTTTCTGTTGCGTTCAGACAATAGGATTCAGCTTTTTTTAAAGGAGCATGGTCACGATTTTGGTCAAATTCTCTGTTTCTGTTTTTATGAATTACAATGCTTTATGAATGCATTTCTAATGATCAACTGAACTGAACTTTGAGAGTCAATTAGAGTTATATACAGGACTACAAATTCTCTCATGTAAAAAAAGATCGTGCCCTGTTTTTGTTTACATTGGTTCAATATATCAGTAAAAATCCTTTTCAATCTAATTTGTCTGTCTTCTTACTCATTTTAAGTAATACGAAACAATTTCTAACGTTTAACACTTCATTTTAGGACCAACACTGGAATTTTCACCTCATCATTAAAAAATATAACCAAGATCTTTGTTTACATTTCAAAGAATGCTCTTATAACTCAACATTTGACACTGAAATTTTGGTTGCCTTTCAAAAATGTCTTCGTGAAGCATTGCAATCATTAAATTCGGAAAAATAATTTTCGATCAATATGGTGACCATGCCTTTTTACAAAAATGCCTTTGTTAGGCTGTTAAATTAAAAATAATCAACCAATATGAAAAAAAGGTTGATAAAAAGAAAATATCTTTTGATAGAATTCTTTCTTTTTGTCACATTTAAAGATGCGTGTACAGAGCAAACGTATCCTATATGCCTTCTGACGATGACCAAGAATTAGCTGGGGTGTGTAAACACAGAACAACGTCAATGAGGATACATGTATATTCATGGCATCACTACAGCCCCTAATGGAAACGCGTTTTATTAAAAGAAATAATCATTCTTCTAATGACTATACCTGCGACTGGATATAGACAGACCATGAATCCACTAAATATCAGGCAACCTTCAGGATTGTCTTTGTCGTCATCGTGTTTACAGCAAATAAATCATATGGTAGATGTTGTTGTTAAGCCGATGATTGCAAACGAGGCCATCTGAAGTCCAAGAACGGTGAAATAGAGATGGTAAAAAAAATCAAAAACATTCAAATGCTTGCGACATTTTATCAAATTTCAGCAAGGTTTCTTTAAAAAAAAAAACATATTTTTTCCCAAACACTTAACGTTACTTTTAACTTCAATTGGACACCCTCTGGTGCTTATAATTCCTCTGTAACATTCTGAAGTATTGTTGTGCTTAAAACAAACTTGAGGAGAAAACACCGCAAGTCTGCAGTACTATAGTTGGCAATACCAGGCAAATCAAGCAACATGAAGCGATAGCGGAATCAAAACCCATGACGCACAGCAACTTGTGGCTGTAAAGAGGAAGTGCCTGTATAAGTTGTTTTTCCTTTCAGTTTAAAATAACTGAATATTTGGTGAAAGGTAATATTATCAATAACTGTTTCCATTAAGAAAGAGGATTTTCTATTCGTGTCCTCTTTTTTTCAGTGCAAAATGAAAAATGAACGCAATGCAATAACAGAAATGAACATAAATTTTATTCATTTTTGTTGTTGAACACAACATAAATTGGTGAACCCACCATCTTTTTCACACAAAAGCACATTTTACAGTACCTTTAAACCTTCATATTCCACAATAACAGTCAAAATATTGGTGACTCCACCAACTTATTTCATCGAATATCTCACTTACAAATAAACTTGGTGGGTCCACCAATGATAAAATATTGGCGGTTCTATTTCTTTAAACAGCATCAAATATCTCATTCACACAGTGCCCTGGTGGTTCCACCAAAATTCAATTGTGAATTTGTCCGCATACAGTTTTGTATATCACTCAAAGATTTGGTGAACCCACCAACAAAGCAATGAGAGCAACACATGTTATCAAACATTTCAGTTTTAAAGAAACCTTTAGTTAATTGGTGATTCCACCTAAATACAAACTTTCATTATCCAAATATTTTGTGGATCCACCAAAATGAATTAAACAAACAAATATAGAGTACAAAATTGGTGCATTCACCAAAAGTTTCTAAACATTCATCGATGGCACTAAATAAACAAAAACACCGCAACACATGTCAGTTTATATACAAAACAAGAAAGTTGGTGAAGCCACCAAAAAGATTGACAAAATTCAAAATACCCCTACTTGGTGGATCCACCACATATCAAGTTATACGAATTATTAAAAAACAGATTACAAAGTTGGTGGATTCACCAAAGAAACCCCCTGCCGGTAACAATTAGTTTATTGCTGTTATTGAATACATAATTGGTGGGCCCACCAATATGTATGCTATGTTCAGTTTACATAAAAGATCAGAAAGTTGGTGAATCCACCAGAAAGATCAACATATCATCAAAACTCATAATTGCCTTTTGCCATCAAAAAAAGAGAAAGACGTGTAGAAAGAAAATTCAAAGAATATTGAAATATCATGAAGTATTTTTGAATTACAGTAGTGAAACATTTTATTACTTGCTTTAAACAAAGGGTTTACTTGTAACTTTTTCATCATCCATGATCACGTTTTGTATTGTGTCTGCACGTATTTTCTCTTTTTCATGAAGAGTTGACTATTTAGAAAACATTTGACATATTTCCTTCCTGTGCGAAAAAAATGTTTCTATCTATTCACAGCATTGTTTCTTACTGTTCTTATATAGCTTAGTTTTTTCACAGATGATTTGTAGTAATCAATATGACAACTTATTGACCATTTCCAATCAGTCAAGTGGATTAAACTTCTTTCTTCAAAAATGCCGTTAAAGGTAATGGGAAAAGTTTTGGTATTCCTCTTATGCTACGAATTTTGCGGCACTTAAACCATGTTTGTTTACCTCCTTTGGGTTTCTTTTAACATGTAGGAGAGTCATCCATCCTTATGTAGAACGTTTTCACTATCTAATCGTTGTTTGTAATCCTGTAGTGAAGTGGACGAGGAAATTTTCTTAATTCACACATACTTTTTTGCATCAGGGTGTTAATGTCATAATTAAATTAATAATCATGTTGACGTTAAGAAGTAGCTCAATGGGATCATCGAACGTTTCGGCATCATTTACTCCTCAGTTTTTTAGCCTCGTTGCTGGATCATGCATTGACATCCTCATGTGCATAAGAAAATATGCACCTGAAAATACATAAATTTTTTTCAATCTTTTTAATTAGATCTTCGATAAAGGCAACAAATCTATGTTTCATATATCAAAAGTGATAATGCATTTCTATCCTTACTAATGAATACATTTGGCCAATAAAATAATGAAGTAACTGCTTACACCTTCAGTATTTTAAGTCGTGTTAGAAAATGTCCTTCAGCTATAATTTCATTTTTGCTTGATCAATACATGTAATTATTGTAAAATTAATTAAAGAAAACCTACTATCATTTTTGCAATAGTATAAATGGAAGTGAGGTAGTGGTTACGCTTTGGCGTATCCATGTCAGTAGTAGTTACATGTACCATAAAAAATATATACTTGAAATAAAATAATATTGAATTATTTAGCGAGAACTTTTTACGTGGATTAACTAACAAAAAATCATAGAACATAGTGTAGGGCGGGTTCATCAAGTTTCGAGCATATACATTGGATCGGACAACTTAGGTTCAAAATCTATCCCTAGGGGCCCGTTTCACAGAGCATGATTTTAACTAAGTTACATGTATATTTTGTGAAAAAAAAAATTCTTAAGTCTTTTACTTATCCGTTTCACTATTCAAGTCTTGTCTTAGGAAATTCCAAAGCTATATCTTCACTTTAAGACAGGTAAATCGATGTCTTATCAAACTTAACATGACGACTGTTTATGTTCTTCTAAAATGAATTATACGCAAATCAAAGCACATTAAAGTGTAACAAAAATAACAAGTTACACGCATCATTAAAACCTTTTTCATTTTACTAGTACTTCTAAACTAAAACTTTAGAAGTAAAAATATACATTATATATATCGTCAATTAATATATCGTCAATTAATTTCATATAGATTTCATATAGATTTTTTTCCATGTAAATTGAAAATTTGATACAAAATATCAGTACATGTTTTTAGACATTACACTATTTACACTCAATGTACGCATTTTTTTCTAGGTGAATAAGGGAATGCATTTTTATATTCACTTATAAAGTTTACAATCGTGTCATATTGAAAAGAATTTGTAAATGATCGGTACTTATTTAGAATTAACAATATGATATGAAAGTGATTTACAATGTATCTTAATTAAGATAATTCAACTGTGCTACGCTAAGAAAGTTTTGTGAAACAGCTATTATAAACCTCAGTAAATTCCTAAGTTATAAATAAGGCATACCTAAGTTCTATCTAATGAATCATCTTTGGAAATCTTTGTGAAACGGGCACGAGGAGTGTGGGGGATTTTTTTCTTCTTCTCGAAAACAGTCTTTTATCTGATACATTTAATTTGGGATGGTGATAAAACTCAATAGTGACATTTAACCTAAAGAACAAAATCTAGAAGAGATACGTCCCACTAATCATCCCCTTTCCCTTCTGTAATCAATGTCCTAATGCATGTACAGCTGTATTTCTGCGATTATGGGTTCATATTCAATACAATAGATATCGCAAAAACGGTAATATTTCCAGCTGCATCATTAAACTGCATATTGAACAGTGGAAAGCCGGAAAAGTTTGTATTTTTTCCCCGTCAGATGCAACAAAAAAAATCTAAGCAACATACATTTACATCAACTGAATACAATTATATATGATCAATTTCAGTTTAAGTTTTTAAGCATTGTCAACTCCTCAGAATATCACACTAGTTGCTACTTCATTTCATTTTTAAACCATAAGTCAAGGAAAAGAAATAAGGAAAGATTCGGACACAGTATAACGTACAAAAAAATCTTGATGAACACACAAAGCCCCTTAATGTTTATCATCTAGTATATCAAATACGTATCATTTGTTAAACAGGATTTTATTTTACTACTTCCATCCCATAATTTACATGTTAACTGCCTGTGAATTCATTTTACTATTTATAAAAGAAGTTGCTGTTAATTGAATAAGTAAGATATTTTGGGTTAATCAATGAAATCTGAATTTCAATTCAGCTGCGGTCAATTTGGATACAGATGACTTTAATAATCAGAATACATAGAGACTGTCAAGAATATTTTTTTCCTTAACTAACGCAAATCAGCAGAAACCTAATTAATATAGTTCAAACAGATTCTTTATCAGTTGTTATCAATTTTTCGATGAAAATCAAATCTTGAATAGGACACAATTTTATAATGTAAAAACTTTTACAAACAGCTGATGCATTAATTAAAATTTAGCGTTTAACTTTATACATCAAAATGTCGCAAAGTTTGATTCATAAAAAGCAATTTGAAATGAAATTTCATTGTTTTGTGTACACGTCATATATATTTTCTGTTATAAAAAAACTAAGCTGGGGAAACAACGTTTTTATTTACATGAGGCCACACGACCTAAACGATCATATGAATAACTTTAGCCATGCTGGTAAATTGGAGATTTTTTCGAAGCTATATTTATACTTTATATCCCAACCGTTTTCGTATTTCACAAAATTTGCAAAAAACAAGAAAATTTTGTAATTCTTGTATTATCGTCAGCCATTTTCTACGATTTAAAAAAAACTAGGCAGTAGCATTCAAATTTGAATATAATTGTTGCGAAAAAGCGACTATTTGATTATCGCAAAAATGACCAGATATACATTATTGTCATGATTATCCCCCAGCACAAATTTCAACAATTAACAATCGTTATGAAGTTCAAGTTGGTCGTCTGCATAAATAATATTATTTCTTTTCTAGTCCAGCTAATCTTAATTATTTCAATTTAAGTTTGTGACTTAAGTTAATAAGAAGTATCTAAATCAATGTTCAACTTGAATTTAGATGAAATAATGAGATAATGCGCAGTGTGTATCTCGGCTGATCTGGGCAAGGCACTTAAAATAACATGAATAAGAATAAGATAAAAGTCCGATATTTGTTTGGATGACAAAAATTAACTTCTCATTTCGACAGATTATTAATTTAGTTAATAGACCAGTCGTTATTTTAGGGATTTTTTTACTTACTTACTATAAGGACATTGTATACTACAAGTTCTAAAATATTTCTTTTATTGCAACTTTCATATGATTAAGGTCTTCCGTTTCCAACGGAAGACCTTACTATTATTCTGAAAAATTTTCAAATTTCTTATTATTTTTTTTTTTCTTCTAGACGCCAACTTTGATCCTTAATATCTCGCTCGTTTGTTCACCGATTGTTTTGAAATTTTCAGGACTGATAACATGCCGCGTGACGTTGTCGTTGCATGTTTTAGTTGAGGAAAATCCCCATCGAGTTTTGAGTTATTCCCCTTTTAGTAAAATTTAACGACTTCTTTTGTCCAGGGGGGTTTAGCTATAACGATGACTGGCAGAGTCTCAAAGATGGGCTGGTTTGGAAGCTAATACATTGAATTTGTGCGAGATATATTTTATTTATTATTTAAATGCAAATAAAAGGGGTGGTATAGATGTTGAAACAAAGGTAAGAAAAAAATTCAAAAAAAATCGCGTATTTTCCGTGTTAGTTTTTTACCTGATAAAAATTTGTTATAACATGTATTTTAAAAGATCTTGGTCTTACCAAGACCTTTCATTCGGTAAACAGAAAAAGGGGCTGGCCCCTATAATTAGGGAGTTAGATGCGTCAAAAGTTTCTTGTCAATAACTTGTAAAGGAATAAAAAATTCTAATGCATTATTGAAGCAAAGTTGTAAAGAAATTAATTTTGAATCCTTCCGTGGTATTCAATTTAATGTTTTCGTAATTTATAGCCAGTATTTGCAGAAACAATTGTTGTCAGTTCGGTCCATTTTTGTGGGGGTGTGCACGTTTAGGAGGTTATGAAAGGGCTTTTTGTAATGCACTAACTGATACATGCAGCGCGCAAAAATAATTCTACATAAAGTTCCCAAATGTTTTTATTCATATGTACATCTTCATTTCATAAAGATGAACCTCTTTGACCTTATTTTTGTTGTTTGTTTCATAACTGTGCCCCTTTCTATATTTAGATGCATTACGAGACTCAGGTAACCGATCGATAGAAGAGTCGCTAGCTGTATTCAGGCCGTCGCCTTGACGACAGTGCATATGCTTGTAGAGCTGGACGTACACATGTTTAACGCCCCACTGTGTTACTGTAACAGAGACATTTTGAATTGTTTCAGTACTGGGAGATGTGTTAATAAAATGGTTCGAATGCATGGTAATTAAACTCAACTTTTCTACAGTACGTATACACGGCCGTCATATAAAGCACAATGTGTATTACTGACATGACAAATGTACGCTGGCAATTTAAACGAACGCAGGATTGCTCCCGATAGAACATTTCTTTTAAAGCAAAACAAAATACTGATTTCCGATGGATATAATATTATCGTCGTGGAGATGATTTTAAAAAGTGAACTTTATATTCGTATACGATAATATTTGAATCCAAACCCGCTATTTTTAAGTTACGGATATTAGGGATATTAATTATGACTTGCCCCGCGTTTCACGTTTTTTACTTGCAATGCATCTACAAACGAAAATACCAAACAACCTTCGGCAGCAATTCATAATTATTTATTACATACTAGTACACAATATTAAAGAGATATTTAACTAAATTGTGCTATATAATTGTACTCCTATCTTCCGTGGAAATAATGGCATGGAAAAAATGTTCAATGTTCATCAAAAACGATGTAGCCTTAGCAATCGAAAATAATTAACAAACTGTATATTGATAGATTGACACATTAACAAACATTCAGACCAGCAATGTATTTTTTGCAAATTCTATAAAATGTAGACTCAATAAGTGAATTTTTCCGTTTGGGGTATTTTGAATCACATGTGTACGCTATGTGTACATGTACATATAGATTACTAGTAATAGCCATATAGATAAACACTTTCAGTGTTGAATTTTTAAAAGATATTTTGTATTTGCAATGCAATGCAATGCAAGGGCTATTAAATTCGAACAATGTACATACGGTAGGGATCGAACTGATACTGATTCTGCTTGTTCTACAAACAGCGAATGAAATGCGAAGTATAAGGGTGTTATTTTTTAAACAAAGTATTTCATCGAAAGCATTATTAGTTACCTTAGCTGCATATATGTAGCTCTCCGTCTGGAAAAATTGAGTACCATCCGAAATTTTTCATACAAGGGCTATACAGACTTGCAGCTAACATTACCTTAAAATTTGCCGCTGTTCATAAATTCATTAAAAGACGCGCAGATTCAAGTGGTTATATGTCGTTTGATATGGGATTTATGATGTCTATTTATATTATTTTAATTAAGGACAGATGAGACGTTCCTCAATTTTATATAATTTTCCTTGATATTTCATTCCTTATTTATTAACATTTAAACCTGTTAATTCCAAAAAATTTAGAGTACATAACCAGGCTCGTTTTGGAGCTAGAATATTTCGAACTTTCCTTAAAATAGCACGCAAAATGCATTTGAATGCTTATAAGTAAAGTCATACTATATATTTTAATTTGAACACTTTATATTCAAACCAAATAAATTTATATAAAGATTTACATAAAGATTTAATTATGAAATAACAAAGTGGAAATCTTCACATTGTGGAGATAGGAAAAAATGGAAGAGACATGAAGGTCGCGTCTGACCTTAATATTATACAAGCAATAGCTTTCAAAAAAGCTTGCCTGACTACCCAAATTTATTCAATGGAAGCATGCATGTATCAATTGGGCTATCTTATAAGAAATGAAATTTAATTTTCGCTGCGGATCATAAATTATTAAACTGAACGTGCAGAGTTTAGAAGCAATTTCAATCTTTTTCTTCGATCGAGTGCATGTACCTGTACATCACTGGAAATTAAATCATTTCATTATTTTAAATCATTTTAGGAATGTACATGTATCCAGAGGCGGATCCAGCAATTTGAAAAAGGGGGGGGGGGGGGGGTCCATTTGATAAAAACCAATATGTGCAAAATTCATCATTTGTCAATAAACAAGGACTTTTTGAACGTTTTCCGTGCGTATACAACTGTATTTAATAAACATTTATCTCATCACTATTTAATTCACATCTATTTCAACAGCAGAGTGCACTGCATTATTAGGCGTTTTGCCGTTTAGGTTTAGGTAAGGAAGATTTGCATAATATCTAACCTAAAAAAACTCAAGTCTCCAGCAATGAGAAAGTGCGTCTATGTTTGATAGAAAAGAAACACTAAGAAACAAAAAATAACTCAGAATAATTACGACAAACTATTATAAAAATTGATATTTTGGTAATTTTTTTTATGTCTTTGATGTTTATCAATTCTGAACTGTTTATCGATTTTGATGTTTTAAATAAAGGTTTAAAAGATAGGATATGACAAAAGAATGGGAATAATTTATCTGCTGAATAAATGATGCGTGTGTAATACAATGGTAAAAGCTAGTGTCGTCCCAGGGAACTTGATGTGACCTCTGTAATGGGGTGCATAAAGATAACAATATTCAAGGGCCTTCCGTCATTTTCAAGCCATGATAAACATGATAAAAAGGACTCTCAAAATAAGAAAATAGACGCAAAGTAAACTGCATTCACGGCGTATGTTCACATTGTATGATGTGTCTCAAAATTCCTATTTTGGACTCGTCCACTATAACTACGAAAAAATTAATGAATGAGACATTCTGATTCTGGCGCGGAGTCTTGTAAATGAAATTTCCATTGATCTGAATGGATTTTTCCGTGAGGGTCGGGGTAGGTAAAAAAACAAATTTAATCGTTCAAAGTTTTGAATTTTTAACAACGATATATCAGATCGAATGTTTTAGAACGATTTATAAATCCAAAATACAGTCCCTTTTAATCGGTTGACGCGCGAGCATATGTATTAAGTAGGCGGGCATCCTTACACCCTATTAATTGAAGACAAATGAAATCGCGTCCAGCAGAACTCCCTGGCATTTTAGTGTATGTTATTATGAATTTATGATTTTGTTTTTTAATAACAATTCAACATCAATTATTAATTAACAATGTACACTCTAGTACGCTTATACACAATTTTGTTGCGATGACCCCCCCCCCCCCCCACCCCCGGCCATTATACCTATTTTTAAATCAGGATTACACACGTGCTTGCATGTGCAGAAGACAATCTGGAACTTAACTGATAACTATATCATCTCTTTGGAAATTTATTTCTCCGTAAGCAAATACGTGTAGTAACTGATACATGCAATTGTGAAAACCATAGAGGAATGCATGATCTGCGCATAATAACTAACTGCTTGATACAATATTTCTTTTTTCCAACATGTTTTAAGTCAATGATAATATGAAAATATATGCTTGACTTCATAACGGAAATTACTCATTTTTTTTATTCCCCTTTTCAATAAACAAAACAAACCAACAGACCAAATTGATCCAGATAAATATAATTATCAAAAATAAACCTAAAAAACAAAGTACACTTTCATCCTTCACCCACAATATTGCCTTTTCGATATTTGTCATCGTGGTAGATCCGTGTAACAATCTATGAAGTAGGTGCTTGCACGACATAGAACCGGCCCTTGCTGATCAACGTTTTCATTAACGCATATAAAGGAAAAGAAATATTTAGATTTTTTCTTGGATTTATTTTGATGTAAATAAAAAAGAGAAGAAATTAGTTCTCAGTCTCACTTTATGCTTGTTTGTTAGCGGTTAATCTAAGTTCATTTTGTATATCCTTTTGTAATTTAAAAATATGCGATGTAAATCTTTTTTCCATGCAATATTTCGTATAAAACAACGAAGAGTAGTATCTGGAAACTTCATTCAAAATTTTATTAGACCTTTAATTAAATTGTAAAATGCTAACATTGAAAATTGTGCCCGATATCTTTTTTTTTTAAGGTAAAACTTTATTGATTAAAAAAAACTGATTCTTTGAGACAAAATAAATTGACATAATCAGTTTGACATTCTCTAAGTGCAGGTCTGTAGCTCTTAGTCTGAAAAAGAATCGGATGGACGACCTAGGACCCAGATCTTCCATCCAAATTTCTTGAATATTGCCATTTCTTTCGTACGCGGACGCATGTTGGCCGAATGCTCACCGAGACTAAATGGTTCGTATATTAAGTTTTAACTGCGTTTAAAGGTAATTCCGATAATTTTAAAAATGATTAATTAAATAAAAATGGTTAAAATTACCGTTAAATTACCGGCATCGGTCTTCCCCATGCGCGAATCTAGAAGAGTAGGGTGAGGGTTCCAGACCCCACCCAACCCCCGCAAAATTTCTTTCCATTACATGTACAATATAAAATTACAAAAATATGCCTCGGACATCCCCAGGCAAACTCAAATAACCGTCAGACACTCAACCCCCACCCCAGGAAAATTTTTCTTATCCGCGCATGCCCCCCTCTCCCCCCCCCCCCCCCCCCTCAAAAAACAAAATTATTCTTCAGAACCCCCTGTAAAATTTCCAGGATCTCTGCATACATTCTAAAAGATTCATTGGCCCTTGCTTTTGATCAAAAATGCGAGTAAAATGTTTGGTCTTTTTACGTTCATACCGGTCATACCCACTGTGTGATTATAATCGTCGTCCATATTCTGTGTATATTGAGTCAATTATGAATAATTTAATTCTGGTTGTAACGCGGCCTTTGATTGGATAGAAAAATTTAGTTAAATTTGTATAACCTGGTTTGCACGTCACAAGACACGTCACAATGTACCAACGTACTAATTCACTTGACGTTACGTTTGAATTTTGAACAGATTTATATCATTTTTAAAAGTAAAACGGACTCAATTTGTACAGCAAATTCCAGAAAATTAAATTATAAGGAATGAACTCAATATCTACCCAAGTTATACTCGTATAACCTGGGTTGGAGCAATTTACGCTTTTTTATAATCCGCTTCGCGGATTATAAAGCGTAAATTGCCCCAACCCAGGTTATACGAGTATAACTTGGGTAGACATTCGGTTCATTTCTTAATGATTAGATAAGTTTCTCAAAATAAAATGCACATGCAAAAAAACAACATGCGGCGAATCAAACTTCAGACAACTTTTAAAGATCTGTATTTGCTTATATACATGTACTTTGTTTCTTTTACACAGTGTTTATACATCTAATATTGCACCATGGTCAGGTATCAATTTTTGTATTACGTCACAAGTATGACGCAGCTACGACGGAAGACCTAATCGTTGCTTGCAACGAGCTCGTCTCTAGTTGGTCATATGTTTTTTCATTTATTTGATTTTCAACAGGGATTTGCCTTGTATATTTGGTATTTTTACAGACAAAAAAATGAATATCGCTGCTCACAAAACTTGATCTGTATGATGCATACAAAATCAGTACTCTGTTTTGCATCAGAGCTCTGGGAGATTGTAAATTCATGTTGTTCAATTCTAAATTTCATTAATACTTCAAGTGACCTTGAATTACTTAACATGTGATCATTATCTGTCATACATTATTGTAGAATATGGGATCCTCAGTGACGTTGAGTTTTATACATAAATGCAGTTTTTTGTATATAAACTTTACATAAATAACATTTTTCTGTATGGCAATATTATTTAAATGATAGAGAACAGTGGTCATACGTAAATAGAAAAAGCTATCTTCACTTAATCCATACAACGGTTTTGCCTTTATCCCAACTTCATGTTGTACATGTTTATATAAACAAGACACTTAATTTGTGGGGGACGGGGGAGGGCATTTTAAAGTTTGATTCGAGATCCATGTTTTATGAATCAAAATATGAAAAACAAATTTTGCAAATAATATTTGCAATTCATTTCTTTCATAAATATAGACAAAGCAATCTACCGTAAAAGACACCAACATCAAAACATGTGTTATAATCTTAGAGGCAAATATATCATTATAAATACCGGTATGCATCACATTAAACTAAATGTGTGCTCTTTTCGAATTTGCGAAAATGTTCTGAATTTTCATGTAGCCTGTACTAAACGGTTTTTTAGTTTATGAAAATCAAACCGTTCTACATGTACTTGTGTTTCTTTGACAGACCTTTGAAGACTACGACGAATTTATCTAGCTCGAAGTTCGGTAGCTTCATGTCCCAATATTGATGCAATATTGTGATTTTTTTAAAAGGAAGACTATAAACATAATCATTACTATATAAAAGGATATATTTTATAAACGTTTAGTGTATGACAACCTACCCTCCGGTAATGCTTTTGAATGGATCCTTTCAGCCAGTAGATTCATTAACAGGCGCTTGAATAAGATTGTGACATCTGATTCAAACGTAGGATTATGATCTCAGCAACTTCCGAGTCTGAGCGTGTAGCCTTTTACGTGGTGTTCGAGAAAATCACGGCACATAACAGAGGAGGCTTTGTAAGAGTCTTCTAAACGGAAAAAAGGAACATTATAATAATTTGGCAGTGATGTTGATCCATCTCTTAACATGGTCAATGGAGACGTATTTGACAAATCGCCGAGAGAAATGCCGAGATTACCACCAATGTTATTGAGATATTTTTCCTAAAAATGCACTGCATGAAATAGAAATTCCAAATTTAACTATAGAGTTATTTGCCAACAGGCATGATAGGTTTTCGAAGCCTTCCGATGTTCTGGCACAATCGGATTGTTCTCGGCATGACCCGCTATCCAAAAGAGAAACGTCAAAAGTAATCTTCACAATCGTCTGTTCCTTGACCCATATTTTCAGCGTCCACATCGTTAGTATAAATGGAATTCTTTAGATTATGTTCTTATTGGTTCGAAAAAAAGGAAATTATTCGTGACGTAAAATTTGTACCCATTAGTAGTCTTTATTTTATTTATTTTTCTCTTTATATTTTAACTTCAAAAATTAAAAAACGTACCTTTGACTTATGATTTTTCTCCTCTTCATCCATGATTTACATGCAGTAATCAAATACGTTGTTTGCATCCTCGAAATGCAAAGCTTGTAAACATCTGACACAATTCTATAGCGCGGACCGACCTGTTTATTCTAATACAAAAACGACACAGCATGGCTCCACGGCAACCGTTCTACACTAATTAGGCCGCACCTTAGACCACTTAGTCTAGATTTTATTTCCCAATGAACAACAGACGTGTCTTCTTTCGATATGTAACAGGCTTTACGATCTATCAAAGTCTCTCTCTCTCTCTCTCTCATTTTATTCATGTGTTTTGGTAAACGGAAGAGATGTTACTTTATGTCACACACTTTTATATCAGAGAGAGAGAGAGAGAGAGAGAGAGAGAGAGAGACGGACAGGTACATTTAAATGTAGGCAAACAAACGGACAAATAGACACTGTTTGTAATTTGTAAGCATACAGCCATAAGATAAGTCATGACATTTGACTCTAGGGTTTGTAAAACTTTGCAACGCTAACAGGGTTGTTCACATAATATTTCTTATTAATATCAAAAACTAACTCACAATGTTATACGAGGATTGTCCCAAAATTGCGTAGATAAGTAGCGTTATTCACTCAATAATGAAAATAAAAAATGAAAAGTTAAAATCAGCATACAGAAATGAATATCGTGACGAAAAGTACTTTTCAAATTAAATAATAAAGAAATTAAAAAGAGGATAAAACTTGTTCATGTTCATTTTTTTCACCCATAAAAAATTGTTTCATTTCGTAGTAAAATGGCGACGTCAGCGTTTGAGGCGACGAAAAAATATCAACTTTTGTAATGATCTTTTATCAGATCTTAAGGCAATATAAAAGTATATAAAATTTACATAATTGCTTAGAAATGAAATTTGTGATCAAATAGTCAACAACAAAGAAAGTTGTCATACGAGTAAGATGACATAATGTGGAAAAAAACCCTCCAGCGATGGACAGACGTTATACAATAATAATTGATGACTTATACGTATATAATTGATCTGAATTATAAGCCTAATAATTGTAAGGATGTAATCTCTCTCTCTCTCTCTCTCTCTCTCTCTCTCTCTCTCTCTCTCTCTCTCTCTCTCTCTCAAAACAATAAATAAGCAAAAGTACGTGCAGTATTGTTGATCCTGGCGGTGATTTAGAGGAACAACGATTCTTCTATATATGGAAGGTCTGTCGGCATACCTATGTCAGATGGTGCCGACGATGACCAGGGAATAGGCAGAGGTTTTACGAATTAAACATGGTTTACGGTTGGAAGTTTTCCATTTGTTCATAGAGTCAACACAGTCCGTGATTTTATAGAAGAAAACATTTTTATTGATTCCGGAAATATTTACTTATCTCCATCTCATTTATTTTACATACACACAATTGTGAACGTATGAACAATGTAAAATCATTAATTATATGTAAGTATAAATATTTGTAAATGTATTTGATTTCCCTTAAATCAAGCTACAAAAGAGCAAAAGGTAGGCTTAGAAATCTTTGTTTTTAAGTCTCAATGGTTATCGCGTGAGCGCAAACCATTTTCTACATTGTAACAATTGTATTTCCTAATTGAACAGCAATAATTATTGCAATCTCCTAAATTTGATGAATGATTCAAAACAAAAACAACTTCCGTATCAAAAGGATGTCAATATACTTGAATTTGAAGACGTCCCTTTTTGGCCACTCTATCTGAATTAGAACGCTTTACTTACTAGACAAATATCTACCTCTTTGTTTTTTCTTTTTTTTTATCTCACCCAAAACTTACAGATTCTGATATGTCTATATAATTATCTTACGACATGTAGATGTCTCATTTGAATTCTCTCTCTCTCTCTCTCTCTCTCTCTCTCTCTCTCTCTCTCTCTCTCTCTCTCTCTCTCTCTCTCTCTGAGTCTGGATGATGGTTAACCCTAACCCAGACCGACCATGCAGACACAGGGAAATCGCTTCTGTCTTCTGCTTGCCCCCCCCTCCCCCCCCCCTCCGATTTTGATGAGTGCCAATTTTGTAGTGGAGAATTTCATCAGGGAAAGTGCGATTTCTCCATTTCACGGGGAAGGCCCCTGCCTGATACATGTTCATGTATCTACCCACCGAGCGCCGGGTATTGTCATTTCGTCCGAAAGGTCTGTGGATCCGTGCTGCGAGTAAGTCTTCGCTTCGAGAACCGGGGCAGACTTGCCGAACCATAGCCGCAAAGCCTCTGCGGACAGGCCATTCTTCCCCGTCTGCCGCCGTATCCGTAGCGCCGGGTCGGACAAGACGAGCATCACCACAGAGCCTATGCAGAGTCGGGCGTCAACGGGAACGTTCTGTGTTCGCTTCGGAGGCGGGCTACCGCACCCGGTGCCGGGCCCAAAACAGCACTGTCTTTGTGTTCCCGGTCCGTCCAGACTGAAGCAAACTTCCGCAGAGTCAGGATTATGGTGAGGGTTAAATTGAATTGCTAAATCTGAATAACTTTTTTTCAAGGTCAGGTTAAAAAAAACTACATTAAGGTATTCGCGTTCGCTAAATTCTATTCAATCAATTACAATTTATTGTACACGGGATGACAACAACCAATATTTTTATCATAGTAAAACACATATACATGTATCCACACGTAACACCTGCCGCGTGTAAGGGATGGGGTATCTGGCTTTGGTGTGAATAAATGCAACCAGGGTTTGCAATTTACCCATTTACATGAGGCCATGAAGTCAGATGAAATATATATCCAAGGATTTTTTTGTGTGGATATTTTGTTTTATTACTTACCGAACATTATCATGTTTAATTATATTTCAGAGAGAGAGAGAGAGAGAGAGAGAGAGAGAGAGAGAGAGAGAGAGAGAGAGAGAGAGAGAGAGAGAGAGAGAGAATAGCTCAACTTCGTTTCTATATGAGGAAGTTCAACGATGCACAGGAAACTATTTTAACGAACGGGAAATATACTAAGCTGGTGAACAAAAATTGGGTTTTATCACTTGTCATCTTTATATTGCTTGTTGTTCCAAGGGGGTTAATTTGCTACATGTGCCTGTACATGTATATTTACATTTTACAGTGGGATTTACTTAGCTTCCATAGTCTGTACTACATTTATTATCCATTTGTCATTTTTCACATGTTACATGTACATATACATGTTGTTGTTTGTTTGAAAAATTGTTGAAACTCTTAACATCAGCCGGAATCGGTCAGTCGTCCGGATATCACCGATCTGAATCAAAATTTATCTCAGATCTATGATAAATGATGAAGCGCTAATTGGATTTTACTTGGTGAATTTACATTTGGAGGACCACCATTCGATCGAGTGTCAATCGGGTTTTAGTACAGCCGGATCGATCGAGTTGTACAGTGGTCCTAATTGGTGGTGCTGCATGAAATTTTATGTCGATAATCGTTCCAAATAAATCCTTTCTACACTGGGCATTAC